>VZSR01003807.1:39652384-39720480 GCA_013398615.1 Brachypodius melanocephalos
ACATAAGGATTTTCTGTTTTAAGCCACTTACCCAGAACTGTAATATTTCACACAGGTTTCACTCTGAGGTGCTGATGCAAAACTTACTAAAATGAATAGGCAGATCTTGTCCCCAGTATGTTTGGGTTAATATGGAATGTCTACCATGTCAGCCAAGAACAGGTGTGATCTTGTTCTTAAGGTCATAATCATGTATAGTACACATGGTAGGCACAAAAATATTAACTCCCTCTGTGGACAGAGTCTAGGTCTTGTCTAGTGAGTTTAACAGCACCAGGGTTCTGGCCTCTGTATGGTAATGCAAATGTCTTTACATCTACTTTTTGCATTGTCTTCAGCATAGCTTTACCCTGGGTAACATTCTCACAATTTCCAGCTTTTCAAGACTGTTCCCAAATTGCAGTTTGGATGCTGATAAGAAGACTTATGTGGTTCACATGGTTTAAGGAGTATATTGCTGGACTATACCAGCTGGCATCAGGAGCAGAGAATAACGCTTGGCTCTGCTTGGTTTCCTAGTAAAGATACAGGCTGAAAGGGAAGGTCAATCATGGTGACCTTGCATGTTAGCATTTAACCCTGCAGGTCAGCCTCAGATGAGCTGTCCCACTGAACCCCTGTCCAGATGGAGGTACTCCTAGATCAGGTACTTCTGATCAGGTACTTCTGTACACTGTGTAGAAGCTCTAAACAGAGCAGCAGCCAGCACACGAGATCCTGAAGGCTTGCATGGCAAGAGGGGCATGGTGGTCCCCTCTCCACACCTCACAGTGTGAAACTACATGGAGGAGAAAGAAAATTACTAACCATATCATCACCAGCTCTTAAAAAGTATTCTGAGCCTGGCTGTACAGAGAAAACAAATACATTTTTGCTTCTCTGCTTTTTCTCAAAGAGTTACTTCTGCCACTGAACGCAGTGCAGTGGTGACACCTGGCCTGGGAACCCCCAGGCAGTATCTGTGCTGTTCAGAGGGCTGACCCAGGCTATGGCTCAGCCAAAGTGTGCTATTTCAATAACAGAAACCAAACCCTGTCTTTGAAAAGAGATGTTTCTTCCAAGTGTTGGAGAGGACAGTTGATATTTGTGAGCTTAAAAAACACATCAACTTGACATGAGGCCTGTGAAAAATAATATTTTTTTTCTTGAAAACAGTCCTTTGATTCCTGTTGGTTGGATGAAATGCATTTGTCATATTTTGAAGTTACCTTTTGGTTTGTTTTCAAAGATAAAATGTTTTTTTAAGAGAACTGTAAACAGAGTGCTAGTGTTATTTTTTAAAAATTAAATTATCTTGGAATTGTTTATAAACCTCCTCCAAACCATCACAGAATTGAAATAAGGATATTAATGAGCTCAGTGGATATTGGATCCCTAAGCCTAGCTCATCCAAGTGTGCACTGATCTGTGAGCTGATTTTTCTTTACTTTTCTCCCTTAGAAGCCCTCCAAAAAACGGCTCCAACATCTTTCAGATATGAATGGCAAGCTCTTTAATTTATTTATTTTCTTCATACTGTTTGCTCCATTTATTTCAATGTTTAATTAAGTCTTTACAATCAAGTAATTAAGATTTGTTAAAAATAGCTACCCCCACAACAAAATATTTCAAATGTGTGTGGCACTGCTCACTTGGCTGCTATTTGCGTGAGTTTTGGAAACTGCTTTTTGCAAACGGCATTTTTTTTGTGTTGGGAAAGATCAATACAATTGGTCACACATGAAAAGGCCTTTTAAATTCATTGTCACCAATTATAATAGCAATTGTGGAGAAAAGTGTCTTTTTGCATGGAAATTTATCCAGCAGACATTTGCAAAGAATCTATTCATGCACTTTTGTACTTCTGCTGAAAACATTCTTTGAGTCAAAGGAGTCCTTGAAAAACTGGGCTGGTAGCTTAGAAGCATATTTTCAAGTTATAAAAGCACAAAGTCTTCTGGTGAGTGATGGTGTTTGACTGATCCTTCTGTATGTAAAGTCTATGCTTCAGATAAAGATAATAATAATTAGTTTCTCCAAATGCAAGCTTCAGAGCATGAGCAGAGTTCCTGAGAAAACTTATAACATCATTCTCTTGGTATTTTGGCGGCTGTCCTCCATTTCTTATACTGGAAGTAATTTTACATGTGAGAAGAAGCAACACTAGTGCTTCCAGAAAAGGAAACGAGACATCTCAATCCAAAGTTCATTTGCCTCCTCCATGAGACATTAAATAGCATCCTTTGACTTCTGCTGTGCTTCCAAGAAACACAACCTGAAGACTCCAGCCCAGGACCACAATGCAAAATGTCATAATTGTCAACATTATTGAGGTGTTATATCCATGGAGGACGTGATTCTTCTGCATCTTTCTTTTGAAAGATCTTGGTTTACCCTGCAGCCTGGAATATTTGGGCTGATGTATAGGCAATGGAATTGAAGCTAGGACTTCCCTGGTTACTCAGACAGGTGTCATATTGGAGGTTTCAAAACTTAAAACATATTTGGACTTTCAGGCTACCGCATACTACTGCAATATCATAACAAAATCAATTTAAGCAAATTGATATACATTTGGGTAACATTCCAAAATTTCTAGCAGTGCTTTCCATTTCTGGGGAAACAAAAATACAAAGAAAAGCAGTTATAATTAGAGGGGAAAAGGAAAAAAAAAATCTTTTAGCCTTGTTTTATTATTTACTTGGTATATAATGGAAAGTGTTGGACATTTGTAAATAGCACCATCTATAATTATGCTAGAGATAATCCTCTTGTGGAACAGCAGTACTTTTTATGGAGATATGCTAGTGACTCTTTCATGTTATCTTCAGTTCTAGAAATAAGGGATAATTTAATTCACTGGAAAGGCTCCTTTAATAGAAAAATCTATCTCTTACATCTGGTTTATCAGGTAAACACACATGTTGTTTCAGCTGACAGTTGAAAAACCACGGTGCACTGTAATGAAGCCAAGTGTGTTCAATAAAAGTCCTAAATTCCTGGCAGAGAGACAAACTGTTCAGGATTTTCAGTAAGACACTAATGGAGATCTGGTAATGCTTTTTAAAAAATTTATTCTTGTTTAATGTCATTATAAAACCATTTCATAGACTGCATAAATGTTCCTTATTGTTTTACTTTATTGCCAGTGTCTAAGTAATAGTCCCACCTTCAGTAAACACTATGCAGTTCGGTAGCTGTGTGCCAGTGTTGCTTCATTGTTCTGATGAAAAAATATATTTTATATGATGCAGGTCAAAGAAATATTCAGTTGTGATTGTTTAGTGGGTACTAGTAGAAGACAAGAAAAGGAAGTCCTATATTCTCATCTTGCTTTTAATTTTCCACTCAGATTTCCAAAAACCTGACAAAGAATTATAGGAAGGAAAATCCACTTAAATATCCACAAAAGTAAAAAAAAGTGGGCTTTTTGTTGGTTTGTGGTTGGGTTGTTTTTTTTTTTCCAAATAAAAAGGAATACACAACAGTAAGTTTAGGAGGAGATAAAAATGAAGTTTTAGGATCATGCCTTTCTCTTCTGGATACCTCCTTGACTAGTCTAGCTATCCTTCAGGCTTTGGTTGCTTGCCACTGTTTCCTGGTAGCTGTCATCTAGGTCAGGGAGGTGAATTAATCTGAACTATCCTCTCACAGTCATGGGTGGCAACATTCAACACTGTCCTGCTTTTTCACTTGCATTTGAATGTGAATGATGCTACAGTCCACTAATGGTATGGAACTGAATTATTTGGAATCAGCAATATTTAAATTTGCTCTGGATAAGGCTGTGAAATAAAGTTGGCTATAATTTTTAGTGTGCAGAGAAACTTCTGAGTAACTTCACTCTTCACAGAAAAAAACGCAGCATAATTGAGTGTATAATTGAAACCTTGTCAGAGGTTTAAGAAAAGCAAGGTAAATTAACCTGAAATTAAAAACTAGCTGAAGCTTGTAAGAAAAATAGATATGTGCATTAAGGTTCTTGTTTCTTTAATTCAAAACACGAAATTGACAATCTGAAGCTTCAGGATTTAATTTATCCACAGCACTTAATACCTGTGAATCTCTATCCCCATTGAAATGGAAGGTAAACACTGCAGAGAGCAGAGATAGGTTAACACAGTGGTTTTTCCATTGGCTTTGCAGCTTTTTAGCAGCTTTTCTACAGAGTTCTTTTGATTTCTCTAAGAAAAGAGGAAAAAAAGCAGTTAATATTCCTACTCAGGAACTATGAAAAACACCTTCCTTACTCACCATCTTCATAGATTATTTTTGCAGGAGTTTAGATTTAACTTTAGCATCTATGTCATTGGATTAGATTGAGATGAAACTGCTTTAATTTTGATACAGAATGTCATTACTTTATGATTTCATCATGAATGTTTGTATCTAAAAGTTTATTATGTTCATTATGTTTATTATTTTCAGGTTTCCTTCCAATAAAATTTTCATTCTTTGATGATTGTTTTCCTCATTATGCTTCTTCAGTATTTAATTGTGTGTGCAGTTATTTGATTAAATAATTTGGATGCAACACAAAGGCCAGTAAGACAATCACTAAGAGAATACCGTTGAAGACATAATCTTCTTTTTCTTTCACTGCAGCCAGATTCCTTGATTCAGTGTTTCTTGCCACAGAGGAAGATATTCAAATATACAGATTTGCAGATTTATGGCAAAGCCTTTTAGATGTGCATTTAGTATAAATCTCCTTAAACAACTTAATGAGTAAAGGCAGCCATGAAAAAAGATAGCAAAGGGTGTGATTGCTGACATTTAAACTGAGCAAAACCACAGTCACTGCTCACAGTGGAGAAATATTTTATGGCCATGAAGAAAAGATTAATTTTAAAGGACAGACTTTGTCACTGCAATTTAAATTTTTAAATTTTTGCCCCACTCAGGCACTGTGTAAGAAATAGTTTTGCGATCTCTGACCTACAGTTGCTCTTCTGCCCTTCTGCTCCCACATATTGGAAAACTGGCTGCCAGCCTCTTCTCCCCAAAGTGTCAATTAGTGTGGAATTGATTTTTACACTTCTGTGACAGGTGTAACAATTTGGGCAAAGATGACGATGGCATTCTAATTTGCTTTAATGAATAAGGCTTCAGCAGAATTCACATAAGCACAGTGTCTGTAATTTTGCATCACTCAATTGTCTGACTTTTTCAATACTACATTCTGCTCATTCTGTAGCATTTTGTTTTCTAAATTGACAGTTCATTCAACTTGCACATACAGGTTGAATTTGGGTAGAATCTAACTTGCTGCTTCTAATTAATTTTTAATTTCACCAGTCTAATGAGTTGCCCACTGTGGAAAGAGCATGTCTTGAAAAATTTAATTCCGTTTGAGACTGACTAAAATGGAGTCAATGCCTGACAATTTCTCATTGTTTATCCTCAAATCTTACTCTTCATGTGTGTGTTGTTGGCACTACCTTCTCAAGTCATGTTCAGTAGCAGTAGTGATTCTGGACCTTTAAAAGTGGAATATGTGAGCAGTAAAATATTATTAAAATTTTTCTCCTTTCCATACTTCCCATTGGCGAGGTGGACTTTCCTTGACAGGAACTGCTAACAATGTAAAAAGTATACTGCTTGAGAAGAGGTTTAGATCTTGCCATTGAAGGAGGAAGATCAATTCAATTTATGCTGCATGAGGCCTGAGAGAGCTATTTTACAAAGCAGAGTTGGTATTATTAGCACAGCTGTGACTCTTACTGTGTGTGAGTTCTCTCTGCTGATTTTAGGGGATGTCTTCATGCTCAGTGCCATGTGGATGAAGCTGCTATGGCAGTAATGGAATGTGGGCTTCCAGCACATCTCTGTCCCTTGGAAGGTGAATGGTTTTATGGACCCCAGCTGCTCCCTCAACTGGTGAAACAATCAGCATTTATAACCCTTTGGTTTCATTTTAAGACTGTCAAGGAAAACATCTGAAAATGTCCAAAATTAAGCTGCAGCAGCTTTAGCAATGAAAAGAGCAAAAGTAAACCAATCTGAGCAATTAGCAAGCCATGTTTGTATAGATAAATTAGGGTTTTATATATGCAAGATTTAAACACAATGACAATATGAGAGCACTAGATGCACACAGAGTAAATTTGATAAACATACAGGAAACTTTCATCTCAGAACTACACTCAAAAACAATCATATTGAATGCAACAGCTCACACAAACAGAACAGTGTTTGTCCTTCTGATTTATATAAAAGGTTCTTTCTTCATACTTGCAATGTATAATATATTTGGGGTAGGTTTCCAAACCTAATTATTTCTTAAACTTGCAGGATCAACAGTTTGATAAATATTAACATCAATATGGAACATTACACCTACAGTTAAATCACTGAATGTAAAACCCAGACACTTCCATACAAACTGGGGATATTTTTACGTTCTGTAATGTTTTTTTTCTTCCCACATTACAAACCCTCTGAGGAATGTTACATGTTCCAAACTGCTGATGTTTCCCTTTTCATTTACTGGCTGTTTATAGCTTTTAACTCTATTCATGATTTTGTTTTCATGTAGTAGTTCTTCTGCAATGTTTTTTTTCAATTTTCATGCAATCATGAGAGGAATCCAAAGAGAATCATGGTCAGAGTGTTTTATTTGTAAGTGTACTTTTTAATTGCAGGATATTTCTGTGCTTTTTCCTGAATATATTCAGTGTGGGCACACCCTGTTGTTGGGTTGCTACCAATTCCATCATCTCTTCAAAAGAAAGCAGCATTTGTTTGCCTGTTGGACCAGACTAAGCTGGGCATGACCATAACTAAAAAGAAAGATGTTTCAAAGGGTGGTTCCTATTTGAAAAAAAATCCCAAAAAGATATTGGAGAAGACAGCAGCCCTCCTATTGATAACTATGGCTAAAGATAATATCCAGAATGATAAAACAATTACTTGTCCACTGCGCTATAGAAGAATGAGAACCGCTGCAGATTTTAAGAGTGCAGGGAATATTGCTCCCTGCACAATGTGGTTTTTCTGAAAAATGGAAAAATTTCCCAACTGTAGAATTTTTATCTACCAATATGTTGACAACGTTGCCAGCCGTGTATTGACTGTGTCTGTAGTGTAAGGCTGGCCAGGCTCAGTGACGGGCTTGCTGCTTTCCATGTTGTGGAACTGCTGGGCAGAGTTTCAGCCCATAACAATGACTGCACTTTCAAATAATACATTGGCTTGTTATGGAGGATAAAACAGGTCAGGGTGGTCTCCTGTTGGAAGTTTGGAGGCCACTGCAAGGAAAAATACTTTTATCTATTTAGGAAGGAAGCAGATTGTGTTGCTCTCGGGGTCAGAGAATGGGACTCAACCATATTTACTAAAGAAAACTTAGTTCAAGTTTGGACAATGCTGTGTAAATAAGAAATGCATCAGTCTCTACTGGGATGTGGAAAAGCTGGACAGATTCGCAGATGTAAAATGTGGAAGAGATCCTGTAGCCTGTTTGTCTCTCTTCAATGAGTTTTGTGTCTAGACTACTCTGCTTTTTCATGTGGCAGTGACACCCAAAGGAAAATTCATCCTAATATGCTTACCAAATGGTCAACAAAGTGAAGTCTGAGTGAATGAGACATACACTTTGTCTGCTACATCAGACTGTAGATATATTCAAATGTTTTTATGAATTTGAGAGAGAAAATACAATGAGCATCAGAGAAAACCACTGACTCTAGACTTCAAAAATCTGGAGCTGGAGTGATAAAGTTTGACAAATTAAAAGAAAAGTAAATAATGAGCTTATCCTTTGAAGTCCATATGTAAAAGTGAAAATTCTCAGAGTTCTCAGAGGTTTAAAAAACTCACCATCATTTTCTTGTTTGACACAAGACACTAAGTCCTAAAAACTGACTTTCCTACTGTCTAAATAAGAACTAAATCTTTTGAAAATTTGGCAACATGAAGGTACAATCCAATGATTGATGACATGGACCCAATTCTGGCACAGATGAGAAAAATTAAACAGCAGATCAGAATATTCATTCTTCTAAGAAAACTAGTTGCTTAGTCTGTGCAGGAGAGAGGGTTCTGTATTTGTTTCATTCTTTTAAAGTATTGTGTAACTTGTGATGTTTTGGGGTTTTTTTGTCCTCTGCTAAGCATGTTAAGGAGATCTGTTTTCATCCATCAGTTTTCACTGTGCTGTACAAATGGAAGTATCAGGAGAGAAAGCTGACACTGGGAATTCATAGACTCCTTAGCCTTAAAGTCACATCTGGTTGCTGGCTTAAAATGACAATGTTATCTGTTAAAGGTGTCTTTTGCTTTCTGGATTTTTTGATTTACAAAGAAACTCAAAAATGTTTGGCACTGACTGCTAAGAAGAGAGTCAGTGCTTGGCCATTATTCTTGGAAAAGAGGTTATTTCCCCATTTTGAACAAGCCAATTTGCCAAAAATGTTTTCAAGAGGAAACATATTCAGAGTAGATGTTACAGGATCTTGTCAGGATTTCAAAAGTTTAGAAGTACCTTTCCAGGGGGGTACCTCAGAAGTGATGTCATCAAAAGCATCTGTTAATGGACTTTTCACTTCTGAAATCAGGATTATTTTTGAACAAATTCTTTATTTCAAAAGGAGAAGATACATTGTGCTCAGTTTCCACTCCTCTATAATCACATTGAGTTATAGTCTCAATATGTTATTCCTATAGTTAAATGTCTTCCTTATGAATCACCTCCATTCATCTCTGAGATATCACTTGGAAGGATTGCAAGCTACTGTTTTCACTCCCTTAGATTAGTCTGTGAGTGATGGGATGATTTGTTCCTATAAATATGGGTAATTAATGGGTATGGATAATTATTTCAATTGGTAAAGGAAAATAATATTAAAATTTATACCATTCTAGGTTTTTCTGGTTTTCACCTAGAATAATTTTACACTTGTGAAGTGAATGTTAAAAAAACACTTTTATGATTTCTTAAAACCATGTATACTTTGTAAAGATGTAAAAATCTTCCCCAGGTATGAACCAATCAAAAATGAGGCAGGAGAACCTTTATCTGCTGAACTTTGAATCTTCTCCTGCTTTACAATTCTCCACAGTGAAAATCTTGAAAAAAATTTCACGTGTCATCAAAGCCATGTGTTATTTCAAACAAAAATATATGGAAACAAGAGGGGGTAGCAAATTATGGTTCATAAAGAAAAAAAAAAAACTTGCATGGTTGAACTGTGTAGCAAGCAAATAGAAGGAAGCAGTGCTATGGATGACAATGAGTAACTGTTTCTTTCAGTACTGCCATCATACTTTATAGCTTTTTGTACAAACTCTAGCTTTGTGTTGCTGACAGTTCCATGTATGGTCCAAATCAGCATTTGCTAATTCTACATGAAAACATGTCAACAAATTAGAATAAAAGGGACTGCAAAGGACTCTCCTTTTAGATATGGAATCTTATAAACCTGCTCCTAAGAAAAGTATTTACCATCTCTTTCCCCATCCCAGGCATTCCTTATGTTTAGCTGCACTCTGTGCAATTACTTGTTTAGAAACATCAGACTGTTGGTAGCTTTTCCTAATTTGTGGTTAGAATGTGAAGACAACTAAAATGCTGCTTTAATTACTTCTCTTATGAGTGGTATGAAAAAAAAAGGCTTTTGTCTGCTGTTCTGAGTAAAAAAAAAAATCTGAAATTCAGCTGTTTTTAATACATTTATAGTTGTTTTCATGTTGGCAAAGAGGATCATTAGAAGACTTAAAGATAAATCCTAAGCTTCTTGTGCTTTCTTAACAGATTGAATGCCAATACATTAATTACACTAAATGGTGAATGAATGATCTGAGAACTTTGTAGTGTAGAAGATCTGGTAAAAGGTTTTTGCATGTATCTATTGGAGAATACATAATGTGGTGTTGATCTCAGAAATACTTTCTCTAAAGAGAAAATTACATTTAGAAAATAAATCAGGAAGCAGAAGGGTTTGGTTTGTTTTATTAATGACAAATTCTATCATATCATGGCTGGGATTTATGGATCTGGGAAAAAACCAGAAAGGATATTTGTTTTAACATACTGTCTTTGGAATGACATTTGTAAGTGGGTCTTTCTTCCTGCTTGAATTGAAGCACAGGTCTTTGATTACCACCAGGGAAGATGCAAGCCAGACCTGTAGCAGCTTCCCCTGAAGGTGCTGCTTTTTGTATCTCCTGTACTTGTGGTCTATATTCAGCACACCACTTTTGCTTTAAAACCATATTTTGCTTTTTGGTGAGTAAGGATATCACTCCCAGTATGAGTTAATATGTAGAATCCACAATGTGAAAGTCTTATCTGCAGAATGAGGCTATAGAGCCAAGAACAGAATTAGAGCAGAGAATTAGGAATTTGCCAGCAAGGACTGCCAACTGTTTCAAATGGCAGGATACCTTAGATCATATTCTTTCATACACAATCATTTTTCTTGCTCTGTTAAATAATGTTAACTAGGGATGTCATCAATCATTTACATAAGAACCACTCTAAGAGAGAGAATGGATACTGATGGTCTTATTGGAGTAAAATAAGGAATGCTGAGGAAATAGTTCAGCAGAAAGCTTTTATGCTAATAAAGGAGACTTCTTGGGTGGATAGAAGGACAGGGAGAATTTGGAACACGTCACCTTTAAAAAAATCCCACATGGACATATTATTTATCATGCAGAAAATAGAATCTGTAAACTCCAAGAAGGAAAGATAGCAGAGCAATACATTATGCTAAGGTTCTGTAATGAGCTCATGAAATGGGCTACATGAACTGGAGACGTGCTAAGCAGCAAGGGAAGAAATGCCAGCCTTTGAGGCATTGTCAGGTCACTAAATTAATGGAAAGGGTTTTATTCAGCGGTGTTGCTATGCTGCAGACTTCCAGTATCAAGTGTTTGTTCTCTTCCTGTAGCCCTTCTCATCAGCAAGATGCTCCCCTTTTTCTTGCAGCATTACCTGTTGCCATCAACAAGGCAATACTTCTGACTGCACAGTACTTTATTCTTTAACCAGAAAATTGTCAGTCCCTTTAATAAAAATATTTTGTCCTTCTCCTAAGCTTTGCTGCTCTTGTTTCTGCTGCCATGGATAAGGTGAGCTAGTTTTGCTCCCACAACAGCCTTGTCCAAACAGCACCATGGCACAGGGATACTTGAACTGGTTAACTGCACCAGGGAAGGGGAAACAATGGGATAAAACTTCTCCCTTCACTGAGACAACAGTGAACAGAAACTTCTGCTTAATGGAATGCTTGTGGATCATGACCTCACCTCAAGCCTACAGGCACGAATTGAAGCAGACAGTGTCCCTGACAAGCAAATACAAATGATTGATTACGTTTACTGAGAGTCTGCTCTTCACGTCTCCTTTAAAGGATGATACTTTCACCTCTTTTGCTATCCTGTGCTACTATTAGCATTTCTGTCTGAGTATGTCCTTCAGATCATCAGCTATTCACAACCAACTCTTCTGCCATCCCCTAATCTGCTCTGCCACCTTCTGTATTTCATCCTCAAAGCTCACCCGCATCTTTGCACTTTGTGCCAAATGGCCACTTTGGAAAAATCAAAAGCACTGACAAAATACTCAGCTTGATCCCAGTTCTGACACTGGAATGAGTTTTCAACCATCCAGTGTAAGAAAAAGCCATTTATTTTTAGACTGAAACATATTCAGATGCTGTAATTGTTTCAAACTGTTTAATACAGAGAGAGCCTATGGAGAATTGAGTTGCTTAGCATGGTTTTACCTAGCAGGCAAATTGCATAATTTTTCCAAATATAAGTATTGGTTTGCAGTTCTTGGTTGGTTTGTGGATTTGTTTGGGTTTGTTTTTTTGTGGGTATATCGAAAAAAAAGTAAGGTCTCTCACAATAGAAAACACTTTTTTTTTCCCTCATTTGTGACATATTACATTTAGAATATTGATTACAATTTTTTCTTGATACTTTCAACAGATTCCTGTTCTTTAAAGACTCAAGTTAATGATCAGGCTTTGGTGTATGAATTTCAGTCAGTATCCTTAATGCAGATATTAGTTAGAAGCTAATAGAAATTGGCTTTCCCAGCTTCTTATCCACTTCTTCTAGCGGTAGGATTTACACAATAAGCACTAGTAAGGATCTGGGTGGCACTAATAAATCTGGCCCAATTTTTAATTTGTTTAAATTTTCAAATCTTTTTCTTACTAATTTTAATTTCACCAACACTGATATTTGTCACTCCATGACACTGTTTAACATCTGCACATTTCTTCTGTTAAGATTGTTAGGTTTTAACTTTCTCTTAGGTTCTAATTTCCAAGTACAGTTTTAATAATTAATGTAATGTTCCAAGAAAACAACCCTTGGGATCCTGAGTTACCCACATGTGATTCATATTCTATTTATGCACTGTTGATTTAAAAATATCATTTATTTAAATGTATAATCAGAATATGATATTAGGATCTCTTTGTTTATCTGGTTTCTTTATCCAAAATAATTACAAATTTTCTAGTTCTTCATTAAGTTTATATGCCATTTTCATTATTCCTTTTCAGACTCTAAAATTAATTGAAGTGTTTTGCAGAATCAGAAATCTAGAGGCAATAATACAAGTGGAAGATTGGGGAACTTTGGACATTTTCAAGTGCAACAGTAACATAAAAATCTATTTTTTTGCAGGTTTACAGACTCATGGAGCCATGATTCCTCACTGAAATTTTTGTAGTATTCAATATAACATGCTGCATATACCATTGCCATGAAATATATTACTGGGGGTTGTTTCTTCAGCCTGATACAGCTGTGCACAAGGATTCAAGGAAGAGGGAGTTTCTATTTATGTACAAATATTCTACATCCAGATAAATACCAAAAGCAGAAACGCTTTTCATAAAAAAACCCTTGTTTTTTGCCATTAAGTTTTCATATGTTGGCAAAATCTCTATCAGGGAGGATAGCTGTCCAAACATCTGGCCAATAAGATTTCTCTTTGTGATAAGTTTTTTAGCATTAAAACTAAAAAAATGTCTGGTTTTTGCTATAAGCTCTCAGTGACTGAGACTGTCATTCTCCAGCTTGTCTAGAGTGGAGGAAAAAGAAAAGGAAGGAGACCGGAAGAAGTGAATTAATATTCCGTGATTCTATAGTGTAATTCCAGATGAAAGCAAAGGATATGTATTTGGTAACTTTTGCTCTGGGTTACCATAGTCTGTGAACAGTACAACCTCAGAGTTATAATATGCAATGAAGTAGTAATAAAGAATAGAAATATTCACCAAATGCATCCTACAGAAGTGGTCTGTTGCAATGTGTTGGCCCAAACTGGACACCAGGTGATCAACAAAGCCACTCCTGTGTCCATTTTCAGCATGGATTTCAGTAGCTCACTTTCCCATGCAATGCTTTATTTCATTCCCAGTGTAGTTTGGGATAATTGTATCCCAAATGAATCATATATGCCCAGAAAATGTACACCTGCATCACAGGAGAAGGTACTTGTGGCGTGTGTCTGCACAAACTGCATAGGGTTGCAATTGATGATATATTGTAGTTCTCCATATTTCTAATACAGACCCAAGCCAATCAATTCAACTTCCTGTGTCTTGTCCAGTTTTAGATGCCTCTGATATCTTGGGTTTTGTCGCTTCCCTAGCAGGCTGTTTAATAGTCTTGCTATCAAAAAGATTTTCCTAATAATTATTGGAAGTTTAATTTCTTTAATGCCTTCTCATTATAGCTAGTAATAAACTTTTAAACTAGTTTTTATGACTTAATGTGTTCTTCCTTTCCCACATTTGCTGCATACAAGTATTATCTAACCTGCAAGACAAAACTGAATTCAGCAAGTAGATGTGTTCACAGAATACTTATATATCAAACCATTCTTCTCTGGATTTTTTTGTTGTCATATTCATGAATTGCACAATAGTTATGGGCTCATTGTGAACAACTCACTGAAAGCATCCAGTGCTCAATTTGAGATACAAATCCAGGAATCAGAAATTCAAGGTCTTTATTTGGATGACATGCATCACATGGTAGTAGCTTGCACTCAATCCTTGAATAATTAAAGCAAGAGTAATTCTGATGCAATTTTATCTACTCAGGTGGACAAAATTAGAATGCACCACCTGTGCATGCTTTGAAAATCCTGCCCAATTAACACCAAATAAGTAAACCAAATAAAAAATAAATATGAAAGGCATCAAAGCACCACAGCTACAGATAAAAACTCTTTATCTTTTTTTGTTTGAAGCTGAGGCTGTATATTTCCTTTGACTATTTCTAATCTTTTTTGTGCTTTAGGCATTGCTTAGCACAGTTATAACCATATTCAGACATTTTATTAATCCATAAGATCATGCAGTCTCTAAATACCTTTTACTGGTTTTCTCAGCCTCAGATGTGATCTTTATTCTGAATTGTCTGAAGGGGAATTAGAGCTGTGGTATCTGCTTTTTGCTTCTTGTTCAAGACTTAGAGGAGCTCTCTAGAGCATCAACTATACTGCTTAACTAAATATATGATTTAAAGGGCTGGATAAAATGGGTAAAACTTTTGTGTATGTGCTTCCCCAGTTATTTCAATTTAGTTTATTCCAGATTGGAAAGTAATTGAGGAAAAATGAATTGTAGTGAGAGATTTTAACCCTGAAAAGTATTTTTACACAAGGAATTAATAGAATTTTACTCATTTGTTTTAAATTTCTTTTTTAATTTTCTGCAACTTTGCTGGGAATTTCTAGATTAGAAGTCCTAGTCTGTTTTGCCTCAGTAAAAAACCTGTCGTAGAGATCTTCTCCTTTTTCTGTTTTCAAAAAAAAAAAAAAAAAAAACAAACAAACAACCAAAAAAACCCCAAAAACAAAACAAAAAACCACCCCAAAAACTGAAACTGAACACAGCAAATAGTATTTATTACTCTCTACAAAATATCACACACCATCCTTCCTCCAGTACCTTTTTCTTTACTCATTAATGAAGCAAACTCCCTCTTCTTGACTGAACCACCCAGGTCTTGTATGAGTGGGATTCCCAGAAATGCAGCTATCATCCCAAACACAGGGAAGCCCTGAGTGGATGTGCAGTGCCTTTAACTATCTAGGACATCCAGGAAGCTGAGAACATCTAAAAATTTTGATCCCACATTATTTAATCAGCTAGCTCTCACTCTCTGGTGTTCTGCCCCTTCAAACAGGGCCAGCTGGGGATGATGAATCATTTCAATAGCATAAGAGCTGCAACAAATATGGGAGCAGTGCCCAAAAAGAAAATTCAGAAAGAGGAAAATGATGTGAAAATGGCACAGACTGGGAGACTCGACCATTGAACGACTTTAGGAAAAAAGAACACAACAGGAAGAACATGACTTCACCAGTAAGTAGAAAATTAACACAAGATGAATGACTCAGAGTCATAGAACTAAATCACAGAATGGTTTGGATTGGAAAGGACTTTAAAGATCATCTGTTTCCAACCCCTCTGCCATGGGCAGGGACCTTTCACTAGATCAGGTTGCTCAGAGCTCTGCCTAGCCTGAACTCTGGGGCATGAATAGATCCCTCACCCATCCCCCAATATTGCCAGTTGTCCTGTCCCATGTGCAGCACCTTGCACTTGGTCTAGCTAAATCCAACGAGATTCCCATAAGTCTGTTTCTCTTGAGCTTGTCCAGGTCCCTCTGGATGCCATCCCATCCTTCAGGTATGGCAACTGCCTAGAATTCTGGTCAAACAATAGGAAAAAGAAGGGGGCTATTCAAAGATTTGAATTAGTCTTTTGAAGCTGGCAATACTTTTGTCCCTGTGCGTTTTGACCGCACCCACTGGCTTTCATTGAATTAAAGGGGACTTAGGACAATTCTGATTCTTCAGGGCACTGAAAGATATCTCAGACATTTCAAACTTGCAAAATGAGACTTTAGAGTCCAGACCACGTAATGTTTGATGACCAGGCTAAGGTGCTTTTAGCAGAACACCAGAATCTTGCATATTTTGCCCTAACAGCAAAATGAGTTTCATGACACCAGTGAAAGTGGAGAAACAATGTATGCTTAAAATTGTTATTACTAAAGATGATGCTGATACTGGTACACCTTTAGTTTTCTCAATCTTGAATAGCCTTTTAGACAGCTTTGATGGAAAATACAGGCAGCTGAATCCCATCCATGCATGTTAATTTGAGATTAATTTTGCTGCTCCACTCTTAGTGGTGGCAATCTAATGACTCCATACTGACAGCTGATCTGTCATATTCTATTTTCAAAAATTAGCTCTAAGGAGATAGGTAAACCATAAAATAAACTTTACAGTGAAAGACACAAGAGTATAAAAGAGACTGTATTAATATACATCTCATGAACAGTGCTTTCAATTTTCAAAGCACTATACTGAGATCTTTGACAACTGAGATATGAAAGGGGTGCACTTGTTCACACCTATACTCACATGTGCACAGCAGGAAGTAATTTGTGAGAGTAACTACAGTGAATGAAGATATATGCTGAGGGGTGAGAAAAAGCACAAATTAATCCTGCAAAGCAGAAGTCTGACTGGTGTTGACAGCAACATGCAGCCTTTAATAGCACCATATCACAGACAGAAAGGAGTTTCCAAAATCTTTTGGACAGGTATTGCACTGGTGCATTCACTTACCTGAACAGTGCAAAGGAATGTGCTTGCCTGCTTCAAATGTTTTAAGGGCTCACATGTTGTTTGTAACACCTGGTTATAGATGGAATTCCATCTTTGGAATGTAAGATGATACTGGTGGTGGTATCAAGCCTTGTCTCAATGTGTACAGCTGGAAAGACCAGCACGACTGATACAGAGATGGAAAGTCCTCTGGTTGATGTGTTTATTTCTGCTTACAGGGTACTGCTTCACCTCATCCAAGGGATTAACTATAAATCAGAGGTGGGTGAATATTTGGCCAAAATATTTTTGACAGAATTGGTGGCTGTGCCAATCGTGCAGATCATCTCTGGATGAGTGCAGAGCAAGAGATGGGAAATGCAAGGACTGCTCATGAACTCAGGCTGGGGGATTTCCACAAAGAGCAAAGACTCTTCAGGGAAAAAAACTGTGTGCAGTGCTTGCAGCCTGGGAAAGCACAGAAAGTGGTTGACAACGAGTGTGGAAGAAGAGGTCCTTAACACAAGGAGACAGCAAAAAAGAGTGAGAAGCTTTTAAACCTCATATTGCCATCTATCTTAGCTAATAGAGTACAAGTGTTTTCTATTCAGAGTTTGGGTTGGGTTTTTTGTTCTACTTCAGTATTTTACATTCTGATAAAACCTGGATTTGGAGATTAAGTGACTTTTGATAAGTTCCTTAGGCAAATATGTGAGATATTCACCTCAGGATGCTACTTTCATAGAATCCTATGAAAGCATCTTCTACATGTTGATTAAATATGTCACCAGAGTTTAGCACTTCTCCCTGTTGACATAGTTATGGCTTTCATTTGTGCTCATGACCTAATGCCCAGCACTGTTCCTCAGACAAAGCCTCAACTTGAATTGCATACTTTTTTTTTTTTTTTTTCTGTCTGTTTCTGACAGCTTTTGATGTGAGTTTTGCTTTGCAGGAAACTGCACTGTAATGTCTTTCAGGAATACTTCTGCCTTTCTCCCCAACAGCACTCCCATCTTCAGGTTACCATGTAATTTACAACCTCAGTAGTCCATGTCTTCCATTCCAGAGAGAGAACCAGCTCAGCACAGCTTTTGTGCTATTCTCTTGGCATCTGTCCCTGCATGGCAGTCCCAACTCAGCGCCTTATCACTGCAGATTTTTATCCTGACATTTGATGTGCACTCTGTTATGTGGACATCACAAACAGCTTTTGCCTGGAATCTCAATAGTAACCCATGGTTCACAGGCAAATTTGCATAACATGACTGGGAAAAAAAAATTACTTGCTGGGAATTTGATTTGTTTGCAGTTCTCTGTCATCATTCATCAAAAGATGACCTGGTAGTTTGAATACAGTTTGTCCATTCCCTTTCTGAGGAAAAGTTGATGTGTGTATTCACTACTAAGTGAATAACCATATATAGGAAGTTTTAGTTATTCAACATATGCATCTATTCTATGCTGCAGTCTACGTCTAAATTTCACTTTCTTAATCTTAATCTTTCTCAACCTTAACTCGATATATTCCATCTACTCTTTTAAGCCATCTCATAATCATTTGTATGTCTTTCTGTGTTTGAATGGGTGCATCACTTTGGGTGTACAGTTGTCTCACAGTTTCTAGTGGTGCCCTAAAATTAAATGGCTAATAAAGTTCAGAAATCCATTCATGTCAGTACTGCCAGGTGAGGGTCAATCTTTTCCCCCAAGCAGCAGATGAAATGACAAGCGTTGCATCAGGGGACACTTAGATTGACTATTAGGAAAAATTTCTTAATTGAAAGGACTGCCCAGGGGAGAAGTGGTACCACCATATCTTAAGATATTTAAAAGACATGTGGATGTGGCACTTAGAGACATGGTTTACTGGTGGATTTGGCAGTTATAGGTTAATAGCTGAACTTGATGCATATTTGCATGTACAATTAAATATTTTGTTGCTTCAATGTGGGTAAATAGCTCTTTGGCTCTCTGTCTATTTTGTCTATTGTCTATTTTGATCCATTCTTGAGACTGCAGCCACTTGTCTCTGTGAGCGGTTGCTATTTAGATTGGCAAAAAGTGTTTTGGTGACTTTTGTTTAAAATTATCTTTAAGGATTTGATTTCTGACAGTAGCTATAAGCAGCCCATTAGATGTGATCTTTTTGCCAGAGTCCAAATAGAGCAGCTGATTTCAAGGCACTTTTGTCCTGTCTTTCATGTCTCTGGAGAAAGCCAAATGCTTCAGAGAAGGGGTTTTCAGATAGTTGAATTGCTGCCAAAATCATGTTACTCCCACCAGAGCTGTTCAGCAGGTGGGCTCTCACACAAGCAGGCAGTGTGTGCTTCACACCCATACCTGTTGTGCTGCAGTCATGTTTTTGAGAACTGTTCTTGCTCTGGGCTTTTTTTGAGGGGGTGCATTTACCCTGCACACGTTGCCATGCACATGGGCTAATTACAGCAGCTGAAGATGAAGACAGGGAGGATTGGGACAACTTCTCTATAATTCCTCATCTGTTCTTGCCTGGAATCTAGGAAAGCACCTTGTCTTTTACAGGAAGATTTATTTTTTTGCCATGAAGTTTTGCCACCTAATCCACCCCCCTGTTCTTCACCTAATGCTTCAGGAGATGTTATTGCTTTGTGGTGTATCTGACAGTATGACCTGGAACTTGGGGATAAGTCTTGCAAGAAGAAATAAAGCAGCCTGTGTTGAAGAGAATTTGAAAAGTGTGCGTCAACTCTCTTGTGGCTCAATGAAACACCTGGAGACATGGGATTTGCAATGCAGTGGGAGAAGATACAGGCACCCAGGTGCTTCAAAGATGGATTCTGAGGGATGGAGACACTAATGGATAGCATCAATCTCTTGTCCAAAAGTTGATGATTGGAATCTTTTGTGGCCAGCAGATTCTTTTTTGCAGGCAGTGGAAAAAAATGGAAATCTTCTATTTAATCTCATCCCAAGGTGATGCCCTAGAAAGGAGACAGAGAGACGGGTCAGGAATCATTCTCTGCACAGGTCTGTGTCTCGTATTACCTGAAGAAATCTAGCCTAGAGGATTCAGAGATTTAAAAATACTGAGATGAAATGCCCTTATAACTCCTATGTTTCTTTTGCAATAAAGGACCTTTAGAGTAGAAATACATGCTATTAGTCTGAAGCTGACAGATATTTTTATCCTTCAAATTTTGCTTCCTTACATTAAATATTATCACCTTAAATATGCACACACTCCCCGTTCAAGGGCGTGTTTGTGTTACACAGTAGTTCATTTTTCATGCACACATGGTTAAGTCCTTCCACCTCTTTGTCTGTACAGGAAAAGAGATGCTTTATGTGATGCTTCTCAGTGAGAGGCTCCTGACAGATCTGTCTGTTCCCTTTGCAAGTAAGCTGGAGCATAAGCATGCACATTCCATCTGCATGAACGGGAGAGGAGAAAAGTGCACTCAACATCTGTTGCAGGCAGTCATGAATATTGCAGCAGTCTGGTTTTCCTAGGAATTATGCCTAAAGCAGGACCTATGGCTCAGACATTAAAAAGGGAAAAACTAGCCTAGTACAATTTCTCTGAGTCTCTTATTTCCTAGGATTTTCCTTCAAGTTTTTACCACATGTTCCTTGAGAAAAATCAAGGTCACATTCCCTTTTCCTGATTTGTAGTTTTATCTTGTCATAGTTGGATGTCTGGATGATTCCTCACAATATTTCTGAAATAAATTTGTGCAAAAAATTGGTCTGGGTTGCAGAGGTAAGATAATGTGATATGAGGAGGTAATTAACACTTTGAATTTTCAGTAAAATTAAGAAAAAAAATGTTTTGTAGTACAAATTTGAATTAAAAATATAGCTTTCACTAGGTTGGGTTTTTGGTTTTTTTGTTTTTTGGTTTTTTTGGGGTTTTTTTTTGTTTTTTTAATAATAATATTCAGGTTATATTCCAGGTTAAAACACCTGGAGGGTAAAAATTTTGAAGTTGATTGCCTGAGCCCAGTTTCATATGACAGAGCAAATTGCATATATGGTGGAGTACCTAGCATGTTCTTTAGCAGATCATTCAACATCTATTTGCTGCTCTAAAAGTAAAATGGTATGAAGTACTTTCTAAAATTCTTAACAGCATAATGGATGAACTATATTTAGTTATCTTTAAACTGAAATAAATCAGAACGGATAAATGAATTTCCTTTTTTTCACAGATCTTCAAGACAGAATATATGTCTAAAGTACTCAAAAAATTATTTTTGAAGGTTCACACTTTTTTTTTTTAAATCAAGGACAGTTACATAGATCTGACGTCCAAAAATCACTGTTTTGCATTAGTTTATAGCAAAACAAAACTGTCAGCATTAATATACATATTCCTTTCATTTATAGCCTCAAAAATAAAAAAATTAAATATCAGAATCTAATTGCAGTGTAGGACAGAAGGATACATGTTCTGCAAATCACTGTATTGAAGCAAAAAAAAAATTAATGGTCTTCATAAGACAATATACAAGTCACCTTTTTTTAGGATTTGAATTCCATAAAGAAACATGAGAAAATGATATGCAGTAAGTTATTACCCACCTGAAACATGTGCTTATATTAATAATAAAACTACACTCTTCATTTTAAACTGGTGTTTTCAGCACTAATTGTGTGGCTTCCATCACACCAAATATTTATGAGGAAAAAAAGTTAAGAGAAATTAAAAGGTGAAAGAGAAAAATGTTGACAAATATTAAACAGTTTTACTCTGACATAATTGTGAGCTATTGAGTATGCCAGTAGTGATGTTCTAATGATTGGTACATAATTATACAGGGAGAAAGGGATTTAATAATTCATAACAACTCCTTAGCATATCTTTCTGGATTTATGCCAACGTGAAGGATTTGGTAATGAACTGTTAATCCGACTGCTCACTACCGGCCTGAGGTTTAAAATGTGGGTCTCTCTAAATGTCAGCTGCAATTAAGTATTAGGACTAAAAGCACCTTAGGAAATGAGAAAGTAGTAGGATAGATTTTCCTGTCTATTGTTGGTATTTATGGCTCTCCTCATGTTAAATCACTTGCACACTAAACACTTTCTTGCAGATGAGTTTAGAACAAGTAAAACATCCTTTTAATGAAATCTGTTAGACAATGGAAGAATCCCCTGTGGGCAGAAGGGGAAACTTCAGTGTCTGGGACATGTTCAATTAAACTTGAAAAACATTAGAAAATATTCTCTTTGGGACAGGAAACAGGTGCAATTAATATTTTCCATTACTAGCTTCTGTTATCCTCAAAGCTTTTTCCCAGGCAAGAAATTTGGGGGTTTTTCCTATCATGTCTGCAATGGATAGTTTCATTGCCTTAAGGGATTAAGGAAAATAAAGTTGCCACATATATATTAACTTTGAAACTGTATATGGAATGTTAAATGATCATTTGATCCAGACATCCCTCATGCTTACCTATTAACTGATGTTATTTAAGGAGTTATCCAAGGCTGGTAAATCAGAAATCTCTTTTACCACATTCTTGTAGAAGAACAATTGTAAGAAAATTTCTGCTGCCAAATATTCCTGTATGTATTCATGCTAGACGTCATGATGCACTTTTGTTTTTGTTGAGGGAAGAGGATCTTTCTTGTAATCACTCACAGTTTTTCACTTACTGGGCAGAACTAGGCATATTTTAAAGAAGTGGACATCTGCTCATGTAATCCCAATATTTTAAAAATACAAAACGAATGGCTCAGAAATTGAGAGCAACCATCTTGTTAGTCCCAAGATAAAAGGTTAAAGGATAAAAACATTAATTTGCAATCCTTCAGATTACACCAAAGCTGACCTTACTGGTTCTTAAAAGTCAACTATTAATTAATGTTAAGTAATTAATTTTGTTCCCAGATTGAGTTACAATTACAATCATCTCTCATTTAGGCTGGACTGATTTTTCATTACCCTTTTTCTGACTCCATGTGCAAATACAAAATTGAACACCATAGAAACTATTTATGTATATATATACATACACATATTAAAATACATTTTTATATAAATATATTTAGATATCAAGAAAAAATACTTCGAATAACTTGGCTGAATGCTATTTATGTTTTACCAATCCAACTAATTTTCTTCAATGCATTTAATTTTGAATAAAAGTTACCAGTTTTCCAAAACTTTTCCAGAAATATTTGCACTATTTTCAATTTATTATTTTTTATAATGGAGTTGAGTATTTTACCTTAAAGGTTTGTTCTTCTTCACTTCTTTCATCTCAGAAAATGCAGAATATGAGGGAGCACAAAGCTAAAACCTAGGAATGAGAATGATATGCAAAATTTCAAACTAAATTTTCTTATTGCCTCTAGTTTTCTAGTGGGAAAAGAGAAATCATTCTTGATTTCACAGTGTCTTACTTTCTATCTTTCTGTTTCTTTTTTTGATTAAAAAAATTGCTTTTAAAAATTAAAAAGAAAGTGATTTTCTCCATCAATAAGAAAATATTAGTTTATAAGCACTTTTAAAAAACAAAAATATCTTAATAGATTATTAAATAAGAATTCAGCCTTCTTTTTCTGTTCTTCAGCACATTAGAAAATTGCCTTTTGAATACTATCTTTTCATTTTTCTGATGATATTCTGAAATAAAATTTGAAAAGCCATACCATCTAACAAGCGCTCAGTTTTCTGAGTATTCACATGATCTGCACTGGTAAACATACAACTAACAAAATTTGCAGGAAGACTTAATCTCTTTAATGTATAACAGCAATGCTTCCCAGTTATTCCTGCCAGTGCTGGTTCTGTGCTCATAGAGTTTATCTGTGACCCTGATTCCGAATTTTTCTCAATTTAAAAAAGCAGCAAATGATGCACTGGCAATGTTCAAAGCACCCTTGGTTTTTCCCAGGCATTTTATCAGACCCTGAGAGCAGCTTTTCCAGCTGACAGATCTTTTTGTGAGCTCTAACTGGGTCGACACTCACATTGTGATGCATGTCTGGATCTGAACTCTGTGGCCCTGCCCTGTCTCTGCTTGCTCTAAAGATTCACATTTCCAGAAATGCCTCTTTTCTCAAAGATCTGCTCAGAGTGAACTGCAACCTGAAATCACAATACACCACCTAATCAGCACCATCCCTTCAGCATACTGCATGAGCTGATTAAAAATAAAAGGATGTTGAGTTTAGGTGAGAACAACTATCAGAAAATTGTTTATCTTCTCTTTTCATTTTTTCTTTTTCTTTTCTTTTCTTTTCTTTTCTTTTCTTTTCTTTTCTTTTCTTTTCTTTTCTTTTCTTTTCTTTTCTTTTCTTTTCTTTTCTTTTCTTTTCTTTTCTTTTCTTTTCTTTTCTTTTCTTTTCTTTTCTTTTTCTTCTTTTATCCTCTCCTCTCCTCTCCTCTCCTTTCCTCTTTTTCTTTTTATGGTAAAGAGAAGTGGAGGGAGAAAAAAGCAGATTTAAAGAAGAGGTCATTTTACTCTCAAAAGTCAATTCATTAATTTTTATTCATTTCAGTTTCACATTCCCAGTTATAAACCCAAGCCAAAAGACTAGACCTGCACACTGGTGTAGAGATCAGAATAGCATCCTTTTGCCAAAAATCGTGAAGAATCAGTGAAAACTAGATTTTTCATTTGTTAAAAGACAACTTGGCCATAATCCAGACAAGCTAGGGGGTGAGGAGGGGAAGGGGAAGGGTGAATGATTTTGCTTATATAATTCAGACAGCTGGAGACAAACACTATATAAAAAAGGAGAGAGCTTTAATTATTGTTGATAGTTAATATGAAGACTTTCTTTTCACAAAAGGTTTGACAGATCTGCTCTCTGCTAAGACAGGCCATCAGAGAATTAATTTGTACGTGTTTAGCATTTACATACTTCATGTAAAAACTACAGACCCAGGAAATTGGAAAATATGTTTCAAAGCTTCAAATAATTTCTTTCCCTAGAAACTGCTTAGAAAAATGAGACCTTTGACTTTGTTTCAGAAATTGTTTATGCTTCTAATGGTAATTACATCAGCATTTGATGAAGGTTTTCCATTATGTGAAGGACAAAAGTAAAACATAAGAAGCATTGGAACGAGCATGGAAAAATCACAAGAGATTCAATTCACAAATGAGATTTACAAGGTTTATGGCACATTCTCTAATTATGCCTAGATTAAAGATAAACCAGAACTGTATTTTCACATTATGGTGGTACATCAGCAGCAAACAGCCTAAACGGCATGCAGTGAATGATGGACTGAATTCAGCCCATAGGAACAATCACCTGCCCCACACCCTGCTCCTGCTAATCCCTTGGACAAAGAATCCTCATACATGCACAGGTTCAGTCCCTGATATTGTTTCATCAAGTACCCCTCTTTCTCTCTCATGTATAGTACAAAATTCTCCATATTCACTGTGGATATATTATGTACATTTCTTATTAATCCCATTTTTCTTTTGTGTTTTGTAAGCATTCCCAGCTAGTAAAATTTTATATGTAATTTCATCTGGTTTTCATAAATTTATAGTCATTATGAATAACAAGATAACATACAATCAAAGAATAATATACATTGAAAGGGATGTCTGAAGTCTTTCTTGCCCAAACCCTTATTCAAAGCTAGGACAAATGTAAAATTTCAGGAAATTGCTCAGAGCTGCATCCAGTTGAGTTCTGAATGCCTGCAGGGACGATGATGACCCACATATCTTCATGCTTCCCCTTACAGTGTTTGATAACCTTCACAGCAAATAAACTTTTCCTTATACAAAGTCTAAATTTTGTTTGCTTCTACTCAGGTCTGCTGTCCCTTGTCCTTTTGCTTTGTAACTTCCAGATTATCCTGGCTCTGTCTTCTCTATACCTTGCATTTTGCTGGTGGAAGTTTGTAGTGAAATCTCTGAACCCTTTTTTTCCTGGCTGACCAAGCCAACTTTTCCTCAGTGTTTCCTCACGCGTGTTGTGCTCCAGTGTTCCACCTTCTGGATGGATCTTCACTGAAGTATCTCCAGGGTATCCTTTTCTCCCTTGCACTGGAGAAGCCAGACCTGAACCCAGAATTCCAGATGTATCTCACCAGTGCTGAAGGGAAGGATTCCCTCACTCAGCTGGTAGGCATTGGTCTTCCCCATACAGCCTGATGTGTAGTGGGCTTTCAGCACACTGTTGGCTCCTGGTTTTCCATCAGGACTCCCAGGTCTTTTTCTGCCAAGCTGCTCTTCTGCTGGTTGGCCCTGAGACTGTACTGGTTATAGCCTATGGTTATTCCTCCCCAATGGCATGAGGCTGGATTTCCCTCCACTGCTCTTCGTGAGGTTCCTGTCAGCCCATTTTTCCCTCTTCATGAGGTTCCTCTGAGCTGCAGCCCTGCCCTGCACTTTACTGACAGTTTCATTCATATGGATTTTGTTTGTAAAGTAAATTACTGAAGGTGCATTTAAACATTCACGGGCTCCAGATTGTTCCCTGAGGAATGATCAGCACTCACCTGCCACTTGAACTTTGTGCCACTGACATCTGCCCTTCAAGCTCAGTGGTTCATCCTGTCTATTCTCAAGTATCACCACTGTAACTTTTCCTGCCCCTTACTGTTAATTTTTTTTTTAATTTTAAAAAAGGCAAAATTTAGGAAGAAACATAAAAATGCCGTTCATTTCCTGTGCTTGAAAATGCCAACTCCACACATTCAACCTTCTTACTAGTACCTTTCTGTTTTCCAGAAAATACTGAAAATAATGCTTTTACATTCTAAGTCCTAGGGAAAACCAAAGAGACCACAGATAGTTTTTATTTTAAACTTATTTCTTTAAAATGGATCTTTCAAAGGGTTATCTGAGTTCATGACACCTGGATGGAATTTGCAGAAATTTTCTGAGCACTTCTGCTCCTTTTTTTTTTTAAACATTTTAAGGAAATTAGCAAAACAAAAATGTTCAGATCTGTACTTCCTTTCTTCAGAGGCTAGTCCTGAAAAAGCCCTCTTGAACTAATATGTAAATGTGTATTGCTGCATAAATTAAGCATTAGAAAAATGAGGCCAAACTCATTCATTTTACTTTTTCCAGCCAGCCCTGTATAAATGAGGTGGCAATCTAGAAGAAGTTGGTCTTTTCATTTAAACTGGGACTGTTCCAGAAGACCGTGTACGAACAGAAATATTTATTGAAGATGAAATGTTCCAAACTTCAACAGGGGATAGGAACAGTAAATTCCTGAATAGAAAACTGTATTTAATTTTATAATATTTGGGGGTTTCCATATTTTTTTTCTTAAATCATAAATATTTTTATTATTTCAAAATCCAGAAATTATGTTGCTTTGGTATTTTTAAAAATTCACTTCAGGAATTTATTAATCATTAATTAGATATTGTATAATTATTTTTTCTAATTCTGCATTAAAAAGTTGCATATCTTTTTCTCAGAGAGTAGTCTGGCACATGGGCACTTGTTCATTTTTGTGAGTCAATTGACATTCAGAACTGACTTAACATGAAATATATGTCTTTATTTTGGCTCTCAGTTACTTTCCTAGTTCATCTTAGTCCCAGTCCAAAAGCTAACAGCAGATGTCCTTTAACATAGGTATGCCTCATAGCAAAATTCAGTGAAAAATTTGCTTTCCTATGAAAGAAAGTTTGAGGTAAGGAGAAGATATGGAAAGAGTCTTAGAGACATATTCAAAAAGACATTTTTTGCCTCAAGTTCAAATTTTTGTCACAAGGAAACCTTGCTGACAAAAAACAAAAAATCAAAAAAAACCCAATTTGTCAAAGAATTTCTGACTAGCTACTATTTCAGTATCTCAAATAAGTATCACAAACCTGAAGCAGTCATGGCAATAATATGTAATTAATTGCATTTCATTTTCCTTCTTTCCTGCAGTCCCTTAACTCATGACAATGGACAGGAAAAGCAACCCACCCACCACCTGTCTCTAAACCAGGGTGGGCAGGGTCTGAGATTTATCTTCCCAACTGTTTTCTGCATGAGGGGACACCTCAAGGTAAGCACTCTGCAGAGGTGTTTGCAAACAGAGCCTCAACAAGTGAGCAAACACTGGTGGTCTGCCAAGTCTGATCCTGAGGATGTTCTGACCTCCCAAACTCTGGCATTCTTTCCATGAATGCTGTGAGTGCTGAGGAGGTCCCAGTGGGACTGACAGCAGGGCTTGGTGAGGCTCACATGATCTCCTGCCTGGCTTCCTCTATGGCCACTGCCAGCACTGGATGGACATTTCCACTGACCCCATGGGGCATTTTATTTTCTTATTCCGGCAGGATGACCCCAACTTTACACACACAAGTGCTTATGGAATTGGCTCAAAAACCCTCTACATTCCATATCAAGCCCGTTCCATCTGCTGTCTCCTGCACACCAAGGTCCCATGCAAGGTGCTCTCTCTCTCTGTTGCAGCATTATCTTTGGAGAGAGAACACCCTCTCAGGTGTCTGAGAATTCTGTGTGAAATGAAACATAGACCAAAGACAGAGATGTGAGTCTTGAGAGCTCCAAACAGTATTTCTGGCATTGTTCACCAGCTCAGACAGTCAGCTCTTGACCTTTTACATGGGTTATGCTCTGCCTCTTCCTGCACACACACTCATAAACCCCTCAACAGTCCTTTTCCAGGGCTGCTGAAACAACAGCAGGTTTGTTCTCATGGCTTGGGAGGTACAGAGATATAAATGGAACCTAGGTTTCCCCAGGGCCCTCCTCAAGACTCAACCAAAAGCATACAAAGGATAAACCCTATCAGATGGTGAGATCTGGACTCCATGCTACCCCATGGGCCAGTCCTGGGACAGTTTCCATGACAACTGATAAGCCTGAATCGATGGAGACATAATACTTACACTGCCATAATAAGCAGCCCTAGCTTTGTCTTTGTGTGGGACACTGTGAGGATCTGCTCTCCTATGAGGCTTTACCTCCAGCTCTCTTTTCTGGCCTGAAATTCATGATGGTAAATCTTCACACAGCTCATTCTGATCTAGCTCATCAGGCATCAACACAGGTGGTTGCAGATCCACTCCCTGGTGGTGGCAATCCCTTGATGTGTGCTGGGCTATTTTCACATGCAGGGAATGGAGTGAATTTATCCTTTTCTCCCTTACATACTCTCTCCTCAGGATAAGATCCCCAAAGTTAGCTTCTGTCACTTTTGCCCTGCTCTTCTACACTAGAACCTTCCTTGCTGTCCGTACTGCAATCAAAACCAACTTCCTTCCTCTCTGGGAAGTAAAGATCTTGGATCAAATATAGATTATGCCTGGGGATCTACTACACAATCATATATTATTGATTTATGGCATTACTTTCTACTGCTAGTCAGCTACATCCTTCCCCCCAGTTATAGTCAGACTTTGTCAGATTTTTTTTTTCCTGGGACAGTTGTTAATTCTGGAATGTATTTACGAGGTTTTAAAGCCCACTTGTCATTTCATATAGCAACACAGTGCAAAATGTATGCCAAATATCTTCCCTGGCAGCAGACAGGAAGAATAGGCCTTGGAGTTTGTATGAATTCCAGTTTAAGGAGATAATGAATTTATATGTACAGACCCACCCACATTAACAGGATTTACTAGATACAGAGCACTTATATTGGTGTGTATAAGCTGTATGCTATGATTTTATAAAACAAAATTGGCAGACTCTACTAGCTAGCCCTAAGTAATAATGATCCTGACTTCTATGTAGAGCTCCTCGTTATGTTTAGCAAACCACACTCCTGCCTTTTAATTAGTCCTGTGGAAGTTACAGGGGTTGTGGGTCACCGTGAGATGGGTACTGAGGGAGTGATAACAAATTAGCAAAGAAAAAAGAAAATGCTCTGAAATTCGTAACTATGAAATTAACAGTAATATAGAAAGAAATGGGAAATGGCCTTCTGCATGTTTATTGATATCTTGAAGCTGCAAGAAAAAAAATTCCATTAACTTATATATTACAGTAATTAGCAATTTCCAGTCTCTGTAGAATGATTATCTTCAAACATGGGCTTAGAGCTCCCCTGTTCCTGCATTGGAAAGCACGGGACCCTGCCAAGTTTGCACACAGTTCCCTCACTGTAAAAGTGAAGGAACTCCAGATTCTCTGTAGTGCAACTGGCATCTCCTTCTGAAACATTTTGTAAGTCCCACAGCTGAGCATATCATGTTAACCTCGCACTTCTGAAAGCCACTGTGTGTACTCCTTTTCTCCTCCAGCCTGTCAGACAGAGCAGTGTCTGTGCTCAGTCCATGCTGTGGGTAGCAGAGGGGTTGTCTCCAGGTTGTGGCTGCCTGGCTGTGTGCTGTCATTCTCTGTCTTCACATGAAAAGAGATGATGCATTCAGTCTCTGCACCTTCAGTGCCAGGTAATGCACAGAAGAAGGAAACTAAACATAATGTGTGTGTGGTGGGAGGGGGATAGTCCTGATCATCCTGAAAATCATCTTAACCCTGCATTCATTCTAATCTCAGAACAAATTTATTTCTTAGGTAACAGCTTACTATTGCTGCTAGTTACTTTACTGAAATACAAATAATTGCTGCACCCAGCTCCACTGCACTTACATTTGAAACTAAATAATAAAAAAATATCTTTTTATCTCTGTCAGATGCCAAAAAAACTGTTCAGTAGTTTGAAGTTGAAAGAACTCTTTTTTTTATTACAGCTTTTGCTTAAGAGCTTTTCAAAAGCAAAAATACAGTTAGGCCAATCTCGAGTAGTAGAAAATTTAAATCTTTTTCTGTCTGAGATTACAGGCTGCCCAGCAGGTGCTATGATCTGGCATTATCTCATAGAATTAAAAGACTTCCTTTCCAAATGGAACTCTCTTCTAACAACCAAGTTCTTTTCATCCTTATTGAAGACTTTTGCTGTTATTTTTGTATTTACTGTTAGCTTTGGTAGATAAGCTACTAACAGACATCTGTGCAATTTTCTTGCAAAATCTCTGAATAGCTTTCATGGCAATTTCTGCCATCAGGGAACACTGTTTATTAAAACTTTGTTAGATAGTTATTTGACAGGTTTAAAACTCCATGCTTTGGCATAGCAGAGGTAGTTCTTGTACAATGATTTCTCAGCACATCCTTCACAAGAAGCTGTGTCTCACCAAGGAGGATGAGTCCTAAACTTAGAGGCAGCTATGGTGCAGACAGATCAAAGAAGATAATGAAAAAAAGGTTTCCTTTTGTTTTACTTTTGTTTTATCTGAAGCTTACTATAATTATCGTGATAAGACCTCAGTTTTATCTTAAAGGAAGTAAAACTTTTCTGAGGGAAGAGCAGGAACTGAAGGATTAAGCCAAAGAATACAAGTCTTTGGATAAACTGAGTTCTTTAAAGGCAGGCATGATCCAGCCTAGGTAAAGGAAAACAGTAGAGCAGAGACAAGGGAATATAGGGGAGAATCTGCTCTAAGCAGTTAATGAAGGAGCACATGCATCAAGATGAACTTTTTGGCTGCCTCTTCCCCCTTCCCTCAGCCTGTCTCCTGGTCTAGTGACTTAAGGCAAATGGCAGTCATGGGTGACAGCAGCAAGAAGTGAGAGCAGCAGATTTCATGTTGTTCCAGCATTGAGAAACTTGGTGCAATGAAAGCTCAGGTTGCTGACATATGTTGTGGAGACAGATTTCTGCAGTATGCAGACTGAGATGCATAATCTGAACAAGGTTATGAGCCAAATATCTTCAGTGTTTATTGAAAACATCCCTCATGTTTAAAATTCTGTGGTCTTCTGAAATCCAGCCCCGCAGTTATTTCTCCCTTTCAGAGAGAAGCAGACACTCAGATACTTTAGGAACACGTGGGTCCCTTTATTTCCCCTCCCTCCTAGCAGGAGAGACAGTTTAGCCTGCTTTTCCTGGTTCACATCCTGGGATGAATCACTGCAGACAAACAGCAGAGAGGCAGCTCAGAGGCCCTTAGAGGAGCAGAAGAGGAGCAGTCTGTCGCTCTGGGCAGAGACAGGGAGAGGGGAGGAGACTGATTTATGTGGGTCCCTTTATAAGGGAGTCTGGCGTTCAGATACAGTGTGGGATTTTTCTTTGAAAAACAAACAAATACTAGTTATACTTCCCTGTCTGGAAAAACTCAGTCCTTTAGCCAGTCCCTCTCGTCTTTGCTCATTCTTTTAACTCTCACTCATGCTAAGCTACTTTAGAGGTATTTTTGGAGATATTCGGACTTGGAACGCTGTGTTTCTCCTAGCTGTTTTCAAGCCTCCTTGCATGATGTTCCTTTCCACAGCACTGGTCTTTAGGCCAGCCAGAAATAAGGATATTGCTGAGCACAAAAAAGGCCTTGTGTATCCTTCCCAATAACTCTTTACAGACTGTGACATATCTGCAAAGGGATTTCAGCATAATTTTAAAATGCCAAAGGGCATTTAAAGGCAGAGTCTGGTGACATTAAGCATGACGACATTTCCCTGCAAAGGTGGGAAGTGAGAAGAAATAAAAGCTAGACGGGATTATTTGTTGAAATGTACCAGGACTTGGTTCTGTGTGAAGGGGTGCTGTAATATCTTAGCTCTTGTAAAACTGCTCTTTGTGCCAGCCTCTGCCCGTGTGCATATGAGTAAAAGGGGGAGCAAGTGACAATCTGCTTGTGGCGGTACATAGAGCTGTTCCCATCCATGAGATGCTGGTTTTCTAGAGTTGATCTTTTGAAAATTCAAAAATCCCATAAATAGAAGAGACAAAGGTTTTTGCATAGAAGGAGGGAACTGCTAAAGTTCTACAACTCCAGATATCCATGCTCAGTTCTGTCATATTTTAAATGTCAGCTATTTTGTTTATTCATTTTTTTCTGCCAAGTATCTTCCAGGCAATCTATTGTTCTGCTGAAATCATGTAATGTACTGGAGACTAGATAAGAACTAGGAAATATTTCCTCCTTGTGCGAATAAAACTCACAAAGTATTGTGTAAGGTAGTTTTTCACTGCGTTGCTGCACATGTAAGCTGGATTCCTGCCATGTGCACCAAGAGGACATGTCAGGCCTCTTCCAATGTTTTTTGGAGCTTATGTTCTGGCAAGCAGGTTTCCTAGCTCCTATCCTGGATGTTGCTACAACTGCTGCATGTCCCCACTGATGGCGGGAACACACAGAGGGACAAAGGCCTGGGACCCTCTGAAATAAAGCATAAAGTTACTTTCTCAAGTAAAACTTTATTATTATTTCTCTTTTCTCTGTTGCCATGTACCATTATATTGGTAATACTGGTTAAATTTCCACCATCACATTTCTGATTTCTGTAAAACACATTAGATTTTCATGGAAGGGACTGGAACCCTCAGAATTTTAGACACTCACTTGCACTTGCTCATAACAATTTTTGGTGTAGATAAAATACATAAAATGTGTATACACACAGACACACACACAAATGTAAAAAAATCCCATGATTATTTGTTTTATTGAGAGCTGTTGTATTATACTGAGAGCAAAGATATGCATTAGACTCCATTTATTTTCTACTCAGTTTAATACCATATGCTATAAGCAATCCTCCAAAAGGTAAAGAAATTCAAGCCATACTGTTCCTAGGAGTCTCTGTGCCTTAAAAGTCCACTGAGATCTCACATTAAGCCATCAACGAGTCAATCGTGGGTTCCCTATTTAAACAGAGAACATCCATTATTATGGATATGCCAAAAATATAAGTATTCTCTCTTCCTTTCAAGTGCCCAGATAGAATCAGTTGTAATCTTGGTTTCAATAATTTTGAAGGGAGATTGGGATTACCCTGCATGTTTCCTAATCCCATGATATTTTCATGGAATGTAACTGAATGTGCAGTCACTCATAGCGTGACAATTTCTGTGGTGTGCATTACAAAGAATAATTTATTTATTTTCGTGTGGAAAATTTTCTGAACTGCTTTTTGGGAGGGCTTTTAATCCCTAAATTAAATAGAAAAAAGCTCAGAGAAAAATATTCTATGAAAGGTGATTTAGGTTGATAGGTGAAAACATTAAGGTTTTAACACAATTTTCTCTGGTGTGTCACCAAGTAGAGTAAAGGTGGAACTAACAGGAATCTAGTCAGCCTTTTCCCTTAAAATAACCCAGTGACAGATGCCTGTACCAATGTGCAGAGTACTTAAAGTCTGACTTTCCAGAATGATTTATGTTGCTTAGCATGCTGATAGGCTCCTTCAAAGCTGCTTTTCCCCTGCTTCTCTAACAAACTGGTTCAAAGAAAGGTACTCATGTCTCTAGAACACAGAGAAAACACATATTGCTGCCATAAGACTTATTTCCTACCATCAGCACCAGGAAAGTGCATATATTTTCAGAAGTGGCAGGGCTGAGGGGCAGCAGTACTGAGTTTCTACCTATAGCCTTATAGAAAACAGCAAAACCTAAAAAATAAAATAAAAATATTTTTTAAAATAAAATAAAATAAAATAAAATAAAATAAAATAAAATAAAATACATTTAAATTAAATTAAATTAAAATAAAATATAAAATAAAATAAAAAATAAAATAAAATAAAATAAAATAAAATAAAATAAAATAAAATAAAATAAAATATAAAATAAAATCACTTCATGGCAATTGCTTTTAGTTTTCACGAAGATCATTTTGTTGGTAGTTTTCCAGTTTTAGTTACATTAATTCTGCGTTTATCACCCCGTGCTTTTACACCTCTTTTACCTTTCTTGTTTTCCGTAGGCTGGTCTCCTGACCCAGACAAGACTGCACGTGAACAGTGGCAGCCAGTTGGGAATGCCTTTGTTATTCATCAGAGACTGTTTGAACTCATGCCAGTGTCTTTGATGGGGCCTCATTCAGAAGCCACCAGGATCAATGGAAAGCTCCAGTTAAGAAGGCCTTGATGCCAGTCCAAATCTGATACCAAAGGTCTCCCAAGAAGGATCTGCTCACGGTAACACGGGGTACAGTACTTGATGATTCTTGTGCATGGATGCATTTTTCACGGGGAAGAAAATATGTTTGCCTCCATTCCACTACAGAAGATCCTGCATGTGTCCTTGGGTTTTTGGCAGATGTTGGAAGCTGATCAGAAGCAGATGATGCGAGAGCAACAATACGTCCCTGAGTAACAGCAAAGCAGCAGGTGCAGGAGGAGCATATGCCAGATTCCCATCAGCAGAAGGAGCTGAGTGCAGGTCTCTCTGGGACTGCATCTAAGGTGCATGCTCCACTTTTCTTCTGGCACTGGGGAATATTAATAATTCTTCATCAGGCCAAGCAAATGATTTGCGAATTTTAATTTCAATTACGTAATAATTCATATCATAAATACCTAGGGACTATAGTGCAAGGAAATTTCTCACGCAAAACAACCTGGGTTTTTAAAAGCCATCATATTTTCTTTTAAAATTCAATGTCCATAAAAACACCATGAAGGAAATTAGAAACCTTAGCTGCCCCAAAATCTTTTGAACTCATCCAAGAACATGAAAAGTTTCCACTTATTTATTTATTAAATAAAAAACATTAGTTTCAAAAATACTGTATAAATTTAATTTGAAATGCTTTGATGAGACCATTTCTGAGACACTCTTAAAAAAAATAAAGAAAAGCAATGGTTCAGTGACTGGAAGCTTTTTTCTGCTGTTCGGCCCTGGCCGTCTGCTTTGCTTTGAATGGACTAAATAAAAATATGTCTGTTATGACAAAATTGAGCAATTCTGGATAGAAGTTATCCATTTTTCTCCGGTGTCATATTATGATCTTCTCAGTGGAACTGGACAAAAAACTGGTTTAAGAAATATATATGCATACGTATGCATTTCACCTCGAGGCAAAGCCAGGATTTTTCTAAAACAAAAACATCACACCCTCCACATAAGAGCCATGAGAAAGCAGCGAGTGCACAAGAGTATAAAATTTCTTGCACTGTGCCAGATCTGTTTCTAAACTCTAGTTCTGCCATACTTTTTCATGGTGGTGACCTGAAACTCATCTTCAGGAATAGAGGTGCTTTCTCTCTTTCTTCCCACCTTCAGTGGAAATTTTCTTATTAAAATCTACAGGAAGATTTGGGTTTGATATTTTTTTCTCTTAAGGAAACTTTTTTCAGAGACCTGCAATTCTGCTCTTGCACCGTATAATGATATTTAATGAACCACTTAGAAATCTAAATATTCAGATTCTTCAAAAAAAAAAAGTCCTATTTTCTGCTTTTTCAAGTAGGATTGAAAGGCCACAGGACAATAGAAACAAAGCACCTCCACTGGCTTTTACCATTTAGTAGTCTCTAACGTACTCACAGCATAACAAGGATTTGTGAATTTCGTGTTTTGGAACAACTTGCATAGTCTCTAATGTAATCTAATGCAAGTGTTAACAAGACTAGGAATTCACTTTGAGATGACCAGCAAAAAAAAATTGTTTTCAAGTACTTCACAGCACTGTACTGACAGGTTTGCCAGTTATAGCTGATGCCAGGAAACACTCTATAGCTAGCCTTGAATTTTAATCAGAAATACTTGAAGAGATTGGAATGGGAATTCATGGACTGACATTTTTAGTTATCCCAAATTGTTTGATAAATAACATGTGGATATAGCAAATGTTTGAAATGGCTATTTAAGTTAACCCACTGAATTCAAAACCACCTGTATGACTTTTCCCAAACTGTGCCCATCTATGCCGTGTGCTCCTACATAATAGAGACCATAAAACTCATCCTCTGATCCTCACGCAGATATTACAAGACTGAATCTTCTATGACTGGAAGTGCCAAGATTATTTTACATTTAGGTCTTGGTAGAAAGAACTGCAAGAACTTTGCAGCTATCTCCAAAGGAATTGCCTTTGCAGTAGGAAATGAGCAAATCCGTCATTCCAGACAAACTACAGGGATTTCTTGGATCCATAGGGGAATTAGAAGACTTATGAGGAGCTGAAATACCTCAGCACTCGTTAGGAAATCCTAGAATGCCTATCTAGAAATGTGTTCCAGTTATACATACCTATACAAAGCATGCTCAAGAGATGCAATAACCAACAAGGCAGCCTTCCTCCCAACAGATAAAGGGGAAAGTTTCAGTTTAGATATCCAAATTTCTTCAGGGAGTTTTTGAAGCTCTCCTGCTTTAGACAGGCAAAAAATTGTTCCTGCTAGAACTTCAGCAGGACAGATGACATAGGACATGATGAAAATCAAGGTGAAAAATCTAGTGAATGATAAAATGTTGTCATTTTGAAAGAAAAGATTATAAACACATGTTCTTCATCTTATCTTCCCCCACTTGAATCCAGAAGGTACAAATGTTGACACAATTTTGTAATAGTATCTTTAATTCAGAAATTACCAACAATCATTATACTTAACTTTATGCATAAGTTCACTGAGTTCTAAATAAATTATGCTTTTCCAAAATAATTACAGATTTATTTATCCGAATTAAAATAAAATTTGCTTAAAATTAACTCTGTGACAGCTGGCAATGAGTCCATTGGAACCAGATGCCATCTGGGGATAAACAGAGAGCGTCACTTTCCAGCCATTCTTCTGTCCCCTTCGGATCTACTCATGCATGGGAGACTGCACAAAATAGGAGTAAATTATGCTAATCCTGGTCACACACCACGCCTCCACAGAAAATCCCCAGAGATGATATGCAAGACATAATTGCTTCCTTTTATAGAGAGCAGAACAGAGCAGAGCAGAGCAGAGCAGAGCAGAGCAGAGAATTTTTCTTGAAATCCTTTGGGAAAGTGGAGCTGAGGATGAAAATTGGACATGACTTACATAAATGAAAATGTTTGGGAAGTTTTTTGCAAATATCAAATGTTTACAGCTGCTGTTTAAGTTGATCCAGCTAGTTTTCTTGAGAGACTTCTACCTTCAGAGTCTCTGACTAGCCAAATTGAATTTCTCAGAGTCTTGGGAAATGATTTTGTAGCTTCCTCTGGCTTGTGGTGTATCTATTCTGTTCAGCTGGTGTCATGGATGACTGGAATGCACCTCACTCAAAAGAGAGAAGCAGCAACTGTTTTATGCAAATGAAACAATAATTTAAGAGAGTTCAATAAATTTGATGGAATGTAGCACATTTTGGAATGATCCACACAGAGCCTGGAGGCACAAAGGGTAAGGAAGACCCTCTCACTGATTCATGAGGTTCAGAGAGGACATGCTTCATCCCAAAACTCTGGATGGAGCCTAGGTGTTGCTAGAGCAAATCTTAATCTCTGATTTAGACAATGATTTATGCCTAATGGATTAGCTAGACAATGTTTATACCAATATTGAGTAGTTACATGGGTTAAATAATGGTTTTCCAGTATTAATTCAGTAATTAATTCAGTAATTCAGTATTAATTCAGTAATGTTATCAGTCACTGAGGATCTGTCACAAGTAAGGGGTGTCTCCACCTTGAGCAAGGAAGGATCTTAGTCTCAGGTAAGGAGTATTCCAGATTGCAGGTTCATCACAGGGTATGAGGTCTCTGTTGCTTCTTAGTCATCCTGAACCAGAGTACAGCCTGGAGTCAAGTGTATCCATCACAGATCACAGATAGCCTCTGGATAACTGAAATAATTTTGTAGATTCTCAGATACTAGGAGAGGTTTTCCTCTATATAGATGGAGGCTAGGAACCTTGCTGTCAGATGGAGTTTTTTTAAAATAACCCTGCCAATGTGCAAAAGGATCTTTTTACTGTCCTGCCCTGGTCTTCTGCCCTTCAGCTTCAAAAATGCCAGAGCCAAGTATAATTCCTCTTTCTTTCCAGTTTGGTTTTGTCGGTTTTACTTTTTTTTCCCCTTCTTTTGTTAGTCTAATTACAGTATGAAGTTATCTCTTCTGTCAGCAGGAAACATATGAGGAAAGGTTTGGAAAGTTATGTGCTGAAGCTCTGTACTCACTTACAATCCCAGCAAGAGCTGGTTTCTAATCCTTTAAATATCAGGATTTCATTAAAGTTTTCTTTCCCTCTTCTAAGTCTCAGTATGATTCACAACTGAATTGAACATTAGGCTGTTTAAACAGTAAGACATTTAAACAGAGGAACTCCAGCTGTAGTGTAAATACTATTTAACAAGATATTTTTTAAAGAAATAGTCCTGGAAAAGTCATTATAGCTATTTGTTTGCCAGAAACTATAGGAATAAGAGAAAAATCCTTTGTGTGTCATTTATTATTGTCACTTTATAGGTCAGGGAATTATAAAAAGCTCTAAGTATTTTGCAATAGCAACTTTTTACTCAAAGCTCTTCTTTTTAAAATGCAGTGTCTGGATTTTAGCTGTTACAATACTTCAGTGCATACTTTCAGTCACTTCAGCTGAGTTGCCTAAGTTTTTTTACAATTATGGATGCCAAGAAGATTTTATAGCCACATGTTAATGCTACCAGTTTTGCTTACTGTGTATATAAATCTTGTACCAGCATTGTGGCTGTCAGTCAGAAAATAACTTTTATAAGTATGACTGCTAGATGGTTTACTTAATCTAATAGCTTCCAGTCCACATAAGGTTAGTTAAGAGTTCCTGCTATAACCTTTTGTGACAAACTTGCACAAAACTCACATAAAGTTCATAGATATATATTACTTCTTATCAACATTAATTCTTTCTGCTGACATATAATCCGTAGTAAATTTGGTATAACCTATTGATAGACTCCACATGAGTCTATGGGGTTGTTTTACATAGGGTTAGATATTCTGAGACTCCCTAAAACACACATGGGTGAAAAACCTTGACTGCCCAGTGGTTTGAAGGTCAATATTGTCCTGTAACCTTTTGCTTTTCATAACAAGGGACTCCAAAGGCCAACTAAACTCTGACTAAACTAAAATGCAACATGCGCTGCTTACTATATTTCTGAGATAATGCATTCTAACAAATTTAAGAAGACAATTCGTGCTCTCACTTCCACATAAATTCTCAGTGAAAGACCAGACTTTAAATGTATATTAAAATTTCAGTGGGAGTGCTTAGATGGTAAGATATATTATTACTGGTTTTGTATGATTGTGCTCAGTCCTTATGTTTCTCAGAAGAAAAGAAAACCTCCTTATTTACATAACACATGAAAACAGAACAAAGAGACAAATATCTTGTGTTCAAAATACGGTGGTAAAAAACCAAAAAACCTGCAGCTGGACTGGTGCAACAGAAAATGACATGTGAAAACATTTTCATCAAAGCAGAACAAGCTTTTCATCAAATAAAAATTAATAATCCAAGATAATAAATAAAATTACTATTCATTTTGATTTTCCTCATTTTAATTTTACTCTCAGAAGACAGGCATTACCTTTAACAAGAAAGGCCAAAGCAGATAAACAAGTAACTAAGGACAAAATCCTAAGAAAAGCAGCTGCTGTGAAGTAATCATCATCATCAAAAATTATTTTATCATAATTTTCTAATATTTCCCAGCTTAAGCCAAAACCAAAATGTGGCACATTAATTAAAACCCACACTGGGAATTTAGTAAATCAGAGAGTTCTTAGGAAAAGAGGAAGGTTGTTGACAGGGTTGTTAAAAAAAAAAAAAATCAGAAGCCTCCTGAATATATGCCAACTTTTCCAAGCAGGATATCTTTACAGATCTGTGTAAGGATAGCATTCTAATCTGAGGTTAAATCAGAACAAGATCTTCTGTGCTTGTGTCATGTGTGCTTCCCTTTCAGAATGTTAAATTACCTGGGCCAGTAGCTCGATATCTGAGCCAGACAGGCCCAGGGAGATTAGATATGAATTCCACCCCAGACATTAAAGTTTGGCTCCAGCTCAGCCACAGAAGATTCATTCTTTGTGTATCTACAGGGAAGAGACAGTTGCAAGTTCTTTTCCAAACTGAGAATGCTTGTGACCTAAGCATCTGTCCTATATCAAAGAATTCCATGTAGCAAACCTCACATTGTCATTAAAATATGAGTTTAAAAAAAAAGTTCTACAAAACATCTTCTTGCTCAGAGTTATTTTCTACTGTACTTTCCTTCTTGCTTCTCTCCATAAAAATTATGTATTTTTAGCCCTTCCCTTACTCTTTTTTTACTCCTTCTTCAATTCCTTGTTTGCACCTCAGGAGAACAGTCAGCTCCTGAGCAGCCAATAAGTTTACTCACACAGATATTAACAAGGTTAGTGTATCATCCCGTTTGGTGATACTATGTGGGGGAACTAAAAAGATGAAGTTGCCAAGAGAAATTCATGGAAGAGTCTGTTGTTTAAGGCTGACTGTACAATTATTGTGCGAGCCCAACTCATATGCCTTGCTAACCAGCCAAATCCTGAGAAATAATAAACTATCAATGATAGCTATTTCCTGCAAGATTGGCTGCCCTAGCAACAAGGTGTCCTTGGGCAAACCTTCCTTTTGCTGATCCTGCTCTTTCTATAACAGATCAGAGAGGTGGAAACCACACCCCAAGCAACCAACCTTACAACCACCACCAACCAACTCTGCATGAAGAAAGGGGCTGCTCAGCAGCAGTGAACCACAAGAAGGGCATGGAATGCATGCAGTGGATGCTCTCAGCCTTCTGCTCCATGAGTACCTTTGGTGTATTTTCTGATACCACTATCTTATTTCAGTATGTAGTCTGTAATGGCAAATGCAATTCATTCCCAAAAAAACCCTGAGTATATCATATGTTGCAAACCTGGACTAAATCTGATTTGTATGTAACTGTTGCACGTAAGAAGTAGATGTATTTACCTATCCATAATGTAATTCATTAATCATAAGGAATATTAAAAGCAGAACGACTATAGTTCTTAAAAGCATTTTAAAAAAAAAAAAAATCAGTTTCTTATACATTTTTCACTTTCTCATATATGTTATTGCTTTGTTTTTAAAAATTTTAGATGTTTTACATTCAGTCAGCTTCCTTACCTCTCTCCTTAGCAACATTTTACTTTTTTCAAATAGTTTGTGCATCAAATGTACTTATGTCAAAAGTCTACTTCTGCCTCTTTCCAGACTTGCAGTAACTTGCAGTACTCGACCTACCTTCTTTCTTGTACATCACTGCTAATGTTAAGACTTTTCCCCATTAAGTTGTGGTTGCATTAACATGATCCCAGTGTTTCACATCACAGAGTGATGTCTGCTCCTTTGTGGCAGTCTAGTCTCTAAAACCAGTTATCCCCTTGTCAGGATACGAAAGCACAAATATCACTTCTGGCAATCCATAGACTGGAAGGAAACCTATCCCAAGTCTTATTTACACTGCATCTGTTTACTGTCCACTTACAAGTTAAGGATGCTAGTTAAAAATTTTACAGAGCCCCTGTGGAATGTGGTTCACATTCCCTTACAAGTAAATTCACTACATTGTTGACAATTTTTTTTTGTTCACTCCTAAAAGTTTGTTTTAGCTGTATAAAGTATGGGGTTTTTTTAATCTTTTCCTTCTCAAAATATCTCATTTTGAGAAGGAGAACTCAACTAACTTTCAGTTCCACACAGGGAAGGTCAAAAGTACCAAACTCTCTGACAATAAACAAGAAACTTGAAATATTATGGGCCTAAACTGTGAATCACAAACTCAAACCAGAAGATACTAGAGTCAGCCTAGGCTCATATCTTTGCAGGGAACAGATTTCAATAACCCCAGGCCATGGAACATACTCTGTGCTTGAGGAGGGTAAAAGGACCACAGCTTCCCTGACAACCTGACCTTCCCTCCTAATCCCAGCTTTAAAGGCCCATACGATTCTCATCACTCCATGAAAACAGAGTTATTAGGACATAAACACAAAGCACAGGGTTCTTTGCAGCACCTCTGAACACCTTCCAAGTTATCCACTTGTTATTTTGTTGTTTTCAGTCGGAAAACAACAATTGGATTAAAAATTGTTCTTTCCACTCTTTGCCAATAAGAGCTGCAGGAAACTGTAAAATCAATCTCCAAAATATACATTTGTTATTTTGTTTTAGGGAGAGATAGGAGAAAAAGTGGACCAAAAAAGAACAAAAATAATTGAAAATATAATATGAGAATTCCAACTTAGCAACACAATTCTGGCTTTTTTCCTAATCTTCAGAAATCTGTAGGAACCAAAATCACCATCAGGTCAGTTTTGATCATCCAGCATGCGTAATTAGATTATTTTTATTTGTCTCTGAAATTATCTGCATCTTAGAAGAATTTGTTTTGAGTACAGCAGCACATTTTTAATCCTATTAGTTATGTGACAATAAGGAGTAAAATGAAAAATAATCTGGCCATAGAATTTCTGGTTTGTTGGTCGAGTGACCCAGCACCACAATTTTTGTACCACAAAACGTCATACTGAGTACAGACATCACTAAATGGAGACCTCTCCTGGCTGTCAGACTGAAAGAACTGCAATGTGCCAAGGGGTGAGGGACCCAGCATGGCGGTAGGCTGAGAGTAACTTCATATCCATGCAATTTTTCCAGGCACAGGGTAAACTGGAGCACAGCATTAAAAATCAGAGCTTTAGATTGCTAGGCTACAGACGGATTTGCAGCTTAAATGGACAGAATTGGTGGGAACCAAGTAAGCTCTGGGGAGAGAGCCATAAGATCATTTTCTGCTTTGGTGTTTTATGTCCTGATGGTCCTTAGTCCAGACATTTACTTAAGCCCCAGGTATCTGTGAAGACCGAGAAAAAAAACCTGCAGCTCTCACTTAATGTTGAGAATGAGATATTTTGAGAAGGAGAAGATTAAAAAACCCTACACTGAATAAGGTTTGGTAATAAAAAAAGAGCTAAATGCTTTTAATGCTTATGACTTCATCTGACTATATATAACAAGTGAAACTCAGGAAAGTGAAAACACATCTGTAAGATGGCAAGAATATTTTCTAGAACCATTATTCCTGTTTTTTCACAAAAATAAGAAACCTTTCCTACGGTTCCTATTGATTTATTGCTCAGATATTGATCCATGATACACAAAGGCATTCTGACCGGTGTTAACAGAAGGATACATCTGCCCAAGCATAAATAAAAAGTTAGCCCCAAGTCCCAGGTAAATGCTAAATGCTTTGGGTCCCTTTATAGTCCCATAACACGATAGGTACCTCTGCATACCAAATCAGATCAATTTATTCAAAAAATTAATACCTAGTGCATGCCAGAATAAATGTCCTTTGAAAGGACCTGTTGATCACTACAAAGGGAGTGACTGTTTTATATTTTAGGGTTAAATTTTAAAACACCTAAAATTAGCTGACATAAATCTCACCCTACGTGCTTCCCTTTGTCATTGTATCTTTAGAGTTAGCAGAGTATTAAAAATTGATCAGGGATCTTTTTTCATTGCCAAAATACAGGACTTTTTGCTGACAGTTGCCAAATTGAATCTAGCCTGAGCCTAAGAAATACTGCAGGGCTGCAATGTAGGATTGCATGCAAATCATTCTTCCAGGCGTAAAGACTAACAAACAGAAAACAGCAGAAGTGCTGGCTTTTGCTAATCTTCAGGATGATTCCTTAAAAAAAAATGAGAACATATTGAAAAAGACGAATATCCTTAACCTTCTCTTAAAGGAAAGATAAATCTTATTTTACAACAAACATGCCAGCAAGAAGAGTAGTAGCCTTCAAGCATGATAGCTGTCCTATTGAGGAAAGACTTAAGAAATCCAAATGAATTTCACAGTTCTTAAATACCTTCATTCTTCCTGCACTTTGAAGGAATGTTAGGTTTAGTGGTTTTCTCTGGCACCAGCAACAAAGGAGGTCAATACTTAACAAATGAACAGAACTGCAATCTGAACAATATTACCACAGAATATTTTGGCTGAATTACTTCTATCAACTGTCTCTTCAGCCTAAAGTTTAAATTGGCAGCACTCAAGGGCTCTCAGTGAATTTAGCACAGCTGATTACTTTCACATCCAGCCATCCACAAATATCTCAACATGTTGAAAGTCACGGAAATTTGCTGAGAACATGAACACCATGGAATTCATAGCTCCCCAGACAGCTGTAACAAAATGCAAGCAGGGGTCTTGACCCTGTGGATGCTCAGTTCACTAGGTTTATACAGGAAAATAAGTAGTTGAAGTATCAACCCTTTGGCTAAACACTCAATATTTTAGCAGCTGGTGTGCTGTGACTGACATTCATTAAAATTGTTTATCACAATTTTCTTCTTTCTACTGCCATTTTCTTTATGTCTGACTATTATTTCTTCCCACAGTTTTCAAAGAGAACTCTTTGAGACCCAAAATTTCAGGTATGAAATTTCCAAAACACAACTATAATGTGCTCTAAATGATGTGATTCTTTAAACAACATGGCAGCACAAAATGTAAATAATTGTAGGTCATGATGAGTGTGACAATTATCATAATCATGCCTGTGATGAGGATGGTAATGGAGAAACAAAACATGGCATTCCAGCAGAAGCTTCTTTCTCCAAGAATCAACATTTGAGTAAGAGCAGCCTTTTAAAAGTGCATTTAAAAAAAAGGTTAAAATCAGGTACACTCTGTGCTGTTTTATGACCTATTCATTCAGTGTGTTATTTAATCACGAGTAGGACTAGTGGTCTACTCTGCAAAATGGAAATTATATGAGGCGCAATAGTTAAAGCACGGTGGTATTACTCTGTAAATCTGCCAGGAGAGCTGGTTAAATCTCCAAACCATCGTGTCTAAACGTGAAGTGGGGGAGAGAAGTTGTTTGATTCTTCAACTTTATTGGCACATCTGTGAGTAATAACAATGGTCATGTTGGGCAATCAAGGATCTCCCAAACTATTCCTAGGCATGACTCAGAAGCAAGCGTGTGCCAAGACCCATGTCTAAAAGGCAACCTGAGTGTGACCACCCTGTCCTGGAAGTGGGGATAATTCAATAAAATTACAGTATAAATTACATCAAGCTGCACTGCTGGCCTCAGGATGCTTGAAATGTTTACCTTACCACTATAGCCTGTGTGTCCAATAAAGCTAAGGACTTCCAAGGTGTATACATATGCATATATTTGCACATATATGCATATATATATATGTACATTATATTACATTATAAAAATCGTGTTCTAATATTATTCTATTCTTATTGTATTATACAATTATAAATACCTTTCAGATTATTTTCTTTTTCTTAGTACACTACTTCATAAAATGCAATATTATAAAACTATTATAAAACATTGCATTTTATTTTTTAGGTTATAATTACGTGAGAATAAAGTTGTGTATTGGGTTTTTATGGCCAAGTTTTGGACAGCCTCTGTGAGAAGCTGCCAGAAGCTTCTTCCATGTCCAGTGTCCCAGTCTACGGCATCCAGCAGAGCCAATCCCTGGCAGTTCCAAAGGTGGATGTGCCACTGGTCAAGGCTAGGACTGTTAGAAATGGTGGTGATGCCTCTGTGATAACAGATTTAAGAAGAAAGGGAAAAAAGTTAATGCACAGTTGTAACTGCAGCCAGGGAAGAGAGGAGTGAGAACATGTGGGAGGTGTAACTCTGCAGCCCCCCAGGTCAGTGCAGAAGGAGGGGCAGGAGGTGGCCCAGGCCCTGGAGCTGGGATTCCCCTGGAGCCCGTGGTGTAGCCCATGGAGAGGAAAAAAAAGGGAAAAAATTTAAAATAAGAGAGAGAAAGAAAGAAAAAAAGAAAACAGGAGGAAAAGACCATAATAAAAAAAAGAATAAAAAAGTACCACTCAAAATCTCTCCAGCCACTTCGGAAATTTTAGGCCATTTCCTGCAAATTATATTTTCTGAAAAAGAAATGCAGCAGTGCCTATCCAGCCTGTCAACTGTTACAGACTTTCCAGAAGCACCACTCTCTAAAGTTGTCAACAGTATATTTTACAAAGATATAGAGTCAGCAAAGAAGCAGGTAGCACAGAGATAGCCTTTATTCAGAGCAAGTGGCACGCACAGCCCTTCTCCAAATTGTCAGACACTTACAGCTGTTCATCAGTAAACCACATTGTTAGCAATGAAACCATGGAAGAACAGGGTGTTGCAAATTTCCACCAAGCCTGCAAAAGACATTGTGAGACTGGAGCATGGAAAGTAAGGTCTTTGGAGACTTCTACTCATGCAAACAATCACTGGACTACATCAACTTTAGAAGTAAATTATTGGAGTTGGAAGAATAAAAGAGACACTCCAATTTCAGGGTTTCCCTACCACAACTCTGGGATTGAACGACTAGGCTTTAACATCATCACCATATGTCAGGCTGTCTCATATTTTGCTTGTTAAAATATAACCTATTATTTTTATATTTGTTGTATAAACAGTAGCCAGGAAATTCTTTTAAACTTCTATTACTCATGCAGTATTTCCTTCTTCTCAGATATTTGAGAGACTTATTCTTAAACAGGCAGAGAATGCTTCTCCTGTTCGTGATTTGTCTGTTTCGAGCAGTTCAAGTTTTATAGATTTCTCTTTCTGACATCTGGGTCAGAGGAGTTGAATTCTGTATTGAGTAAGTGATGAGTGCACTTTGGCCTGGAAATGTTCAGGCTACTGATTCAGTAAATATATTCAGTCTGGGGAGATTATTAGGTCTCTAGTTTCAAATACTTATTTTTAAAAATAATTTTTTTTTAAAAAGCAATATTTTTACCAAACCTGTTTACTGCAAAATACTTCTTATTGGATTTGAAGATTTCTCTTATTTTTGGAAAGTAGAAAAACACCTAAAACAAAAGTCTCCTTTAGCATTAGTATGTATTCAGACACCAGCAAAGATTCTACCTTCCCTGTTTACAATGTACTACAGTAACCTAATTTTTCAATATTTTCACTCAAATAAAGGAAGAATTATATATGAATCATAAAAAATTTCAGTCCAGTTTCATCCTAGTCCTAATGCATTAATAAAAATTTGTTTTCCCCATGGCATAACAACTGGCTACCTTTAGCTGTCAGCTCAGTTTTATGTCAATTGAAAAACTGCTATTCTCCAGAATAACATTTTTATTACAAGTGCAGATTTTAATTAGCATAATCAGGTAGTATTATAGAAATACTAGTCAAGTATTTGTAGAAAGCAGGATGGGTTACCTCAAAAATGTCTCCTTTAAAACTTGCACCTTCTGTTTCTCTGAATTTTTCAGTGCTGATATAAACAATGCATAGGTTTTGTCCTACTTTATTTTTTACCTAGACATTTTTTAAACAATGACAGTGTTTTTCACCAAGAACATGCAATGGTAGCAGAAAGGGCAATAGATCCAGACTGAAAGAGGTCAGTTTTATGTTAGCTCTAAGAAAGAAATTCTATTCTGTGAGGGTGGTAAGGTATTGAAACATGATGCCCAAAAGATGTAGATACTCCATTCCTAGAAGTGTTCAAGGTTGGATTTGATGGGGTTTTGAACAACCTGATATATTGGAAGGTGTCCCTGCCCATGGCAAAGGGGTTGGAACAGGGTGATCTTCAATGCCCCTTCCAACACAAACCATTCCATGATTCTATTATGTGAAGAGTTGGGCAGTGATCACAGAGACTATTCAGCTCTGCAACAGCGTCACCAATTAGCAGAAAGTTGGGCAGCTCTGAAGAATGAAGTAGAAGGAGGTGCATGCATGAGAAGGGTACTCATAGCTGGAAGGGCCAGAGTCAAGGGGGCAGATGAACTTGTAGTGCTGTCTGCAGAACTAGTCGTGAGGCTGGACTGGGGAATGCCCAGAACAGTGATCTGGATTTACCTCTGAGCAGCCTGGTTCACCATGGAGTCTGTGCCTCACTTGGAACCTGGCTCTGCTTTGAATGGGGTTCTAACATAAATTATTATATTACTGTGACTTTAACAGGCATTGCCATCTCGTTGGCGTATGTATCCCAGAGTGAGGTTCTAGGAGAAAACGAGAGAGAAACAGAGCAGCAGTCTCAGGTTACCTGACTTTTTCACAGGTGCCTAGGGACCCTCTGCTACTCCTCATTCCTTCCATGCCTGACTTCACATAATTCCCCACCTATTCCTCATTTCACAACCTAGAAGTGTCTTTCCTATCCCTGACCATCTCCACTTCCTTATAGGAGCTTCAGGAAGCCTCCAGATGGAAAACCTCAATTTTTGTTTTTATTGTGGAGTTCAACCAGTTGGGCTCTTGCACACATTGGGTGCAGCCTTTGACTTATATGAATTGAGTATAACAAAGGCTTCTAAGCTCCTAGGTTCAGATGTCCTCCCTGGACATGTTCCAGCCTTTCACAAATTTTAATTCATTGGTTCTGTGGCTTCAGCTTGTGTGGGAGAGAAAACTTGAAAAACGGCATCTATATTTGTAAAGAAGTATGCAACTAATTTTTATAGCTCCTTATTCTTCAGTACAGAAATACTGTTTCATAATCCTCTGGTGGGATTTTTTATCTAATTATCTTAATGATACAGAACAAGTAATACAAAACATGAATTGTTTTCTTCTTCTGCATTCAAATAAGAGCTAATCCAAGGAGGTTTTTCTGGCCTTCTTCTCCAGGCAACAAAAAGGTCAGCAGGATGGGAACAGTGGGAAATTAGCACAGCTACTTCAGATTTTCACTATGTTATTCTGCATACAAATGGTCTTCTGACTCAGAGCCTGTTAAATATAATCATATTTTAATATGACTTTAAAAATTTGATGAAGAGCAGGTACAGCTTGGACCTCAAAAAGACAATAGCATTTGGAGGAGGAAAAAAACAAGTAAACAGGAACCACATTTGATGGTTTATTGGTTTGTCTCAAGATTTTGGCATTCTCTGCTGGTCCCAGCAATGGTAGCTCAGATGTAGTAAAGGATAGTAAAAGTCCCTGGGGATCAATCTGCTCAATGTTACAGTGTCTAATCCTTGCAGCTTGCTGACTACCATGGACTTTTACCTGGTTTAAATGCCATAAGGATGTATGGGCATAGGAGCAGAGGGAGGCAGTGTATTTCAGAATAGCAAATATCCAGAGTCCTGGATTTCATTATCAATGCAGGTATGCCTCAAGAGATTGATCTCATGTTCTGGTAAAGCCATTTAGGCAGGGGCCCTGATATGTCTACAAAATCTGAGTCATCTTACCTCTGTCTTGCATTTATTCTAAACCTTTTGATGACAATCCAGGGCCTTTTTTCCCTAAATAGCCATATGATTCTACACACATAGTTTTCCACATAACCATGCACAAACCTGACAAATTAGGTCAGACTTGTAGACAGTTCTTTTCCCGCGTTGGAATGAAGTTGGCTGAAATGAGAGAAAATTATTGTAAGCAATCTAAAATGTATTGCTTGCTAAGGACTAAAGGATGTATGCAACTGCGGCACACTGCAAGTAGGTGCTGCAATAATGTTATTTTCCTCCATGGGAGGAAATGGACTTCATGAAAGAGTTACAGTACATTCCTGTAAACTAAGACTTCTCCTGTAGTCTGTGCATTCATAGGATGGCCGATTTGTTTGTGTGCTGTAATTTGCCATGATCTGTCCATTCATAATATTTTCTGGATAGTGTCAGTATTTCCATGGTCAAACACAACCCAATGTCGGTAAGAAAACTGAGCTAGCTGTACCCAAACTTCAGATTCTTTTCTATTCTGCTCAGCAGATTTTGCAGCTATGGACATTTTAAAATTTATCTCACTTGCCCAAGTTTTGTGTTATAATTGTTTTGAAGGTTGAGGACCAAAAATCATGAGCACTATATTTTTGAAAATAATGTCCTGTGTCAGGTGATAAAATACTACTGAAAAGCTTTGTACAAATTTCTTCTCTGCAAGCTCTATATGTGACTGGAGTATGTTTTTAATCATTGTACATATCTCCATTCCCCACCACTGAAAAACCACCATGTCCCTATGAAATGAAAATTCAAGTGCTCAATCAACCCAACATTATCTCATGGTTTTGGAGTTAAATGTTAGATGAAACAGCTTCTCACACTCTTAAGTTTACAATTACTGCAGTGCCTCAGTTGTTCTGGATATTCTGATTTGAACAGAATATCTCACAATCCCATTTCAGAGTGGTGAGATTGTCAGCAGATTCATTGCTCAGGATACTTGGTTTGACCTTTCCTTTTCATTCGTGTTAGTGACTTTCCTTCTAAACTTGGTCTGGTCCTTTATTTCCACACTATGGGTTTTTTTCATAATATTTTTCTGATTAAATTTCCAAAGGGCTGTTGAATATTATTGTATAGTTCAAAACTGTGATGGAATGTAAGTGTGAAAGTTTTACTCAGCTATACTTGACCTAGTCACTCTTATTTCTTCTTATAATTTAGAAAAGGTTTGTATGATTTGTAAGACTTAATTAATGGAATTTTTTAGTAGAGATCAAAAATAAATAAAAAATACCTGGATAGCACCTATTTTTCTGGCCATTTAGATGTCAGTGACTGCAGTGATACACAGATCTATTTCACCTCAAGTTTCAAAATGAGTGACTAGTGATTAGAATAACAGTAAACAACAGAGGCAAGAATTGCATTTTTAAAATATTCTAAGGGCTTTATCAACCTAGTTTGTCTCTCTCAACAGTGACTTCTGCTTACCATGTTCTTATGGCTCCTTGAATGTTATTATGCCTTAAATGCCTAAATATCTCAAATATATTTTGATCACACAGCAGAAAAGGAAGAAGTCATGTAAAAAGATTGGGACTTTACACAAAAACCTGTGAGGTTTTCTTATACATTGGTTTATTCACTGAGTTGAATTATGCAAGCTATACAAAACATGCAAGTGTGACTTTTACATGTGACACTTCCATCTGTGAGACATCCCATCAGTGATTGCAATCTCCCATTTCCCCATTGATGACAAAAGCAGCAGTGGGTAAATCCATACATTTACCCCACAAAAACAGAGCGGCATCAGTCACAAACATATTATAAAAATCTGGGGTTTGAAAACATCTCTAGTCTTTCTTCATTAGTGCTGCTGTCAAGATCCAACGTAAAACCTTCTGAAAAAGTGTGTAATCATAAAAATGTGCAGAAGATTATACTCACAATTCAGAGTGAATAGAGCTCTTGCCATGAAAATCATGCTGGTCCTGAAAGAAGATATTCTCTTGCAGTAAATTGGTGATGACTCATTTTACCAAAGCAACTGGAGTAGGGATTAGAATAATGAAATCAATGACAAAAGCTGTTCAGTTTACATATTTGTTTTGGCTTTTCATAATCAGCAGTGGAATAACATAACCCTGGGGTTAAGCCTGGTGCCAGAAGAGCTCTTGAAGTGTCCAGCTGATCACATTATATGAAATTACAACAAAGACTCTGAGTGATGTTTTCAAGAAGTATGAATATATTTTTGAAAAAGGGACATTTGATTAGCCTTGCTAGAAGGCTACAAAGATAAAGAAATTACTAGCTCTTCCTCAGGGCTCTGGCAGAGAGATCACATAGAGCTCACACAGATACCTTGGAGGAGCTCTCCCAAAAGCAGCTGCTGTTATTCCTAGGACATGCCATACTTCAGAAACATTCATTTGGATAATGGCAACAAGAGCAAATGGTGTGTGCATGACTTCAAGGCACACATGGAAGCTTTGCTCACAAGTGGAGTGATCTGAACAGTTTTAACTTCCTGAGCTTTCAAGTCATCAAAACTATTTTTAAAAAACTGCTACCTACTGTGTTTCAAGTTAAGCAGCTTGTTCAGATGTGACTCAGAATTCTTCCAAATAACATTTTCCTCTTATCTCTATACTATGAATAAGTATCTTCTGATTTATTGTAATATACAAATACATACTGATTTAACAGAATTTTGTTATAGGCTAATAGGACAACTGAACTGTTAGAAATGTGAGGAAAAGGGGTCTGTGGATAAAGGCAATACTGTTTTGTTTAGGGAATAAGATAAGTGTCATGATACATCAACAGCCTAAAGGCTGACTTCAACAGAGGCCACTAGTTTTTGCTGGGAACACCAAAATATCAGAATGATCTATTTGCTGGCACATGTGCTAAAATCCAGATACAAAATCTGATTCAAATATTTATGAGACAAAACCCGATCTAGAGCATCATGTTTACTATCCATCAATGACTGTCAAGATTATATTTTATCTTTTTTGAATACATCAACAGTTTTGACAGTCAGAGAATCTTCTGGAAATAAGCTCCACAATTTAAAAACCATTTCATTGTCTTAGCAGGTCTTAAATCCAAGGATTTAAGGCATTTATATGGTGCATAACTGGGTTTGTTGCTTGAGGTGCAACAAAGCTTGGGAACAACTGAATGTACGTAAAGCAAATGCAGCTTGCATTATAGCCATGAAGGTTAGATTCTTGTAATGTGAACAAAGTGCCTGCAGTTCCCTTCTTGTGGGATTGTGATGAGTTTCAGGAAAATCAGGTTGACAAATAATCTCAGTGCATGGCTCAACACTTACTGCAGCTTTGGCATGACGAGGCTTATTTTAAGCTAAGAAAACAATATTTTAAATTGTGCCTTAGATGATTTTTATTTAAAGAAGAATTCCCACTTTCTGAAATGATTTGTGGGTTTTGGAATATGTTGGTGGCCAAATTGATTTGTAATGCCTTGTTGGCTTTCCACTTCTGCAGTTTTAAAATCTTTGGGGGGTGGACAATGGGGAAGGGAAATCAAAGGTCCGAAACTTGGCTACCATAATCTTTCCTTCTGCCATTGACAAGAAGGAGGTGATGTGGTGAGTCTTGTCTATAGCCTGGTTTGATCACAGAGGATAAAAAACATCTGTGTTAGCCCAGGAGGCCTTTGGTCAGAGCCCAGTAACAGATTCATGGCCAGATGCCTTACTTACTTTGCAGACCATGACTAATGGACAGCCATATAGACATTAACCTTCAGCCTCAGTGGGTTCAACTGTTCCCAGTCAGCCGGAGATGCGACCAAAAACTGTTTGTGCTACACATTTGATGGCATTCAGAGGCTGGCTTATTTTCTGCTCACAAGGAAACATGGACCAGAAAAGACCACTGAATGTACAGAAAGGATAAAAGCTGTGATAACAACATTGCAGAGTGGTCATTGGTTCCTAAAACAGACAGGAAGATGACTCAGATTGGAAATGAGTGCTTTTCTGAATGCTCACACTTAGTAGCCCTGTTCATGCTAGGAAATTAAAAAGCAACAGGGAGTGTTCTCCATCACTGGATCTGAAATCTGTACCTAGTTGTCCTGGTACAGTTTTGGCTTAATCTAAGCAGCTTCACAAGAAATTCCTGGGCATAGTTTGTCAGCTACCAGACAGCAGAAACCACTCACAATATCAGTCTAGATGTATGCATTGTATTTGGCAAGGTAGGATTGTTCAATACAGGACAAACAAGGTCATTTCATACTTCAGTATCAGAGAAAAATTGAAGATAAATTCAGTTTTCTAATAGAGATGGAGCTTTCCCATGTCAGCTTGTGACCTGTACATAACAGACTCCTAAAGCCTTATAAAGAAAAGAAAATTCTGGAGGAATCAGGTAATTTTTTTAAGTGCTTGGTAGTGATTCAACTCACTCTGAAACTGGCACCTGGTGACTGCCTGCCTGGCTAACACCTGCCTGTACTGAGTAGAGCTTCACTGACTAATGTAACATAAAGATCTACATACAGATGCCTATATTTTATGATCAGGATCTGAATCCTGTCCTCCTGTCTTGTACAACTTGATGGTGATTTTAAGTTCACTCTTATGGTCATTTTCCTCTGATCTTTGTTAATCTTTGCCTTGAGGTCTCTCCATTGCTGAGAGGAGTCCAAACCTCCAAGCTTCTACACTTGAACATGACACACTGTCATCTTTTGAAGAAATCCCTAAACAGTTTTAGTTTATTTAGCAGATATGCATGTTAACTCTCTTGTCCACATATTTAGCACAGCAAGAGTCAAGAATCTGCAGTGACTGTTCAAAATGTCTGGTTTTCTAAATAAACCGTAGATTAAAATGGTTGAAAATACACTTTTGCAGAGAGGTTACTTGAGAGATCAACTTTATTAAAAGCTAAAGTACTTAACAGCATTTTTATGTCACTAATAACTGAATTAAAAAAATAAAAGGGGGGGAGGTGTTAGGAGGTAAGGAGCAGAAGCAGCAAATTGTCTAGTTTGTGGTGCAGGTGGAAAGAACTCCTATTTCATACTTTCCACATACAGCACAGACTGTAATGCAAACGGAGCAATATTATCCTGGAACGGTAAAAGGAATTCCATGGGAAATATAAATTCACAAGGCATTTTACCTGAGGACATACTCGTAATCTTCTCCACTGATACAAATTGTTCTCATTTGTACTGTGTCATCTGAGGCATTTAATCTGCATTTCCAGAACTTTTCTCAGAGGAAGTCCTGAACTATGATACTTCAAAATATAAAACAAAACAGCCCTGAAATGTACAATCTGTCTGTAGAGCTAATGAAAGTATTTTCCTTAACATGACTGCCATAAAACATTAAAGACTCTTCATTTGTCTAACCTTCTATGCTAGACGTTTCCCAGATGTGTTGCTCCACAGGGAGTTCAAAGCCTCTGAAGTGCAAATAAAATGTAAATTCAGTGAAGTGAGTAGTTACACATTTCTTTTACTAGGTGAAAATTAGTCTGTTTAGGTATAACATATCCTTTGTTTCTTTCAGGTTTTGAACTAGCAGTATTTTCATCCTAAATTCTCCAATGCCAGCAACAGCAACATAAACCTGCAGTTAATCCATATAGAGTTTAAAACATGATTTTCCAGAACAATTTTCCCTTATACCATCATATCACTGTGTTCCAGTCCTGAGGTAATGTATCATCATTACAGGTGAAAAGCATGTTTATTATTCCTGGTCAGTTTTCACCCAAGTCTCAGCTCCTGAAAGGTCGTATTTCTTGTGCTTTCTTTCATACTATGATCAGGAAAAATAAGTATGTACAAGACCTCTGAGCTGCACACATACTGGGTGAAAGTAAACTGTTTACCTGATTGTTGACAATTTGTCTAATAATAGTGGTTAAGTCTAAATTTGAGCATAGAATTTGTAGACATATATATGATGAATTTACAAAAACGTAAATGTGTACATGTTAAACACCAAGATAGAAAACCGTGCACATTTGCAGTGGGTTGATCCTGGCTGGATGCCAGGTTCCCACCAAATCTCTATCCCTCCTTCTTCAGCTGGACAGAGGAGATTAAATATGACAAAAGGATTATGGGTTGATAAAATAAGGGCAGGAGGAGATCACTCATCATCAATTTCTGTCATGGGAAAAACAGACTGAACTTGGGGAAATTAGTTTGAATTTACAACCAGTCTAATCAGAGTGGAGTATATGAGAAACCAAACCAAAACTTTAAAGCACTCTCTGCCTCACCCATCCCTTCTTCCTAGGCTCAACGGTACTCCCAAATTCCCTAGGTCCTAATTGCTTCTGATTCCTATCAGGGAGGGCTGCTCCCACTCTTCACCTGCTCCAGAGTGGGATCATTTCCTTGGGAGACAATCCTTCTGAACTTGTACACACTGGGTCCTTCCTCACGTATTCTCACTCCGCTCTTTGGCTGAAGTTGAGCAGAGCTTTTCCTCTTCCTTCCTAAATCTGTTATCCCAGAGGTGCCACCACTGTTGCTGATGGGCTCAGCCTTGGCCAGATGTGGGTTCATCCTGGCATTGGCTCTGTTGGACATGGGGAAATATTTTGGCAGCTTCTCACAGAAGCCACTCCTGTATCCCCCCTGCTATCAAAACCTGGCAATTCAAACCCAATATACAATTTTAATTTTTCATAAGCTTATCTGTCTCTGTGAATAAAAATTTACATGATCTTTAGTTTTTATATTATATCTTGCTTTTTCTTTTTTTCTTTTTTTTCACCTTTTTTTTTGTTTTTCAGTCTCCTGGAAGAATTTACAAGGTTTTAAACACATAGCAGGCCCATTGGCTGCAGCCATCACATCTATGAAGGGGATGAATTTCATTAGGGGAGTCATTAGGGACTGCCTCAGCATTCTGGCAAGTTCTTCTTCTGATGATATATTTCCAAGTCTTGTGGTCTGCATAGCTGCTTATGTAGGACTTGATTCTGTATGTAACCATACAACTATAAGCTTATTCCACTACAGTAAATGAGCTGAAAGACATCTTTTATAGTTTTATTTAAAACAGTTAGATACTAAAAAAACTTAAATATACACCCAGACAAGAGAACTAGTACTGTTCAGTCTTTGAAGTGTTTAGAACCTTGGGACATGATTTACCACAGGCAAGGTTGCTGCTGGAGGTTTGTGTTCTTACACAATTTCATTACATGACTCTCTGTTTTTGCATTAGAAATGTGCAAAAGAATGAGTGCTCTACCTGCCCTGCCTGGGTCAATGGCTGCGTTTTCCAGTAGTGTTGTGCATACTCTCTCAAGAGATGCAGGGTCAGGTCCTTGGGTCTAAATTTGGACATTTTCTTCTGTCACAGAGTTGCATCAATCAAACTCAGCAACTGCAAGCTAGTGAAGTACCTGAGGATATTCCTGTGTACAGTGCTATCCCAAAGGCTCAGTGCATCCTCATTATTATCTACTTATCATATGTGTCACTTCTGGATTGCCAAAGAGACTCTCCATGAAAAAGAGCATACCCTCATGTTACAGTTTTGACACATTAATGCATGGTTCATATGGAGAATTAACTATTTACAGGCAGAAAAATGCCTTCTGCACATGAGTGCTTGAAACAGAGCGGTTTCAAAACACAGTTCAGCTTTAATATTAATTACACATATATGCAACTAAAGGTTAAAAAATCCCTATCCTTGATATGTGCTGAAAAATTTTATTGCTGTTGGCTTTTGGCTTTTGTTCACCTTTGATCATGAATTTAAACAGAGCAATTTGTGGACAGTAATTCAGCAGTCCTAATACCAATCTCCCACTTTGAAGGAGCTTTTGACTTTCTTGGTTCTGACCAAAAGACAGGATGGTGCTGTGCTCTGTGGACAACATTTTTAACATCAATACCCTGATAATAATTCGCATTAAAAATCTGGACAGTGAGGTATTTTTTTTATTTTTCTCAACAACCCAATTTCAAGAACTCTCAGAGTTGTTACTTTTACTGTCACAATGAGAGATGAGTGCACTGTGGAAGGACCAGCCTCCTCAGGCAGTTTTTCAGCCTCTCCTTCCCATTAACTCACTGTGTGGTCCATGAAAGAGCAAGAGCGTAGGAAGCCATGAGGGTGGCCCAAAGACACAGGAGCTAACAGCAGGGAGACTCCAATGGATTCTCCAATGTTTTCCTCATAAAAAAATAAGGTATCTGGAAAAAATAATAATTTTGGTCAAAATCCTGTTTTGTTTTGTTTTTTCCCCTGGGTTTTGATGATACGTTTTCAAACATCAGGAGCTGAAAGTGATATCAGCAGGCTCAGCAACAAGGACAAAAATACTGATGTATCATTATATCACTTGCTGCAGCCTCAGCTCCCTTGTGCCAGCAAGCCCTTCATTCCTCCTACTGCTTCTCCCTTCACAGACCCTTCAAAGAAATGCCAGTGCTTTTGCCCTTCTCCCTTTCTGCTTCTGTGCCTGTCAGCCTTGTCACTGTCTTTCTCCACTGTGCTCCCAGTTAGTTCACTGCTGCTTAAGTATAAGGCAAATAGGTTAGAAAACAAGTAGCTGGTGCACTTTTTTTCTGCCCCAAGTCATATGGCAACCAAATAATAGTAAAACATTATATGCATCCTTTGTGATTTTCTTGAGCCGCCATGCCTGGAAAAAACCCAGGTGGAGCCAACACTGCCTTCTTTGCTGACCAGAAAGTGCACAGAGTAACAGAGCCCAGACCATTCTAGTTATTAGACCAAGAACACACCTTTCCAATATAAATTCTCCTTCACTTGTTGTTTTATGTTCTGTATAAACAGTATAAGCTACATAAAGGATCGTGCTTCCATTACAGGTATATAAAGAATTTAAGTAAACGTTGTCATAACTCACAAGCAGGGCAGCATTTAGGAATAGAAATAGAAAGGATAGTTGCTTGTAGGCTGTAGTTGTGGACTGTCAGAGACATAAGTATATTTAATGCGCAAAAGAAGAAATTTCAGTCTTTTCTCTGACAGAGATCAGTCAGCACAGCTATGCTATAAATAGCAATAAAGCAAAGTATGTGGGAAAGTCCATGCTTAGGATGTTGTTCAGACATATACAAAAATGATAAGACATTTAAAGTACAAGGAATTAATGCTAGTGATACGAGATATCCAGGACAAAAAGCTGAAGTCCTTAAATTCTGGTTACAATAAAAGCTAGAGTGGACACTCCAGTCCTTTCTAAGCCTGTGCCCTCTGACCATCTGACTTGAAGACAGAGATGCCTTGACCATGGAAGTGTGTTAACTCCAGGATAAGCAAATTTGATGTCCCAGCAAATATTTTTTTTGTAGAGACAGAAGCTAGACAGATAAAACTCCTTTAAATTTCACATTTGAGAGACTCCTTTGCCTAAGAACTGACACTTCAGACCTATATGAATTAGAGAAAAGAGAAATTGTTCCACAAGTTACAAGTTTATGGAAAAAATTTCCATATTACATAATATTTGCTATTTGAATGATTCATCTGGCCTTGAAACCTCTGCAGAACCATTAATCTGTGGCTTCAGAAGTGCTTCACTGAAGTGCTGAAGAGACCTTTGTGATTTTCATACAAGCCCTAGTGCTGGCTACACAAAAATATGCATGTGTCCTTAGGGGGCCAACCCTTGAAAGGAGGAATGACATTTAAATGCTTTATAAGCTCTGGAAATACATCCTTTGCTAAGACGGAGAGTAGATACCTATTAAACTAATTATTCTGGTTGGTTTTTCGTCTAATTCACGCACCTTTCCTTGTACCCGTGCCATATTTTCCTCCATATCTCACCCAAGAGTCATTAGTTTCATTTATTTTGAGTGTGTTCCCTGCATCTGTTGCTGGTAGCTCCACAAGTCTGTGGACTGCCACATCTCTTGAGTTTAATTCCACAATCAGTTTTCATTGAGGTAATGGAAAATGTCTGTACCCATAAGCCTTCCAATGACAGTCGTAAATCATGACTGGAGCTCTCCAGAACACCTGCCTGAACATCAGGGTTAATCCCTCTCTGATTGCAGATCCAGCTTCTTCAACCAAAATGTTCCATAGTGCCAGCAGAACCTACCTGCTGCCACAATTGTACACAGAGGAGAGACAATTAGGATTACTATGAGTGAGTGCATCTGTCACTCTCCACAGTGTTACTTCAGTGACCCATTTTAAGTAACAAACCCCATTTTCGCCCCAAATTTATGATCTTATATGACATTAATAGATTCAGAAGAGAACAGAGAATGGGAAACTCTGCAATGCATATCTGTCTACATAACCACTTAGAATGCATCAGGGATCAATATACATAGCAGCTTGAAAAGGTGTCCAGGACTTAAAGGAAGATTTTCACTTCTTCTTGACTGAGGACAGTTTAGACATTAGAAGAGCATTTTATGATTTTGGATAAAACTTGCAACCCGTGATGACGTGTTGTTTGACCATTTCATGAATTGCAAATATTTTCCAATTGTTCTAGAATTATTGAAATAACCTTCTAAAAAACCAAATGACCAAGAAAAACAAAGCCAGAAACCAACACAAGAATATCTTAGAAAAGAAACAGCAGAAAAAAAACCCAAAACAGCAGAACTCTGTTATCTATGGAGATGCAACAGAAAAAGTAAAAGGAAAGTGAATCAAAAAGGGACAAGTTTACCTAAAAACTACTCAGAGACATTTATGAAAGAATTAACTTTTTATGAGAAATAGTGTTGTGTGAATGGGTGACATACAAACTCAAAGACAAAGACTTTCTGAAAATTATACACAGGGCCTCCGACCTTGCACCTTCAGTGATTTGTTCAGTCAGTGTTTCTTGGTGCTCCACTGGCATCAGCACACTTTGTGTAGGCATTTAGGTCTCATCTTTGTGCAGAAAAAAAATGAAGTGAACAAAGTCAGCTGTATGAAATAGGAGTTTTGAACAAATGGATAACTTGGTTCTTTCACATTCTTCCTTTTCCTCTGCTAACAAGAAGGCTAAAGTGCTATACAAATCCCACTCTACCATATTCTGAAGTACCCATTTGTATTATGAGAGTGGCAGAATAAAAGATAAAGCTGATTCTAATATGTAACACCTTCTGCAGAATTTCTTTCATAAAGAAACCAAAACATTCCCGTAAACATGGTAAGAATGTAGGTGTTCTTTTGTCTTCAGCAGAGGAAAATACCTAAATTTTCTTTTTGTGTCTAAAACCACAACTATTTGGTAGTCTTTTGAGGTGAAAATTAGATTATTTATTGTGCATGTGTAAACTGCAATATCTAATGGGCAAAAGACCCTTGTGAATTGTGAAATACTGGGAATCCTACTTACATTTTTCTTTGCAATAAAATAGAATGTGAATAATAACATCGACTTTGATTTATTTTTACCAGACTGATACCAATGCAATTATCTTTCTTTGGAATCTTTCTCTCCTTCTACCAGGAGTTTTGTGTGTACATCAGGGGAGCTGGCCTGCAGTGATGTGCCTTTCAGATTTGTCTGCTGTTTGGCCCATGTGTCTGGGTTTTCTCTGTTCTGAAGCCAAGTAATCTCTGGCCTTGGGGAGATATGTATGCCCATTTTTCACCTTGACAAAGGAATAAAATACAGCTGAGACACACGGTACCAGAAATTGGGAGAATTCCTGAGTCCCACAGTATGGATGTTGTCATGGTGACTGGAGACTCTAACATACAAAAAAACCCAACTTTTCACAACATTCATTGTGCAGAGGAAAAAAAGAAAAGAGCAGGAAAAAATAATTGAAAAGCCTTTAGAAATTTCTCTTTTTATAGGGTCAGAATATCATAGACTCTACCCCTTCAATTTTACTATGAAAATTAAATGCAATATTCCTTGAATATTTTTTCTAAAAATAGAAGTTGCTTCCGTGATTCCTTCATTGTTCTCTATCTCATCCAAACTTTAACAAAGCTGTCTGAAATTTAGTTCTTTTAGCATTTCAATTGACCTTCTCTTTTCATTTCATCGTGTTCCTCTTGAACAACTTTTATTCTTTAATTCTCACAAGTCCTGCTGCACAACTCCTGCTTTCACATTATTGCCAAATGCACTTATTTGTGAACTGTACTTATATCCTATATAAATCTCCTTCAGAGTTAAAATATCAGTGATAGGTTGGATTTTTTTTCTGAATTAATTCCACTTCTAACACATATGTGAAAACTAATCCATTTTATTAGAAACAGATTCTTTTTTAAGCACCATGGTAATTTGTTCATTACTACTCTTCCTGACGTTATCATTACTAACATCAGTGTAGTGTAGCTGAGGAACACAGAAAAAGAAATGTGTTTTTAATAATACTGGAAAAACTTTACACATAAAATGCAAGGCTTCTGAGGAAACCTAATATTAAATCTAATGCAAATTAGATTTAAGAGGAAAAAAGAAAGACATTCCCTGTTGTTATTTGGTAAAATGTGCAATAAAACCAAGTCAAATAAAGGCACAGACTGTGCCTATGCTAGCAAACTAAACAGCATGAAGGAACCAGTCTGAAGTCTGGCACTTTTACCTTGTTTAACTGTTCCCATGCTCCCTGGCGTGGTTTTGGTCCAAGAGATTTAGAAAGATCAGAGACAGTGCTTGGTTGGGAACAAGTATGTGTTAAAGACTGTTAATAAATAATCAGTTCAGATTCAACATGCGGTGTTGGGAGCTAAGACATCTCAGGTGAGTGAACATATGCCAGGGAAAAGCATTTGTCCTGCTTTTTTACTAAGAGAAATATAACTTCGGTTCACTTTTTCTAGAAAACTCCTTTTGAAGTCCTGTAATTACTACAGCAAATAATTTTGCAGGTGGGAAAGTTCATTGAAACAAGTAGCTCCAAAAAATATTCTACCACACAGACAGAATGAAAATGCCAGACACATAGACATGATCAGTTGATTCTGAGGAGTGCTCCTCTTTAAGAGACGGATTCACAACTCTTGCAACTGGTTAAAATGCTGAGATTTAGGTTATTTATATTCTTCAGTGAACTACTTTTGTCTGTTTTGCAGGAACCACTTATTTGGAAGCAACTTTCATATTTTAAAGTAATAGAGATGGAGAATTTATAATCTGTTACAAAGTCGAAAAGTTTGGGGTTGTGCATTCCTTTTGATTTCTTAACACATATTATTTCCTCACTAGACTGGAAGAAGCCAGATGGGACAACATCTAGCATTTTCATGGATAGTCAAAATGTTTGCACGATCTGGTTTATTGAAATCTAATTTCTTCCTAGGAATCAGCGACCGACACCCAATAAAAGCAAACTACTGACTTCTAAGTTGTCTGTATCTCAAAATGCAGGTGAAAAATTTGGCACAGGTGATCTCTTGGTGAGTGTGGTGCTGTCATAAATATTCCCCAGTTTAGTACTCCCACTAAAAAGAAAACCAGCGCTGCTCCCCCGCCCCTCTCCAGAGGGAAATAAAAGGCAGAGATCATGGGTTGAGATAAGAACAATTTACTGGAAACGGCAATGAGATTAGAAAACAAATAGCAACAACACAAATGACAAAACTGTCACCCAGAGAGGTGATTTACATGCAAAATGCTCACCATGCCTGGGACAATGAAAAACTATGAATCCACCATGAATCCACGCTCTGCCACCCAGGACCAGAAAGGAATACTCTTCCTTCTCAGAAAGGAAAAAGAGTCCTTTTTCCCCTGGTCCTGCCAATGACATAAAATAGTATCAATATAATTTGAGTCTTGGCCATGCCCACATGGCTCCTGGCCCTGCCTCCTCACAAATACTGCAAAAATTAAGGAGGACAGCTGGCAAGGCCAAAGCAATAAAAAGAAATTCCTCTGGTTTCTCAGTTACAAACATTCTAGTCCTACAGTGCTACTTAGAATTTATATCTACAGTTGCATTAGCATATCAATGGCAAAAGAAACTTTTCTCAGCATGGATATCTCAGCAGAGGTGAAAAAGGGGAAAGAAAGAAAGACAAAGTGTCAGTCTGCACAGGAGCTGCTTATCATACCCTAATAAAATATATTCTTCAGATACAGGGTGTTAATCCTCCAAGGACTCAGCAACTAGACACTGTAAAAGAATCACTCTGGTATTGCATTGAATGCTGTCATAGAAATGAATTTATGCTTTACTTTGATTGCTAAGCATGAGATGACTCACCCTCAATCACAATCTCTCTTGCAGATGAAAAAGAAAAAAAAGTTCAGATCCACTTTTAGTTTGTCTGAATTAATGACACGATAAGAGTATCTGTCCCTCTCTTCTGATCTGCAGTTAATGAGTAAACAGGAGAATTTGGAAGCAAGGAGGAAAGGTTCTGCACGCTCCACAGGCATCAGGGCTCTGTCACAGCTGTCTAAGCTGAACTGCTTGTTTTCATGCCTGTCCTGGTGATTCCATTGCAAGATGATTTAGGTGATTCCTGCTCAGGTGGTCTGTTGCTAAAATGTTCTCCCAACTAACGAAAAACTAAAAGTTTGATTCAGGGTTAAAAACACTACTGGGCACTGGGCCACTGAGGATGAAGAGTTGCAACACAGAATAATAACAAAGGCTTCCAAGAATCTGGGAATAAATAGCATCCAAGTTATCAGCACTGGAAATAATAGGGAACACTGAAACAAAAGCAATTTAATGATATTTCCATTTACTTTCAGATATGCTTTAGATATATATTAAAACCTGATTGAATCTGACAGATTGTGGTGCAGGAAGCAGTTTGCACACAGGTTGGTTTCGGGAAAATGAGCTGCAGCTGCACTGATTTTTTTGAAAAACTAAAGGAATCATTTGATTGCAATGGCTGAATGATAAGGGACTAAGAAAACACCTTATCTGCTTTTAATAAAACTGTATTTTGTATGATTAATTCCTTATATTTTTTATATAGAAATATAATACAATAACAATGTAAACTTCTTCCTTTTCCCCTCTTGCATTTTGTTAACACTTCTATCAGCTCCCTATCAGTCAGAATTTACAGATTTGTATAACAGCTTAAGCAATACCTCACCATCTGTACCGATTTCCTGTGGTTTAGTAATCATGTTTCTTTCCTAACATCACTCCTCAGAAAGCACTTTGGACTGCATCATGCTTATTACCTGATGTTTTTATCCTCAGGCAAAACAATCAAACCTGAGCCAAACATTCAGCAGTTAACTAAAAACAGGAGGATAAATATTAACTATAGTCTTAGTCTGATAATTACTGGGAAACTAATCAAGTTTCTCAGTGAGTTCTTTTTATTCACCTGTCAAAGATTACCTTGCCAGACTTTTCTTTTTCTTCTCTGAGAATCAGGGAACTTCAAGGTGCTGAAAAGAAGCGTGTGGGATGGGGTTCAAGCATTACAAGGGCTCAATCCACTTCACTAAACCTGTATGAACCACAAATTCAGACTTCTGAATCTGAAGACTGTGAGGAAGTTTAGAGATCATCCTCTTGCTGTGGACATAGATGGCTCCAACAACCATCTGTGGGAAAGAAATGCAAGTTCATAGTGACTGGGGCAGTCTGTGCAATGTGCTCTGGATAGGGATAAGTTCTATTTTAGCCCTAAATATGGTACCAGCCACAGAGGATACTTTACAAAATCATGTTTGAATGTCACCTAGCAATCTCCCACCAGCCTTTCTTTTACAGATTCTACTCAGGAACTAAATTATACATTTAAAAATCTACTACAATAAATATTTTACTACTACCTTATCTAGACACTGAAGAAGATGTTGAAGTGGCCAGCTTGTTGTCAGTGATATTGTATGCTCTGTTTTTCCTACTGCTTTACAAATCAGTTCAGATCACTCTCTATGACTACTACAAACAAACTTCTGAAGCATCCTCTGAGGTTACATTTCTTCAACAGTTGATAGTATCAGCAAAATATTGCTCCAAGAATCAGTCAGTGCTGAGGAAACAGTATCTGTGAATGCCACAAGAGATCTTTTTACATTTTCAAGATGCTGACAAAAATTTCAGCAGGAGATTGTGGATGCTGCATTGCATTAAAACTACAACATAACAGAAGAAAAATATCTGTAGAGGTCTTTAGAAGACACATTATTCTGGCCTTTGATAAACATCAAACAACACTGCCTCAAACCTATGGTGATTACAAAAGCATACAGGGACAATGCTGTGATGAAAATGACAAAACAAAATAAATCATAAACTTGGAGTAATTAGGGAAAGCAATTGTCTGATGTTCAACCACTGCTTTGATGCCAAAGTCCTCGCCTATCAGCCAGCCTTTTTTACTCTTTAACAATGGCCAAATATTTGGTAATTTAAATCTTTTTCAGGTTGCTGTTAAAATTCTGTGAATGTCTAAACTTCAACATGAAACAGTTTAAAGACCCCAGTACAGGAAGATGACAGCCTCCATCTTCCAGGATGATGGCTTTCATTTGCAGATGTTGAGGGTGATGTTAATTACAAATCCCCTCATGGCAGGAAAAAATCACCTTTTGTCAGAGGTCCTACCCAGGACATTGTAACCCTGTCTTCTCAATGCTCTGCCCAGCCCAGCATGACAGAATCAGGGCCCAAATGTTCTTTAAACTTTATGTAGTTAGATATTCTGGATGGGCACAATTCTCTGGCTTTCTGTCCAAGCAAGGTCTTTGTTTCATCATGAATGTTTAGTTTGTCAGGCTAGAAGGGGCAGAAGCAAAAAAAGATACAAACTAAAGAGAGTACTTGCCTCAAAGTCACTGGGATTCTATTCCTTATGACTAATCTAAAAAAAACCATACATTTTTTGAGCATAAATTTTCCCACCTTCGTGACCAAACCATGAAGATAGGATTGATGACCTTCTCAGCACCAGGATTCAATTATCCCTTGCAATGCCATTGCTGTTCAGTAGGAAGAAAGCAGAGTCTTGGACACTGCCTGTCCTAGGATGACTTTATAATTCTTGTACCCCCAACTGTCTGTTCTGTTTATGCTGGATATTAAGTTCTGCACCTTTAAGACTGTTTCTGGAAACAAAGGGGTGGAAAGAAGAAGCACGGAATTTGTTTGCAGAAACTTCACTTGCTCCTCCGCATCTTTCTCCTGGACTGTGTTGTCTGCAGCACAGACAGCAAGAGAGAGATCTCCTTTGCTTTTTAGTTAGTTTTTGTTAGCTAGCTGAGGCAGAAAAGTTCCCCAGACTGTGGCTTTTCTTTTTTCTTGGGACTGATCAACCTGCTCTGGACTGAAAATCCAGGCCTGGACCTTGGCATTTTCCAGTGCAGGAGGAAGAGATAAGAGATTGAGCAAGCCGAACTAAACCCCACAACAAGGACTTTCTCAATTTGCCATCTCTTCGGAACAGCGAGAGGTTACATTGTTTAATGTTAATTTTTTTATGATTGTGAATACCTTGCATGTTAAATAAACAGTTTTTTCCACTTTCTCCAAAAAAGTCTTTTCCTGAACCAATAAGGGAAGGGGCCACTTAAATCTCCTTTCTAGAGGGACCCCTTTGGAAGTTTCCTCCCAAATTTGCCCTAAACCAGCACACTGCCCCACAACATCATCCCGGTGTCTGCAGCACTAGGACATCTGAAGATGTACACAGCCAAGGTTCCTGCCTAGTGAGCATCCAAATAGTGAAAGTTATTTGACAAAAGGATGTTTCCTGTGGCATGAGTCCTCAGAAATCAGCTAAACCTTCTGGACCCCAAATGGATGGGCAGGTTTGATTTTCAGTTTGTGAAAGGAACTCATACCCCAGGGAAGAGAGAGAGCTCGTGCTTCAGAACCAGCTTCACACTCTTTTAACTCTCTTCAATAACAGTGTGTGAAACTCAGGCCCTCAAAAGAGGTCTCTCTGCTGGGATAAATACAGAGCTTAGGTCTTGCCAAGACTGTGCACGTATACATCTGTGTGCACTGCACAGTGCATGTTTTCATACAGAGCCTTCTGGAAACTCTTAAGTGGTAAAATCTGCTTAAAGTTAATAATTTGTTTCTCATAAGGATCATCTTAGCAGGTCATGGTGAAACAGGCCAATATATAAACCAAAACAAATAGATGGCACAAAAAATTAGTTTTGTTGTTTTTTTTTTTAATTTGCTTGAAATATATACATCTTTTCAAGCATCCGTGTGAAATTAATTCTGATTTTACATAAACCGTCAGTAATTGCAGTTATTGTTAACTCTAAAATTCTTTTTATTATATTCACAAGATCATAGGAAAAAAACTGAAAAGCAAATACATAAAATTTCTTGAATCATTAGTAAATAAATAAAACCCACATTTGTTCCTAATCTTCTGTTATGACAGAAAATAAGTCTATATGACCAGAATTAAGTAAGAAAGAAAAATATTAATCATAAATGGAGGCAATATATAAATCATTTCACCTGCTGTTCTCTTTCTGGTTCACTACAATTCTTGGCTGCTTCTGTGTTATTCAGCTTGTTTCAAATGCCAGCTAATGCATTATGAAATCTTATTCTCCTAAGAGACTGAACATCCACACAGCAGATAGACAGAACAAGGAAAAAGAAAGAATGTATGTAGGCTGCAATTGAAAATGTACAACAGAAACTACCAAGGGGAAATTGTTGTCTTGGAAAATTATTACAATATTTGTTCAAAAGTCT
>VZSR01003807.1:39727575-39740981 GCA_013398615.1 Brachypodius melanocephalos
GTGCAGTGTGGTTCATCCCACTGACATCAGTAAGTACTAAAAGAGTGAATTAGGTGTGACTGTGCTATTCTCCTTTGTTATAGGGGTAAAAGTATCTTACTTTATACAACCTGTAGGCAAAGAATGGAAAAATCTCCATGAGATTCCTGCTTTCACTGTCCTTAACTGTCACAACTTCCAGCAAAGAATTTGCTCTCGATGTATTGCAACAAAAATGAATCTCTTAGAGACTGCAAATACATTGCAGAGTAGAACAATATGTAGAATCAGGTGGAGAGATCTGTCAAATGCAACTACTTTTGAAACTCCAAAAGATTAAAAAGTACAATAGATTAAAAAATATTTGGACCTGTTTTAACTCGGTAAACAACAGTCATAAAATCCTTTTGAGAAATCCATTGCTTTGGGCAATTATATCCTTTTGAGATCTCTTCTACTGGTTAGCTCAGTTCATAAAATATATGACCTTTGACTTTATAGAATGCATATTAATTTATCTTGCAAAATGTAAATTGAGAATGAGAACTAAAAACACCTGTGTTACCAAGGCAGAATGGCTTGATATAAATTATTCTCCCCAGGAAAAGTGATGGCCCACAGGAAGAGTGAATGCGATAACTATTTGCCAGTCAGATTAATCTGTCTCTGAGTGTGATATATTATCAGGATATGCTTTGAGAAAGGATGAATCAGAAACATTAAAAATGCATTAGCACACAATGGTACCATTTATAAAAGGAAAATAATGTTTATTGTTTAATGGTGACAGAAACAATTTTACAAAACCTGTAATTTCAAATTTTTACTTTCTTTCTAAATCTGGGGGGTTTTATAATTTATTATTTTATTTCTCTAAATAAAATTAACATGAGGTCTGCTAGTTGGTTCTCAGTCTTGAAAATGGAATAGAACTGTCTCCTACATAACCCCTTGCTCTGGCTTCCTCTTTCAGGTTCTTCTGCCAGATGGATGAAGAGATGTGAGGTTTGGCAGAATTAGGTCGTGAACTGCTGAGTAGAGAGCAAGCAGCTCAAAATTCTCCCAGATCCCTGGTACCATTCAAGGAATGGCTACAGTCAGGTTCTGGCTACTCAGACTGGTCAATGTTACTCTGCCCTGGTCAATCACACAGCAATTCTGGTTACTGTAGAAGGTCTTACATGTTTTGAAAAAAGAAACCATAAATTGAAGATCTTTACATTATTACTCAGGGTTAGATAGTAGGGCACACACTTTCAAGATCATCATGTGGTGTAAATCAGCACAGCTCACTGATTTTTAGTGTTGCAGCAGGGACTCTATGAGGGAAGTATTTAAAGTTTCTGCAAGTGCCCTACATTACCCACAAGATCAGCATTTCTACCACCTGCATTAAAGAGTATCTAAAATCATATATCTTTTATCAGCATGTATTCAGGAAAACAAACACAGTTCTGAAATAAGACGTAATTTAATGATGATGAATTTGCCACAAAAAAACAAAAGATAAAAGAAATAACTTTGTAACCACATATGCTTACATCATTTCTGAGACTAATTGACATATTAAAGATAGCTGTTGAAGCAAGCAAGGCTTGTTAGCATGAAATTACTTCCTTGCTGAAAAGGTGCCAGTGTTAACATTTTCCATAGAAGTAACAGGTGATAAAAGATAACTGTGTATAACAGCTGCGGTATCTTTTATTTTGGAACTATAAGGGTACATATTTCCTGAGGGGAAAAAAAAAATACCTGTAAAGAATAAAAGTGGTTACAGCCAGCCTGTGCAGGGCACAACTGACAAGTGGTGATGAAGATTTATCATGTCTAGGCAATTGCATTAAAATGACTCAGGAAGAAGTTATGAATCCTCCACATGATAACTAATAATCACTGAAATGTTTTCCTAAACTACCTAAGACTAATTTCTTTTCTCTTTTAGACACAATACTTACCAGATAGAAATGAACGGAAGAGATGTTTGCATATTTCCTGAGTGGAGTAATCAAAGGGTTATCAGCGGAACTTCCATCCTTGTCTAGTTGGCTATTGTCCTGAATTTTTTAATAAACATTGAAGTATATTTTTTATTAAAAGAGTTTAAGGAAATACTATTATACTGCAGATTTGGAATTTCCTAGGTTAATTCCTTTTTAAGATTTGAAAAACTTTAATAACAGAGACATAAAAAAATGTCCTGTGGTTTTTTGCTCTTCTCCTCCCCCAGAATGCTGTCATCAAGACCCTAAAGCATGCCATAGGAGTATCAGCCTTGCTCCAATTCAGGTGGAGACCTGACTTATACCAGCAGGATCTGCACACCTAATTTTATCGTGAGCAGATGCGCTGTGCTGTGTGTCAGGCTGGAGAAGGGGAGAAGCAGATGCTCCAAACAACAGAATCCAGAGATTCACATCCTGTGCCCCTTTTCCATCTTGTCCTTGCTGGTGGTCATATCCGGAGAGGACATCTGTAACCTTTTCTTGGATCAGAGCAGTTTAAGTTTATAGTTTAAAATGTAAATACCACCTACATTAAAGATACCTGAGCTATTTTAAAAAGCAGCTAGATGTTTGACTTTCACTGAAAGTCAAGACTTTGTTTTGTGAAGCCAGAGACATTATGCAACATTGGCATTCATTTAAATCAAAGGACATCAAGTATGCAAATACCCTGAAGTCCTCCTAAAGCTCCATAAAGTTTGTTGAACTCACAGATTATTTTTTCCCAGTTTTTCCAATTGTTAAATTCACCCATTTCTATGCAGGCAACTTCTAAGTTACAGGGAGAGCTCTTAATGATGCACAGTACATCCAGCTCCAGATTAGAACAGCAACTGAAATGCTAGGTGCTGTGAAATCAGCACTCTGGTTTCAATCTGTTAATATTCTTTCTGTTGCACATTTTCACTGTAATAATACACACTTTAAAAGGGTAGCAGACTGGCCACACTTGTAGCACAATTTCTCATGCATTGTCAGAATGTTCTCAAAACCATAAACCTCTTCTAAAGTAGGACCCTACAACAATTACCCAAAAAGCTCCAGGTAACACACTATCGAATACCCCTTTTTCATAGCAGCATCTCTTTTCCTCACCTTTCCCCCTTTGCTGTCTAAAGATTACATAGCTACATCATCTCCTGTGTTCAAGGGGAAAACAGAGTCATTTCCAGAGGCAAAGTCATCATACCATCTTGAGCTCAGGATTATCTGAATTACCACAGGAAGCACCTGTTTCTTTCTATTAGTTCAGTATTTACTTACACATCCTATTTAGACTCAGGTATGCATCGTTTAAGACACTTAGATTAGAGTTTAAAAATTTCTCCCTAGACAATTGTGCCTCCCTCTGTGCCACATGCTCTTTGTTACCATCCTTGTTTTTGTTGTTAAAGCTTCAGCAGTGGTCTGGATATTATTTTGACCACCCTGACCTCACATGCCTTATTTTTATTTGTCATTAGTCTTCTATGCACTTTGAAAACTATCTTATAAACAATCTATGTTTTACTAGAATTGGTGTCCAAAGAATTAAGTTGTTCCATACTAAATCCCCCATCAGCAGGCAAGGAGGAAATATGTAACAATCAGAGAAATATAACTTATTACTTTAAAATGTTAACTAGCCCATGCTGAGCTCCATATTGTCACAACTTGTGTGTTTCTGGCATGGCAGCTTGCTCAGATGTCTTTTATAACTCTGTGGTTGAGTACAAGCTGTGCTTGGAGTTCCTGATGAAGAAGGCAGAAAAGAGAAACAAGCAGACAAGACCAACACCAGACTCAGGCTTGAAGCATGAGATGGGAAAGCACAAATGAAGCAGTTCAGTTGGTTCACATAAGTGAACTTGAAGTGATGCAAATGTTCTAGTGGCTAACATAACTTCTATACAATACACAAGAGTATCCAGCTCATGCATGTGATAAAAGTTACTGTAGCTATTAAAAAAGAAGAAATTACAGTGGAAAGGTACAATAATGTAAAAAAGATAATTGCTAGGTTGAAATAGAAAGTGTCAGGCAAAAATAGTTAAGCAGATCTAAACTGGATGAATGTCTTCCAGCAGCACCTCATTAAAATTGCAGTTACAAACATGAAAAGATATTTAAACTGAGTTTAATTACTGCAACACAGAGGATCCTACAAGGCAGGGCCTTTTTCTTGTAGAGAATTAAAATGAAATATGAGAAAGCTTAACAAAAAATATAAATATTAAACTAGAATAATTTTCGTGTTTTGATCTCATTTCTTTCTCTCAGAAGTATTTTTTGTATGTTGCCCCCTAAGGCGGACAATTCGGAGTGCTCAGTGCAGAAATCTCACCTTTGTTGTTTAAAGAGATTTCTTTCCCCATGATTTTCTATTTTTGTGTTTACATAAGAAAAATAACGTTTTCAATCACAAAAAAAAGGAAATGTCCTCACTGCCTCACCATAGATTGGAGTAAGAAATACTTGCATGGAGGAAATCTAGTTTGCCATTTTCGAGGATTGACTCACTCCTCATGGACTATGCTGTGTTGCTAAGCTGATATTTGTGCACCTCTTCAACCCCCCTTGCTGAGCCCACCAGCCTTCCCACTGCTCCTGGTCAGCCTTCTCACCAATGTCACCTGTGTTCCACTGTGTGCTGAGCAGTGCACACACACTTGTGGCAGTTCGCTCTTTAGTTCTTCTCTTGTCAATGTCATGAAAGTGGAGATTTTGCTCCTGTACCAGCCCGTAAAGCATGGCAAATGTTTTATCTTTGCCCAAACAGAGTCGGAACTGTCACACCACCATCTAATACAACAGCTTATCCACAGACATAGCACGCAGCATCGTGGCAGGTTTACCTTTACTCCTGTTTTTCCTTTCTTAATAGCATCATACCAATGGTTTCAGCAGCCCACACTCACTTTTTCTTTCCAGCTTCTTATGACTGTAACTGACATTTAGTCTTTCCACATTTGAGAATGATTCATTTCCTACAGCCCACCTGCAGAGCAGGGATCAGCACTCTGTATATATCCAGCATTGCTCTGATGGATTATGAAACAGGGGATGAGATGCAACTGGTTAGACCTGGACATTTTCTTCTCACATGAGCTCAGGAACAGGGACTTGGTAATGGGATGGTTTTGCTCCACTCAGACCAAGGCTGGTTTTGAATCCAGGACTCTTTACTCTCTGCCTAACAAAAAATGGGCCCGTGGTCTTCTCGGACTGGATGTTTGACCAGGCTCTCCGATGTAAGGCTGTTGCTAATGACAAAAACTCACCAGAGAGTTCTCCCTGCACCTTTTGAAAAAGCATTTAGTCGGTACACAAATGTTCTGATTAATAATTTCTCACGGTGGATTTCACTGCACATTTAACAACACCGAGATAAAACCTTAGACAAACTTCCCATATTGTTGCCTAATCAAGCACTTCAGCAAATATATCAGTAGGAGTGCAAGAATTATCCAAAATTAACTTTGTAAGCAAATGATAGCTGCTGCTCCACATCAAGCATATGTCCCAGAAAGAAATGGACAATTTCTTGCTTGTCCACTTAGCCTTTCAGTTGTTCATTGACACCGAATATCTTAGGCTGGATTGGTGTTTCATTTTCTTAACACTTTCTTTAGCTTCAGAACAGGAATATCAGTAAACTACATGACATACAAAGACATTTCTAGGACCTTTTTCACAGATTTTTCAGCTCTGTAGGTGACCAAAGCAATCCTGAAAACCAGAAAACCATCAAAAGGTTTTTGATTGTGATTTCCTATTTAGCAGCCATGCCCAGAGCTGGTTTCATGATGGCTTGTTACGATGACTGCCGTATAACTTCATGGTGGGACATGCATACCCATCCACCTCTCCCTTCTTAGCTAGTAAGTTATCACAGCACATGGCCCATGAAAGTACTGAAGTGACTGAGTTTGGTTCCTGACCACGAATAGCTCCACCTTTTCCTGTGAATATGGTTGTTCATAAATAGCAAAAAAAACCCCACTGAGTAATCAGCAGTACACGTTTAGAAATGTAGTATCTCCACCTGCCTCCAGATGGGTGTTAGTGACAACCAGCCTGTAAAATTGAGATCATTCCCTTGCCTGTGTGCCATCACACCTCTTTAAGGCACTTAAGCGTGCACATTGTGAAGTTAGTTTGGAGAATTAAGGGTGTAGTGCCACTTAAAGATTGATGTCAGGTTTATCATGCAGTCCTGTGGTTTACCGATAACTGTAGTTTCACACACAGCAGGTGTTAACCGGCAAATAATCAAAATAATTTCAAATGGGCTAGCACGTACTATGGGTCTTTTAAAAATAGTTAATTTGGTACTATATTGACATTCAAAATCCAGTATTCAGAACTAAAAGATCTGTTAAACAAGTCGGCTTTGAATTCACAGAAAACCAGCCAAGTCACATCAACAATCTCGACAAAGAGTAATTTTCACTTCCTTGAACAACAGTCAGTGCCAGAAACAGCTCCCTTTGAAAAGCTGAACAGTCTTACTCTGAAGCCAAAATGTGTCAATGAAAATGATTTCTCAATTTGTGACTAGAGACTGTGCTGACATTGTTACTATTTGGTAACATAAAAGTTCAGAAATTACACCTTGAAATAAATGGTTTTCTTAAAATAATGCACACAACAGAGGCTTTAAATTGTAAAATGAAGCATATTGGAGATCACTGAACCAGAAGCAAAGTCAAAGAGGCATGGCTGTAAACAGTTTGATGCTTCCAGAAGACACGAAGACCACAAGACATGACTCCTAAGTATCTGTTCCTGTCCTGCACAAAATCAAGGTAAGATAATGAACTCAGCTCATGCTTATTGTTTTAAATTTGTCTTTTACTTATCACGTACAATTGAAAGTCTATGTAAAGTAGATTACAAAGCTGCCCTTATCTTTAAAGAGAAGTGATCTTTATCCAAAAGCCAGTCTCATTGAGCGCTGAAGCAGAGACCTTTCTGACTCCTGTTCATTGATCACTGATGGTCCCAGAGCCTGAAGCAAGCATTGGCTCCCCTGGCAGGGCTGGGCCAGCTCCCTGGAGCGTGCCAGGAGTTCAGTGCCACCCCTCTCTGGCTGGGCTGTCACAGCTCCAGCTCCATTCTGCCTGGTCTTGGCCTCTGGCATTCCTTGCCTCTAAGTGTCTCTTTGTTGCCTTGGTGGTTGCTGACTCCATGCAATGTTCCATCTTAACATTTCATGTTATTCTGAATGTCCAGCTGCCTTCAGAGGGCCCTGCAAATTCTAATGGAAGCAGTGACTTACTGATAATACTTTACCATGAATATATTCAGCCTCATTCTCCTAGACTTCAGAAGACAAAATCTCATTCGAATTCCAAGTTCCAACTCCTAGTACCAAAAGCTATTTTTCTACTCTTCCTGCACTGGCCATCATTTTCATAGCTCTTTTGTAGAGGCCCTCCTGCTCAGGCAGGAGAAACCACTCTGTCTGAAGGACAAATGTTTTTTGTGACAAGTTCAACTCTTCAAGAATTCCAGTCTTTAGTTTCAGCTCTTGGCAGAATTTCTTTTCTACAGGGTACACCATGAACAAATTAATGCAAGTACTGCATGAAGACATTGAGAATCGAAGCAGAATGAAATCTCCACTCTTGCCAATCCTATTTAAATTAGCTAATTTGAGGCAGTAAATGAATGAGAAATAAATCAGCCAAAAAATCCCTTGACATTTATTTCAGATGCCTAAATAGAAGCAACTTATCTTTCTAGCAAAAATAGAACTTAAGAAACAAATAGAGTTTTTCAATTATTTTACATCCTCACAGGACCATATATTTTGGTTTTTAGCTCAGATGATGAAAATGGTTTCATTTATTTTTTCAGTCAAGCAAAACCACACTCTATGTGTATCTATAAAAAGGCTGTTGTTCAGTTTTTTGTGAATTGCACCTCTACTTCTGAAAGTACTGTTGTCATCAAACACAAGCAGCTGGGAAAAAGAACTAGAACAGAAATGAAGATATCCAGATACTCATCACTGCAAACTGTTGGAAAGCAGAAAAACAGACACGTGCTCTCTGGGGAAGCACTAGACTGCCTTCTTCTCTCTAGCTAAAATTAAAGTTAATACTTACTGAAGGCAGGGGCTGGGGGCAGGGAGGGAGTGTTTGTGTGCAGATAAACATATCACTCAGAGAATTTCACCTCAAGCATCTGCAGGGCAGTGTCATTTTATGTGGAGGCCATCCAAGCAGAAGACTTCTCAGACTATCTGAGACTATCTGAGAAGGCAGTTAAGTTTTTTGAAGTAATAGTAATTTGGATGGTGTTAAAGAATTAAAAAAAAAAAAAAAAAAAAAAAAAAAAAGAGAGAGAGAGAGAAAGTATTAAACCCAAATAATGAACAGATAGCAGAAAAAAATCCAAAGTGCATGAATTCTTAGTTCCTTCTAGGACTGCTGCTACTAGCTAACGAGTCAAGCTCCAAACTTTTGGCAATCTCACTTTCAGACCAATCCCATTACAATGTTGCCCTGCTGAAGCTGCATTTCCAGCTAGCTGAAAAACCCACTCACAACTATTTACTTTGGGAACTACTGATTTCCAGACTGGACAGAGAATTTAGAAACCCACATCCAGAGCTACTGAAGGTCCAAATTAGGACCTTTAGGATTTTTGGACTGTGTCAAAACCAGCTCTGTTTCAGCACATCTGTCTTCATCCAGAGCTCATCCAGCAGCAGTTCAGCTCCCCCAGGCTGGGTGAGGCAGGAGCAGCTGCACATTCTGGCCGCAGGTGCAAGCAGTCACTTACAGCCCTGGAGGGACCGAGCTGCTGCGAGCCATTGCAAGCACTTCACAGCAGATTTTCTCTTCCTGATGTGATCCCTTCAGCTATTTTTGAGGCCTTCCTTGCCAGAGGAGCTGAGCTGCTGACTACTAGCAAACACATTAAATCCCTGTGGTCACTTTTGAGTCCTTGGGGGCTCACAAGACACAGTTAAGTGACTCATTGTGTAAGAGCAATTGTTTCAACTTCTTGGATAATTACCTAATTTTAACACTTACCAAATCCTAGAGTGAGCCAATTTCTACATGCCTTGTAACAAGCGTCTTTCTGGGGAATATTGTCAGTTATTTAGTCACGGATTTCTTCTTAATACCTGCGTGAAAAGTTGACCACACCACTCAAAACTTCTACTGACTGATTCTCCATTATATCCCAAAACACTGAAGTATTTCTTAAATGCAAAAGGGTGCGGGAATTTTCCCAAATATATGATAAATACTTATTCCACATCCTATCTCACATTTGTTTTGGTACTGCTAAAAATTAATGGGATTCTGAGCATATCAAAGTAGTTTTCAGTATCGGCTATTCTGCTTTGAACCTGACATTCAAACACCTTGAGTTTCCCATAACTTCATTTGAAGTTATGACATTGGAGTACTCTTGGAAGTAGATCCCTAAATGACTGGCAGGAAGTCAGAAACACAAGTAACCTGTGCACTTATAATGGCTCTTGTTTCTATCAGAGGTTTCTGATATCTCCAAATATTCTGATTTGGAGTACAGTCCCAAATTTCTGAAAACAAGCAATGAAATTTGCCCCGGTTTTATGGGAAAGGCCACAAGGGAAAAAAGAGGACTTGGGAAAACTTTAACTCAGAGCAGCCTGTATGAAACCGCTCTCAGGTAGTGCTGGGGTCCTGGGTCATTGTTTCATTGGCAGACTGGGAGCTGGGGGAACAAGGAGAGCAAACAAGAAGAGCTCTCTAAAAGCCTTTCCTATATTACTGAAGATTTAATGAACGGTAAGAGCATAACCCTTCAACTTTAGCAAACAGTCACCTTGTATTTCCCTGAAATCTTCCTGACCCAATCTAAAACTTGTTACAATGCAGATTTGTTGTAGAAGTCTGGAAGCAGTCCTGTAGTAAAATCATCATATTTTTAACCACTTCTTACCCAATCTCTTATTCAGTTCCTAGAAATATTCACATCTGTGGCCAACACATTAGCTGGTAGGACTCCTTTTTACTCACAAAAGTAATCATTGAGACAAGGTAGAGGAGGGAAAAAAAAATTGTTAGAATTTTTATTATAACGAAACCTTGTCTGTTTACAGAAATAAATGTATTAAGAGAAACAGCATTTTATTCTTCTAACAAAACACCAGATGATACAGGCTGCTTGCACAGCCATAACTTGGCTGCAGCACATAACCTGGCCAGAGCCACAGCAGAGAGGGATTTGCTCCAAGTGCTTTTGGTCACTGAGCTCAGAGCAGGTGTAACAATAAGTTCTTGGTCTCACACAAACACCACAACTGTGAAAGGTGCCAAGGTGTTTCCGTGGTCATAAGGATCAATTGATACCAGGAATGGATTGTGAAATGATTAGTTATACAACAGACTTTTCACTCTCCTAAGTGAGAAAATTTTGATATTGGTATTTGTAAAAGAGGAAGTATTGCAGGTTTGTAGTTTAAACAGCTGAAAAGAACCTCACTTCTCTGAAGTTCTTTGTTTCTAGTCTTCTATTTTAAAAGCTTTGATTGTGCCCTCCCCTCCACCCCCCTAAAATGAATACCTGCTGATTTAAAATCCTTAAAACTCCTTGAAATTCTGGACTGTGGTTTTCTTGTTATTTGCTATCGGTATCAACTTGCCCTGTGTCTGAGCTCAGGTATCTCATCTGTTCAGTACTGACCTTGCCAAATCTTTATTCAGATTACTCATTCAACCAATACTTTAGAATTTTACACAAAATACAATGATTTACATGAAGGAATTGAGGGGACATTTAAGTCAAATGCATTGTTTTGAGGAGAATGAACCCAAGATCCTTGTTTTCATGAGTAAATGTCCTTACATGAGATTCTCTGCCTGGAAATGATCCACTTTCTGCTGGGGTCCTGCACCAGTCCACAAGCCACATCTAGCTGTTAACCTAAAGGCTGGGACATTGCCAGGGGGGTGTGACACCTGGCTTCCAATCCCTGATCCAGAAAGCACTTCCTTAATTACACAACGTGAGGACAACAGGTACACACTTTTAATCTGACTTGGTTCTGAGCCATACTCAAACAGAGAGGTCAGGTCTACTCAGGCAAACGGAATTACAGAATCATTTTTATTGGAAAACATCTTTAAGATCATGAAGTCCAACCATTAACCCAGCACTGCCAAATCCACCACTAAGCGACCACCTACCCAAACCAGGAGAAGACAGTTTCTCTGGCAGAATGCTATGAGAAATGGTGCCAAGGCTTTATTAAAGTTCAGGTAGACAACATCCACAGCCTTTTCTTCACCCACTAAGCATTTCACTTTGTCAAGAAGGTCAAGTTTGTCAAGTAGTATCTGCCTTTCACAAGCCCATTCTGGCTGGGCCTAATACCCTGACCATTCTGGGAGAAGCCTTTCATAGCAAGACTAGTCTTTAAAAACAAGACCAGTCAGTGTGACCTTGGTGCTGGGGAAGGTTATGGAGTAGATGGTCTTGAGCATCATCACAATTGTGAGAATTCTCCCAGCTGCTTGTAGAATCTACATCTTAATCCTAGTCAGGACATCTAGAACAGATTTGTCCAATGGCATCTGCCTTGTTGGCCTTCCCCCCAACTCTCACTCATAAAAATCAACCCTATCCTTGCCATCACTAAGCTCCAGTAGCTTGGTTTGTATTTTAGATAGCTGACAACTCTCATATATACTATGATATATATTATATATATATGTATATGAGAACTATAGCTGCGACAACTGAACTGTCAGAGTAAGACACAGTAAATTCTTGTTCAGAATGTCTGTGAGCCTGCACTCCAACTCACTTCAAAAATTGTTTGGCAAATTCCTACACAAATTTGTTAATAGATCTAAAATTACAGAAACTGCATTACATCTCCAGTGCCAAAGTTCGTTAAAACTCAACAAGACCCGTAGAGACATGAGTAACTTACATCAATTTTACGATTACTAAATAATAAATCTTAAAAATACTCTATTTTTTAGAAATAAATTTGTATTAAATAGAGTTTTCAACAGCAGCAGCATTTTAATAATCACTACAATCTTCATTTTTTTTTCACGTTGGTGCCTTACTTGTAAAGCTCAGCTGTTGGTACCTTGCCTTTAAAACTTAGGTATCCCTAAGCACTTAAAGGAAAAAGACTCAAAAACATACATAAAAGAAGCTAATTTATTAGGGGGAAAAAAAGACAGGAAAGTTCACATGAACAGAAAAGCAGACCATACAATATCACATAAAGTACTTTTGAAAAGACTTTAAGTTGCTTCAGAGAAAAACTTGCTTTCTGGAAATAAACAAACAAAACAAAACAAAAGAAACAACCGTCCAAAAACCAAACCAAAACAAACAAACAAACAAAAATATCAAACAGCTCCCTCAACAACTTTTATTATGGGAAAATACCTTCATCCTATGGGCATTGCCTTCAAGAAAAAAAAAAATTATATATATATATATATATATAGTGTATAATTTAAGACCAGTATTGAAATGACTGAATTTCCAAGATTATAATTTTAAAATGTCAGCTTTAGAAAAAGACAAACAAAGTACTTTAGAAGAGTTGGTCACATTGTTGGAAAGTAGAGCTGCAGCTGTTACCAAAAGCTTCTTTCTGTTTCCCTTTAACTGTGAGGAAATTTAGCCATAAGCCATATTTTAAAAGGTTGCCAAGTAGTTATTTTCCTTTCAGATCAGGTGAAAAAAAAATCTCTTTTTGATCAAAGCCAGCTAGGTGAACTTATGTATTTGTTCAATAGAGATTTTCTATGAAAGGCTTCTATCTTCAAATCCTTGGATTAACTGCAGAATTTTGTTTTCTTTTTGATTTTTTGGGGTTGTGTTTGGGGTTTTTTTACACTTTCTCTCCTGAAAAAGGCTGGCATAAGTGTCTGGTAGACAGAGCTTGGCTGGCAGATGTTTTTTACTTAACTCCATTGCCCAGTGTAAAAAACATATATTTTTACTATGAGATCATGGGCGTTCTGTGTACCTTTCATAACTATTAAAGTTACTTGGGCAATGCTGTAAAATATATTTTTGCCTTTACTTTTTCCATGGGACAGCTTCTTATTTTCATCTGTCTTTGCAGTAGAAAGATCAGTATATTTAAAATGGGACATACCTGGAGGCTGTCTGGCATTCAAGTAGAAGCCCACAAATGTTAAATGCTAAAGGAACTGATTGTAGTGATTCAGGATTGAAGTTCCTTTAACTCTTAGTATTTATTTTGTCATTTAAGTTTTATATGCTAAGTTAAAAGCCAGTAACTATGTGCCACCTGATAAGTACTTCTAAGTTCTCCTGTCTTCTGTTTCCAACTAAACCTGTATTTTTTCTCTTAGGTATATGCTTGTTTCTGGTGTCTTAAAAAGTGTGGATTAGGACACTGCTGTAGTTTCTTTGAGCTTCATGTTGTTCTTTAATTCTTTT
>VZSR01003807.1:39750905-39798035 GCA_013398615.1 Brachypodius melanocephalos
AGAAGAAAGAAAGAATGGACTTGAATTCTAAAGTATCTCTTACTTTGAATTTCATTTGGATATTGAGGCATTGTTTTGATCTCACAAATCAATGTGCCCATCCCAAACTCTACCCTTTCCAAAAGAAAATCCTTGAAGCATTTCTGTTTTACTATGCTGTAAGAGATTTACAGAAAATTACTTTGGGAAGGAAAAGGTTGGAGAAAAAAGATTTCTCTGACACATGCAAGATCCACTAACCCATGTAAGTGCTCACAAACATATATCAAAACATCTTTTAAAAATCTTTGGTGACAAGAACCTCCCCAACTTTCCAGACCATAAAAGCCAGCACTAATCAGACCCTTACGTATCTGTAAAGTTTCCATAATATTCAAGTTGAATTTTCCTACTGTAGTTTAATCTCCCCATCCTGTCCAACAGCAGTCCAAAGAACAGATCCCACTCTCTCTATGAGAGATCTAGAAATTTGAAGACTACCTTATTTCTCTCTTCCATCATATTTCTTACATTGTCCAGTTGCTTTTAAGCCAGGTTCACAGGACATTATTTCTGTTTTTATGACTTCTCAACACTGATAGACTTTTTCAATGGGATAGGATGAAGGTCTCGCAAGAGAAAGGCAGGAAAAAAACAATAGGTTGGTATTTCTCTTGTCAGCAAACTCAGGATATAATCCAGGAGTTCAAGCCAGCCTTGGCAGGAGTCAGCTCTTCACGCTGATTTCTACAGGTTCTTCTCCTTTGGTCTCTCTAAGTCCTTGTGCTTTCTGAATGCAGTGAATAAAAAAGGCATTCTCTCCTCAGATCTCTAAAAATTGAGAAGAATGGTAGGATAAATTTATCTTTTGTGTAATTGAAACTTCTCTTTACACATCTCTTGGTTTTCTTCATATATCACAGAATAACAGTTGTCTCTTTTTGTGTGTGATACTGTTGACTTTTGTTCAGCTTGTCATCTCCTGTGAGGACTCTTTTCTCTTTCACAGCTCTCCTGTAGCTATTTCTACACTTTTTCCCCCCTAAACATGGATCCTTTCATTCATTCTTGTAGCCTTTAATCCTAATATTTTTCAGATCATTTCTCCAACAGGTAAAAATCATCGTGAATTCTCACTGTGTCCTGCATCAATCTTGCAGCTTGTTCCAATTTCACTTTATCACTAGGTCATATTACTTGCAAACATAATTAATATCCTCTTCAGTCAAGGATATCCTGGGCTGCATTAGGAAGAATATTACCCTCTGGTTTATCCCTCCTGTCTACTAATTCCTAGTGGGACCACACGTGGACAGCTGCATCCAATTTTGTGCACCTCAATGCAAGAAAAATATAGACTTACTGGAGAAAGTCCAGCACAAGGCCAAAGAGATGATGGCTTGAAGCATCTTAAATACAAGAAGAGGATAATAATTGCTCAGCTTGGACAAGGAAAGGCTCCCTTGCTGAGGTCACTTTGTCCTGAATGCCTGCATGGCATCACTTTGCTTTCCTAGACCATGACAGCTGATCCTCTTATGCTGCCAAAGACACCCATTGGTGCTGCTCTGCCTTGAGGGACACCAAAGACAAATGGGATGGGTTTTCCCTGGGTTCTGGGGCCATGCTGGTGACCTTGCCTCTCTTTCCAGACTCAAACCTGCAGTCAGAGCTGGCCAGTTGACCAGATAGGTCAACTTGTCCTTCAGCTCCCTGGCTCCTGAGAACAGCAGCTGATCCAGTCAGAAAAACACTAATGTATGCCTGTTCTAACTTGCTCATGGTCACACACCTCTGTGAACTCTGTCCACTCTAAAGAAGCTAGGGCTGATTCAGTAGCCTTGTAAAGTGGTAGAACCCAAACTTGCTTTTATTTTTTATTTAGTTAAAGAATGTTTTCATATAAATTTAATTAACAGTTTCATTAGTTCTAAATAAAGTGTCTGATACATTGTATAAAGTTGTGGATATATATTTTATTTTTTAATCTTTATATTTGGATATATTCATATATAAATAAATTAAAACCAATATTTATTCATATTTCTACTGTCCTTTCTATAAATAGAGGAAAAAATTAAAGATAGATGTCTTTATATAACAGCACTTTCATGCCCAAAGGAAACAAGCAATAAAAATATAAATAAAAAAACAGCACCAACAAGGTGTTTTATTATAGAGGGATTTTAATTATGGTTTTGAACTTGCTTAGAATCACATCAAATGAAGAACTTGGTAGAGCTAAGTTGGATGTACGTGGCAAAACTGGATTTTCTCTTAGATGGAAAAAGTAATTTGGAATTGATACACAAAAATATAAATGTTAATAGATATAATAAAGTTAAAGACATGTCAGAGCTTCATGATGAGATTACTCCATAAAAAAGATATATCTAAAATAAATTGTTGGCAATCAATTGGTGTCAAACCAAAGTTCATCCGAATTAGGTACTTAGAGTGCAAATCACCAATGACTATTCCAAAACTTCTTTGGGCTGCTATATTCTTTCAGAACAAGATAAATCAATGTAGCCAGATACATAAGAGTGCATGACAGGACATCTTTCTTCATTTATATATAATTTTACTGTCATTTTCTTTCCAGAAAACATTATCAGCCACAGCAGCTCAATTTGCAAGCCTCCTTGAGAGGAAAGGAAGAATTAAACATTTCTTCTTTTGCAGTATCTTGTCCTGATCAAAACTGATTTGTTTTTTGATCTTGGTCACTCACTGACTGTGATTAGTTTGTCCTGCAGGTTTTCATTACAAATTTTGTTGAGTTCTTTCATAGCAGTGTCTCATATACATCTTCTCTTTTCAGATCACTAATGTGCTAAAATTTGACTACTCTAGAATGACAAGGAAACAATCCATACTAATTCTCATGCAGCTTCAAGCATAGATTGTGATATTTTCTTTTGTCTTATATGAAAGATTTTTATTAATATTTTCTGATAGATTTTCTAAATAGTTTGCTGTATTTAATCCGCATGTCTTTTTTCATGACTGTTAAACATGATCAGTTCCCAGTAGACCTAATTTGAGATTATAATTTTAATGCTATTATTGTTTTCACAACTGTGTAATGGTTTTGTTGAGTGAAATCATGTGGGTGAAAAAAACTGCTCATCTGAACTTGAGGCAAAGGCCAATTAGTTTTGGAACATTTTAATTGTAGTTCCTGAGAACTAGGAACTAAACATCAGGAGTATTTGCAGCAAAACCAAAACAGGTTTTGCTGCAAATCTCAGGCAAATCTCAAATCTCTCTCTCTGTCTATCTCATCAAACAAAGAAATATGATTATTGTATTTTCCCCAGGGTGGAGGAAAGAGAATAGTTTGGATATGAATGTTTTTATGTCAGCTCTCTTATTAATTACCTTGTCTTACTTATTAACAAGTGTTAAGGCTGAAAGAATTGGTAAACAAATATGTAATATGAAGTCTCTTTCCCCTTATTTTCATCAGATTAATGTCTTTCCCTTATTTTCTTTGGATTCAAGCTTGGATGCTGACAATTATATCTTTGATTGTCAGCTGTTGAATGCAGAACATACTTCATGCTCTGCTTATTGCAAGTTTTCACACTTTCCAGATATAGAGTTCTTTCTGCATAGACTTGCAAGCTGATGTCAAGGGAGCTCATAAAATTGAGAGAAATAATATATTCAAACGAGGTTTACTTTCTAAACCACTTAAACCAGATAAATCAATTAAAGCAAATAAAATTCTATTTGCATTTGAGTATTGATTTGTGAAGTCAAACGGAATTGGTAGTACACGAGTGATTCAAGAATTCATGAGGTTGTAGAAGGATAACCCAGAATGTGCAATGATGCCCTCAATCAGGCAAGAGATCTCAGGCTTAAGGAGTTACCTTGAGCAGCAAGGGGAGAGGCCCCAATTGCAGACCCCCTGAAGATCCTCTGCTCTGAGCAGGATGGACTCAACAGACCCCCTCTAGTGAGTCTCCATTCATACTCTCTTGAGTCTGATCTGTGGTCGGATGTGGTCGCTTCAGCCAGGGCCGGTCAGTGTCACAAGGCTGAAGCCAAACATCACCGGGCTGAGGTCAGACTGAGTCAGTCACTGACTGGAGGGCCTTGATCCCTGCCAGAGCAGCTGCACCTGCCATGGATGGAATTGTCCACTCAGGACCCATAAGAGTAGGGAAGACCTGTAAATCCAGGAAGGAAGGTTTCTCAGAAACAGACGTCGCTTAGTTTATACAGCTCTTAATAAGACTATCTAATCAAGTAAGTGCCAACACAATAGTCTTGCCTAATAGAAGGGGTAAGGCCAAAACGATAATGATTATTTGCTGAAAGTAAGTGCCTACTTTCACATTCCTGTAGTTTGCAACAATTAATTTTCTACTTCCTCTGCTCAAAATACAAAGGCCTCAACCCCTACAGAGACCTACTTTTCACCACATCTCTTCCTTCTCTTTGTGTTCCATAATGCTATTGACCGAGTCCTTTATGTTACCAAACCTTTCTCCTAATCTTGCCTTTATGTCCTCTGCCAAGCCATTTTCTAGTAAGTCCTTGGAATAACGTCAGTTCTCATGCCACCTCTCATACCGACAGTCTCCTCCCAGATTCCTGCATAGCTTCCACTCAGCATCAGTAACCTTGACGGCCATTCTCATCCAATTTGTGAAATCAGGTCTTGCTTCGCCCATTTCCTGACAGCAAATACATCCCAGAATTAGGGTCCCAGCACTTCCAAGCAACAGACCTGCAGAGTACATCAGGTTCTTGTGTCAGAGAGCATATTTCAACGCACAGTAAATTTCTGTGCCACCTTTGTATTCTTGGACACCAGCTTCATCTCGTCTAAATTTTCCTTCATTCAGGGCTGCATAAAGCATGGCTGGTTGCGCTCAACAACATAGCCCTGTGTGATCCCTCTTTTCTCCCAAAGAAGAATGGATTTCTTTGTAGGAGAAATATAAGTTCTGACTCCGTAAAAGCACGATTACTGTCAGTGATAACCTTTCCTTTGCCTTTACAATTATTAACATTCCAGTCTTTAAAAGTAAATGCCACAAATCTTCCCCAAATCGCTTTTAATGTAGCAGGACTTTGTTACTTATTCTTAAACTCTGACACTAGATTAATCAATCCAGCTTCCTTTTTTATCCTCTTCCTCCTTTTTCTTGACTTGTATGATTATGTTTTAAGAGTTTTATCCACAGATGGATGGATAGGTGAGTGGGTGTCAATGTGCCATCACACATATACAAATATATCTACAGATACATATTCAAACATATGTATTAAATAAAACACAGGATATCTTCCAGTCCCAGGACTGTTATGACACAACAGGCATTGAAGCAGTAATGTCATCCTCTCTCTACAACATTAGTTAAAAAACACTCAGTCACATCTAGTACTGCCCACAGCCAAAATCCTACCTTGCATCAGTCTACCAGCAGCAGTGGTCCTTTGTCCTTGAAAGATTTGCTCTGTATTTATTACCAACTTGTCTTCTAAATATAATTTAACAGCTTGTCTTTTAAATACAATTTTGACACCATAAGCATTTTAAATATTTAAAAGAAATGGAAAAAATTTTGCAGCACCATTACGAATGTATTCAGTTGTGTATTGACTCTGCTGGTGTACCACGATGTTGGAACCCTGGAGGCTGAAAATTTCAGGCTTTCTGAGCTGAGGGCTGGTGACCCTCAGGCAAGCACCACATTTAACTTAAGGCCTCGGAACAGGCTTCCAAGATCGTGTGACAGCACAAAGGTTGTAAGTGTGTAGTTTAAGTAGTGTTGTGTAGTCTCACAAAGTGAAAAACTTAGATTTGGAGTTTTAGTATATAGTAATGTGTGTGGGCCAAGATGGAGGATTCAGGGCATTGTGTAGGTTCTTCTTCTTCACCTTCTTCTTCCTTCTTCTTCACGAATTTAAGTAGTTTTCTCTAATTGGGTGAAAGATATCCACACTGCAGACCTTAAGTAGTCATACTATTGAGTCAGAAGTATAAATAATATTTGTCACCTTAGTATTAAGTAATTATCTCTTAAGTAGCCTTAGTAAGAGTTAGAAGCGCTCCATTTTGTCTCATATCTCTAACTTGCAAGTTAAGCTCACACTTTGTGAGACTGTAAATAGATAAAATATAATAAACAACCAAAACCAAAGTCAATTCTATGTTTCCCATATCTTCCATTCTAAGCTCAGCCAAAATAAAGCAAACGAAATTATAACACCACTCTTCAGAGCAGGTAGCATTTCCTGATTTTTTAGTTCCTAATTATGCTAAAACATTCACAGCCTGTCAGAGAGGTAATCAGTCTTTGAATTCTTACCTTGGACCTAAATAGTGAGTAACAAGGAAGATACTATCAAAGTGTAGAGAGTTTGGGAATTGACTGTAATCACAGTTTGTGGTGTCATCTTCTACGGTGTGAAGCATGTTAATGTGGTTTGATGCCCTCAGAAGATAGCACACAGTCCTAAAAAGACCCGCCCCAACAAAACCCTCCAAAACTATACAATAAAGTTCTGGAACGTCAGATAGTGTTAATATCTTGAATTTTATCCAGAAGCAAATGGAAAACTAGAGAATCACAGAATCACAGAATCACAGAATCAATTAGGTTGGAAAAGATCTCTAAGATCATTGCATTCCAACCCTTGACCAAACACCACCCTGTCAACAAGATTCTGAGTGCCATGTCCAACTGTTTCTTTGACACCTCCAGGGACGATGACTGCATCAGCTTCCTAGGCAGCCCATTCCAATGTTTAACAACTCTTTCTGTGAAGCAGTTCTCCTGATGTCAAGGCTGAACCTCCTGGGATGCAGCTTGAAGTTATGTTCTCTCATCCTGTCACAGCTTATCTGGGAGGAGAGACAGATCCCCAGCTGGTTACAACCTCCTTTCAGGACAATTGCAAAGAGCAGTAAGGTCACCCCTGAACCTCCTTTTCTCCAGCTGCTCCTCACAAGACTTGTGCTCCAGACCCTTCTCCAGCTCTGTTGCCCTTCTCTGGACTCACCCTAGCACCTCAGTGTCCTTCACGCAGTGAGGCACACAGAACTGGACACAGCACTCGAGGTGTGGCCTCACCATTGCAGAGTACAGCAGAAGAATCACTTCCCTCGTCCTGCTAGCCACACTCTTGATACAAGCCTGGATGACATTGGTTTTCTTGGTCACCTGGGCACATGCTGGCTCACATTCAGCTGCTGACCAGCAGTGCCCAGGTCCTTTTCCACCAGGCAGAGTTCCAGGAACTCTTCCCCCCTACTTCTTGCCACGGTAGTGTTGCATGGGCCTGCTGTAGGGACCCAGCATCTGGCCTTGTTGAACCTCATACCACTGGTCTCAGTCCATCTCTCCAGCCTGTCCAGATCCCTCAGCAGAGCCTTCCTACCCTACAGGAAATTGTTTGTCTCACACAGATTAGTGTCATCCATGAATTTACTGAGGGTATACTCAATCTCCTCATTCAGGATGAGAATAACAAATAAAAGTAAATAGCGATAATTCAGACCTGCTTGTGTTTGTTAAAAAGCAATATGCCAACATGTTGAAAAAGCTGGAGTTCATAAGTGTACTATATATCTTTATGTATTCAAGACTATATGTAATATGCTAACCTTTAGATGATTCCAATACTGCAGTCTTTTCTACAGGGCATACATTGCTTGTTACTGATGGCAAGAAGGTGGAAAGTATTCCCTCCTGCTCCTGTCTAGTTATCAAGCAGAATCGAAACTTAGTTCTTATGGCTTCCCAATATTTTGACAGAGCCAAGAATACAAAACGTTTTTTCTTTTAACAACTTACAGCAATACAGAAGGAATTTCTAGAATGACCTTCACAGCAACTGTGGTGTTTCATCCCAGTTCTCTGTGTTCCCAGTAACATTCACGTACTTTATGGTGTGAGTGTAAGAGCAATTAAGTTAAAAGGGAAACATTTTTCTTCAATGAGAAATTCATTCCCCACTTTAAATGAAGTAACTGGATGAATGACTTTCAACAAGAACCTCTGTCTGTCTCTTGACTCCCTGACTTTACAACACTCACTACAGCCCATCCCATTCCTTTCTGGGGACAAGCAGCAACCAGCTCATCAAGGAGAGAAGGCAACAAAGGAAACTACAGAATATTTCCATGAGGAAGTGACTTTCCAGTAGAGATTATAGTGTCCCAGATCTTTTTGAAAGCCACTGGTGGGATGTTAAAACAAAACAAGAACAATGTTGAAAGGTTAGCTTTAATTCTTGGATGAGCTACTGGGATGAGTGCAATTTAAGAGCTTTTTTTCTAAAACCATCTATCCCCTTTATGGCTGCAGGAGAGACTAACTTTTATAAGCAGAAAGGAAAAAAGGGCGATCTAGCTCATATTTAAGATTCTTGAACTTGATTAGTTTGGATTTTTAAAAAAAATCCTTGAATAAATACTTTATGTGAAACCCTGATTGAAGTGTTTGTTTTCAGGAAAATAAGTTATTAATTTGACATTTGCTTATTTACGAGTTAGTGTAATGAGCTGTGATTTGAAACAAGCAAGATTCATCAGTCCTTAAATGAAAATACTCCCTCACCTATAAACAATCATCATCATTGACAGTGCTTTTAGAATCCCGTTCAAAGAATTTTCAAGAATTTCTTTCCAAGAAACTCTGCCTAGAGAAATTTGAAAAAAATGTGTTTGAAAAGACTATTAAGTGCCCTCTCCTTTTCCTCATATTTTGTTTCTTTAATATTTAAATACTGTGATTTGCTCTTCTAGTGTATGAATATTTTTTCATCTAAGATTATTTTATGCTTAACCCTTTGAATTAAGCAACTGAACAACTGGATAGCTTATTTACAACCCTGATGTAGTCTTCCATTTTCCATAATTCCTGCTTTTCTACAAATGGGGCAAAGATAGACATTATGTATCTCAGACAATGAAGGGAACACTGGAAATTTCTTCTTTGCAAGAGCTAGCTGATCTATAACTTACATGAAATTTTAGATCTAAACACTGACATCCAGCTTTCTGCCTTTGCAAAATATTAGACCCCGATGGATCTGAATTCCTTGTTTTTACAACTTTGATAAATTACATTGAAATAGTGGGGTTGCAGCACGCATTTTTAACTTATTTGTAAAGCAGAGTTTTAAATTATTTCTCTGGCCAAGAAAGAAAAAAAAAATAAAGACAGGAAATTCAAGTAATTAAAATTTGTTTGTCTCTCCTGTGACTTGTTTGTAACTCATATTAGGCAAAGCTAGTTGTGCTTTGGTATTCATTTGCAAGGTCTCAAGCTCATGCTCCATGGCATTACTCTTAGATGTTATAATCCAAATAACTTCACTGGAGTTGCAATAGCTCTCACTGGACCACAGTAAACCCACTGTATCACACAGAAGATTCTGTCTGTGTACTGTGCTTACGTGTACAAAAAGTATGGAAATGAAAAGATGAATTCAGTGAATAGGAGAATCTCCAAGTATAATACTGACCCTGCTGCCCAAGTAAACAGAGTCAATAACTGTTTCAAATTAAAACCACTAATTCTGAATCAGGCAACCTAAGTGGCAATGATATGAAAGTACAAATTACTGTAATTTCAAAATTATTCAAAATTCAGAATCTTTAAATAAGAATCCTTGCACACATTTAATTCTCAATTAATGTTGCTTCTGAGAGTTGAAGAATCACCACACAAAGAAGCTTTAGTGTGAGTCCCCTGTATGTACAGACAGTGCTGTCATGCCATGGAAACTGTGTTTTTAAATATAGAAACAGTGCATCTGTATGACTTACTTTAAAGTAGAGCTGTGTTTTCAGTCAGTGGCATCTGCCAGATTGTGGGTGATGCTAGATCATGGCAATATGGTTAAGTTTGTGAGTTTGTGTATAATTACATTATGGGGGAAAAGAATGTGCTTCACTGCCAGAAAAGGAGGAGAGAATGAAAGAGTGAAAAGAGCTACTCAGTGAAGAGAAACTCTGCAACACAAAGCTGGAACAGCTTCCATATTCAGAATTTGGATGGTGAGAAGTAGTGAGGAAAATATTTACCATAGCTTTTCATCTTGACTTCATTCTTCTGGTTTTATGTGATTTAACCAGTTGTCTTAAAAGTTGCACATCTTCTAGTGTACCATAAGAATATCTTTAATCTTTGTTATTATCAGACCAAATATTAAATTTCAGCTTCACAAATTTTCAATGCATTTAAATCTTCCTATGTTGTAACTAATGATCTTTTCCATCTAGGCTTAAATCACAACAGTGGTATAGATATTATGGGATTATAGTGTAATTCCATTACAAAAAGAGAACTGACAATTTAAGCCTAAAGGAAAAGTTAGTAGTTTAGCCTCTCTTTTTTCCTAGGTGAGTTTTTTCTGCATGCTTCCTTTCCCCTTTCCCCCATCCTTGCTACATTCTCTCAGTGATCTGCACAATCCAATTCACCTCACACAAAAAAAGCAGGAGCCATCCTTACAACACTTGATACTTCATATAAAGCTTCTGCTTTGAAAATGCTGGTTACCGTACTGCACAGGGCTATGTCTCACATCATACTGTTCATTGAATGGTTGCAGGAGGTTTCTTTTGGAAGCATAGAAAACTTTTCACTTTCTTTGTTAAATGGGGGCCAAAATAAGCTCTTCCCTTCTGAATAAATGAGAAGTGCATTTAAAAAAGCTGTCATGCCAGTCATAGCACACGGGACTTCCCTGATAGGTAAGAGCAGCAACAACAGAATAGCTATTTCTGCACCCTATGTTCATTCCCAATACAGAAATACTAGCAAGTTTTGGTACATTTGTATAATTTTCCAGAAGCGTAGGCATGATAGAGGGTAGGATTGTTTACCCTGGTTAAAGGTTCCTGTGAAGCTAAAGTTTCATATAACCTCACTAATTTTAATGTTTTCAAGTTGCAGTGTAAGCCTGAGACATTTCTCACTGATGGAATGAAAATAGTACTGGTAACTTTAGCTCTCTGACTCATCCACCAGTGATGAGAGGGAGAATGTTGCCTTCTAACTCATTCACTTTCTGTGGTCTCCTGTTCAGCCACGACATCTTGGCTTGTGCCTACTTTATCTGGGACTTCCAGATGGTCTCTTATCCAAGCACAGGACAAGCCCAGGAATGCTGAGCTTCCGAGATCATTTGCATAAGACGCAATGCAATTGGAATTGCCTTTACTCTAGCTCCATCTTCAGTGGAGTTCAGACCAGCTGAGTGTGTCTGGCCCTTGATGTACGATAAATTTAGTTCAAATACTAGAATAATTTGCTGGTTGTGCATTACATTTACTGGGGAAGAATGGAGCAGGTAAAATAGATTCAACCTTTTGAAAAAATATTTAGAAACAAGTCGAAAACACGTTCAAAGACTTTCAAAGATAAAATATTATGCTTTTTCTCTCTTTCTCAAGAGATGCTTCATTTTGATCTTCAACACCAGAAAGCTCCTAGCTTAATTCAACAAAATGTACTCTACTTGTGTAGTTGATGAGAGGTGATTTCTCATTTAGAAGCACATCAGCCATTGCATCAACCTCCCACACAGATATAAAAATATAAAAATTGGAAATATAAAGTCAGAAAAAGAAAGCAATGCAATGAGTCATTAATTCCTATGGTGGGTTGCTGCATAGTTAGGGTAATGTGACAGACTTCAGTATACCTAAAAATGTAAAACCAAAATTTTATAAGAATAAAAATTAGAAACTAATCAACCTAGAAATACTCAAGATTTTTTTGTCAGTCTAGAAGCATAATATCTCAACATTAGGAAAAGAGCATGACAGAGTTTTTGTCTGGAAATTGAAATACTGGGAAAAAAGGCTCACATACTCCAGCACAAAAACTCTTTGCTGCAGGCAGTGTTCACGCTGTCTAGAAGAAGGCAACACTGTTGTCATTGTGAACAAATGTCATGATCTGTCCAGTGATAAGCCTGGACAACATTGTGTTAAAGAAAGGATCAGCTGTTCACAATATGAGAAATGATAGGATAATAAGCTTTGATTTTATTGGTTTTGTGAAAAGGCAGAAGCAAAATATAATCTGCTTTCCTCCATTCCCATCCCCAGAAAGTCGAGAAAAAGTCCTGAAATTAGAAGATGTGTGTGAAATAAGTTACTGTGGTGGTCTTGGAGTGGCAAGAGACTGAAGTAAGGCAGAAAATGGTTTCTTGTAGCTTAAAAGGGATCAACTGATGGAATGGGTTAGGCTGCTGGCAGCCAAAGAGAACAGGAATGGATTTGGTTAGGCCTGTAATTTGATTATACCCATTGAAGCTCATTAAGGAACAATATTGTTTATAATCATTTTCCATTTGTTGAAACAAACAGAAAATGTGCCATGAAAATCTCCCGGAATATCTGTTTCTAATTTAAAAGAGAAAAAAGTAACAGTCTCAAATGTGAGCACTTGTGTGTCAACAGATCTTGTCAGCAGGGAAAAATAGATTTACCCCAAAACAATAATTGGGTGCTTCTGAAGGATGTGGAAACCAGTCTTGTGTTGAAAGGATGAGCCATGTAATATGTAAGAGCAACGTAGCCATTATAGATTCAAAACTATATATAGCATTACATGTAGTGTATATAATTTCAGAGAGATTCCAGAAGGATTTTATATATTAAAAAAAAAATTAACTTTGCTAATGTGTTATGATTTGAATAAAAGAAAACCTCTTTTTCTTTTATTGTTAAGTGGAAAACTAACTTAGTGGAACAAGCAGCCCTAGACTCTGGAAAAACTTCTGAATGTGCCCAAGTGGTCAGAAGAAGTATGTGCTCTAGATGACAAAAATTATGTTTTTAAATTATTTCCCTTATACTGGATTTTGTTACATCAAAAACTTAGCATTTTCACATAGATTCTAACCAAATTTTGACCAGATCCCCAAGCTCAATGAAGATTTGAATGGCCAAACATATTCTGCTTAGTAACTGTAGATTAAAAGATGATTCAGTTTTACTTCTGGAGCCACAGATTAAGTCTCTCCAATGATTGTAACAACATAGTTTAGGAGATAAAAACATCTATGCCAAAAGCCATGGAACCACACATTGTGTCTGACACCTCACAGATCAGTTTTGTCACTGTGAGACTGGTCACAAGCAGCACTCCTCAGGAGTCAATATTGATTCATATTTCATGAATAACCTATATGATGACAAAGCCAAATCCTCCCTGTCACAGAATCCAGATGGGTTCTGCTCCTTTATGCCTTGATGACAGTGCACTGGTGTCTGCTAGAGCCTAATGTGCCAATTGGATCCACACAGTCCAATAAACTATTTTGTCCCACCTGGCTGAAGGCAGGGCCCCTCTAGTCCTGGACACAGTATTTGTTATTCCCTTCTTGTAAATACAAATAAAAAGTATCTTTATTAATAACAGAGCTAGGATCAGCCCTTCTACCCTCTTTGGAACTACCCACTGGAAACTGAAGCAGCAATTTTCCTGGAAATTTTGCACAAAAGGGTTAATCTTTTTGAATTTTTTTCCTTTCAGTTCAGACACCCATACCTGTAGGACTGAGCTAGATTTTCCATCCCATTTCCTCATGTCCCCTCTGTTCAATGTCAGACAAACTGCGTTTTCCCCATGGTGTACATCATTCCTCATGAACAGAGGAACTCTTATTTCTAATACCTGGGGTACTGCTTTGTGCAGATGAGGAGTAGAACATTTTGAATTGCTGAATTTCCCATGACAATTCCTTTTTGAATTGCTGAATTTCCCATGACAGTTTTTCTGCAGCCAAGATGCAGGTCCATAGGGATGAAGGGAGACTTCCTCCCTATTGACAAAGCTGGCTAGTCAATTCATCCACCCTTTTTCCCTCATCATCTTTCCAGGTCATTACCACAAAGGAAGAAGTTGGCATATGCTGATGATGTGCTCGGTAGAAATTTTTACTACATGAGTTATGTGCACTTGACTTCATCTGGATTTTTGGGTAACTTCTTGTGGTCCAGATCATTATAAATCACATTAGCACTGCTAATTCCTTTAGGTACTGAAAACATCCCTCCATATTGGTCCAGTTTTCTGGGTTACAGATAGTATCTTCCTTGAAGGGATTCCTTTCCTTCACGCCTGAAAATAATCTTCTCCAGAGGCTGAGGATTTGTGTCCCTTTCCCAATTTTCTTGTCAATGCCCATGTCTTTAGGAAGTGATCCCAGAGGTTGCAGTGCTGGCATCAGACCAGCCAGGTGACAATGTGTTCACCTGGATGACAGTTAGAATCTTTTCACATATCCTGTAACTCCCTCAGGAATATGGATTGAGTTGTTACTGCCTCATTTGTGAATGGCTAGTGCCTCCTTGCTGGCAGGGCAGCACGAGAAGATGAAAAGGCCTTGGTTTAGAGTAAATACTGCTCAGCCACAACTAAAACGTCAGTGTGTTTACAACATTATTCTCATCCTAAATCCAAAACACAGAAAATTATCTTTATCCCAGCCAAAGACAGGATTAAGTGTAGGATGAACAAAGATGGTGTAGTGAAAGTGCTGCAATTTCTTGCAGGTTTTAAATTCAGCAGCAAGTGGCTGCAAACTGAAGACTTAGTGAACATAATCTTATCAGACCAGGCTATTTTTCAAAGTATAAAAGTTTAAAGAATAAACACAACTATTTGAGACACACCCACACACTTTTCTTGTTCCTATTTCACTTTAACCCCAAGAGATTTAGGCAGTTCTAACTCTCCTTAAAGGTTTCCTTAGATAACAAGGATAGTTTCTTTCTGTTTCCTGGTCATTCACCTGATTGTAGAAACAGCAACCAATCATTTGGGACATTTTAAATCAAAAGCTTTATCTAAGAACTATGAGGGCCCAAACACTAGAAATCAGTAGAGCAAGGAATGTATTTTGGAAAGATTTGGGGTGAAAGATGGCTTTCTATCTCTGTAAAAGATACCAAATAAGCAGCTGGAATAAGGCAGACTAAAGTACCACACTGCACCAAGATGTGAGAGAGAGGCCTTAATCTGTAGGCAAGCTGAGCAGTGAGCTGTCTCACCTGTAACTAAGGGAATTTCACAGAATGCAAACTGTTGCTATAAGTTTGGAAGCAATGCTCTGACAATGTCTGTTATTTAACTCTTCATTGCCCTGGCACACATGACCACAGTAACTAGGTGTTGTTTTCAAAAATGAAACAGCAAATTCCAAAGGTTATTTATAAAACTAATCCTGATGAAGATCCGTGTTCTAGAAAACCGCATCTTATGTGGTGTTTCTTCATATGGCTGGTGGTTGTCCATTTCTGTAATTTGTTGAGGTCTCTCAGCAAGACCTCTCTGCCCTCGAGGCAGTGGAAAGCTCCTCCCAATTTAGTGTTGTATTGCAAGAGCTGAAGGATAAGAGGAGTTTCATAAGTGAAAACACAGTGGGCTTTGACAGTGGCAAAAGAGGAATATTTCAATAACTATTTTATGAGGCAAAGGAGGGTGAAGAGAGACACAGAAGTCAAGATTATACATTACAGAAAGACACAGAGGAGTAATTTTACTTCCACAAATTTGTCATCTGAAATAGTCCTGGATCACTTGAGGCATTGCATTGGATTTAATCTTCTCCAATATAGGTCTACTTGAGGGAAAAGAGAAATCACCTCAGCCACTCTGAGCCTCATACTGCCACAATTACAGTAGGATGCAGTAGGATGGCCTTGGGGGTGTCTTAAGAAGTAAACATGTAGACATGTAAGTTTTCTTCATTCATTTAAAAGCATAAAATTTCCCAAGGAGATGCAGAACCATAGAGTCATTAAGTTTGACAGAGACCTCCAAGATCGTCAAGTCCAACTTTTGACTGAACACTACCATGTCAACTAAACCACAGCACTCAGTGCCACATCCAGTGCTTCTTGAACACCTCTAGGGACGATGACTACACCATCTCCCTGGGCAGCCCATTCCAATGCTGAACCATCCTTTCAGTGAAGAAATGCTTCCTGGTGTCCAACCTGAACCTCCTATGGTGCAGCTTGAGATCATTTCCTCTTGTCCTGCCACAGGTTGCCTGGGAGAAGAGGTCCACCTCCACCTCCTTACTGGTAGTTCTAGAGAGTAATAAATTCTTCCCTGAGCTGCCTTTTCTCCAAACTAAACCTGGGCCCTCAGGCTCTCATAGGATTTAATCTCTAGACCCTCCACTAGATTTGTTGTCTTTTTCTGGACATGTCTCAATATCTCAATGTCTTTCTTGAAGTGAAGAGCCCATATTGTGACCATCAAGCAATTCTTGAAGGAAGAATTTTGGCCAGACCACAAAGGAAAAAACGTGTTTTTGTCAAATCTAGAGAAATCATGAAGACTTCAAAGGATGAATTCTTATCCAAAGGTCAGAGTGAGTACAAAGCCCTCTGTGTTTGTGGTAAACAGCAGACCAGATCTGAAAATCCAACAGACTATACTGAGTATGGAAAACAATGTAGCCTTTTATTTGAGCACATGCACTCAACCAGCAAGTTTATAGCACTCACCCGTAAGAAAACAGCTTTTTTACTTTAGGCAAATAGATAAAGCTCTCTCAGTATTCCTTTGTTTCCCTTATGGTGTATATGGTGCAAACACTGGGCTAGTGGGCTGGGAGTGCACCTGTTGGAAATGGGAACCATTCCATTGACGTCAAAGATGATAACCTCCAGCAGCACCAAGTGAGCACCTGGCCTAGAATACATCTTGAAATTTGCTAAATGTTAATTTCTTAAAGCTTCTGTCTCTTTCTTCAAGCAAAATTCTGTCTGTTCTAGTTGCTGCCCAGCTCGTATACCCCTGTGAAATAGTCTGAAATCCAGAGCTGTACTTAAGAGAAAAAAAAAAAAAAAAAAGAGAAAGAAACAAAACAAAAAAAAGGAAAAGTAAATAGTCATTTTTCCCTACTTACTTAGGAGAACGAACAATTAATAAACAAAGCAAAATAAAAAAGATCAATGTTTGACTTTGTCTTTTGATGTCTTTAATCAACTTGTTCTCTTTAATTTTAGACACTTTTATAATTAGTATTCTGCTAATTGTTCAGACACAGGCTATTAACTGTTCAATGATTTATGGTATACTTTTTAAAAGAGCTTCTCAGTTTAATAAAGATTCTCAGAAAGCAAAAAATAGCACTGGGATAGCAATAATCTCATTCTTATTTTGCAGTGCCTTTTTCAAGGATAGGACTTGGACCCTAACTTTCCAAAATCCACAAAACTCACAACTTCTGCTGAAACAGACACCTGGTCTGTTGACTTGGTGCACATGCACCCTTGTGTGGATCTGTCCCAGTGGAAAGGGACTCTGCACAGCCTCAGAATCAAGAGTGAAGTATCTGTGGCACACACATAGGCCATAGGGTTGCCAAGCTGATGGAGACAGCTTTAAATTAAACTTGCAAGGAGAGGGAAACCTCAGTCCATCCCACTCCTACCAGTTTGATGCCTGTGTCAGTAATAGATGCCAGAGCCTGGTGAGGGATCACAGGTCAGCAGAAGCAGAGTAGCCCAAAGGAATTCCAGTCATTCCAGCCAGGAAGTCAGCCCCATTGGGGGCCCACATCAAATATCTCTATGCAAACACAGAATGGGAAATAAGCAAGAAGAGTCAAAGGTATGACCATGTCAGCAGGGCTATGGTGTTAGCAGTATCATGGAGACAGTGGGATCAATCCTGTGACTAGAGTATTGGGATGGAAGGACACTGGCTCTTTAGGAGGGACAAGCAGAGGAGATGAGGACATTGGCACTTTCTCTGTCAGTGACCAGCCAGAGCACATGATGTTTGGTGTGGGATGGATGGGGAGATGACTAAAGATTATGGGTGAGGATTAATGGGAGGGCAAGGATAAGTGACTTTGCAGCAGGGGTCTGACACAAGCCATCTGACCAGGAAGACAAAGAAGATGAAGGCATAAGAAATCCAGGAGGTTCCTAGAATATGCTGAGGACAATTTCTTCTCAAACAGATAGAGGAGCCAATGTTCTTGCTCACAAGGATGGGCTGGTGGCAAATATGAGGCTTTAGGACAACAACCATGACATGTTGGAACTCAAAAGCAAGGGCAGTGAGGAGGGCACACTGCAAGCTCACTACCTTAAACTTCAGTAGAGCAGACTTTGGCCTCTTCAAGGATCTGCTTGCTCGAGTACCATGGGATAAAGTCCTGGAGGGAGGACAGGCCCAAGAAAGTTGGTTAACATTCAAGAATCACCTACTCAAAGATGTTCAGCTGTCTCTACTCTCAACTCTAGGCTCTCCAATATGTTGTCTAGGATGCGGATACTGATCTGCCATTAGACATCTGCAGGATTCAAGTGTTCATGGCAGAGCTCTTTCTTTAGACTCCCTTTAAAATCAAGAGAGAGAAACAGTCATTCTTTGGCTAGGATATCTTCTTGGGATACCTACCTTTGAAAAGGATCACCTTAAATGCACATATTTTCTGCAGTGATCTGCATGTATGGAATAATTATTTCAGACAAAATGTTAACATGCAAACTGAGGTGCACAAATAAAAATAAAATCAATTGGAAAATAAAAATAAAAACAATACTGAAAGAAACTACTTTGCAGCTACACTGTCACGAAGATGTGAGCATGGGTCTGCCAGCCCAGAAGATCATGTGGCAGGAAGCAGTGCTGATAACCAGGGCTAAGAGAGACCAGGAAGGCTGATGTGCAGAGGGGAGTCTGCTCCTTGACATCTTACTGTTCTCCTCTCTCTCTCTCCCTTGTCTTGGATACTCCACAGAGTAGGGACTTCCTTTGCAGGTGTTGACCAAAGAGTCAATCACCAGTATTTTGTCAACATTTTTTTTTAGTTTTGTTGCACTTATTTTATATACTTTTGGCTTCCAGCACAATAGTTAACCATGACTTCTGTATACTCATTATTCAATTCATTCTTTGAAAGTTCAAAGGTTTGTTCTCCTGGTCAGTAAGTTGGAGCTCTTGGGACAGTAAATGCTGGAGTTTTTGAGAGGTGTGTAGTTGGATTTAAGTTGGATTTCAATTCTCCTCCCCACTGCCTCAGGGAGCACGTGTGCCCCCTTGAGTTACACATAATAAACTCAAACCTGCACAGGTTGACAGCTGTTTCAGCTCAATGAAATTATTTGGCTAGTGTTAAAGTTTAGGAATGAACTTATCTGCAGCCATAAATCTGTAATTGCTCTATTCATGTTAGGGAAGGCTTTGACATACACACATATACATTTTTTATTGTCAGAGATTTTTTCAAAGTGTTCCTCTATTTTGGTTTACCGCAGTTTGAAGACATTGCAAACATTTTTTCTTTGGGGTTGTTTAGGATGACAGGTGACTTTTTAGAAGGTTTGGGGGAGATTCCTTTGTGAGTTACAATGATATATGATATAATGTAAACAGCTTTATTTATTGGATATAAAATTTCATCTACAATTGAACCTGCACTAGATTATGTGCCTGTTGCATGGGCAGTAGAGCCCTGCACTGTGGAGCTGTACTTGCATATTGCAGGTGACTTGAAAGTAATAGTGCTATCAAATTTGCACACCTGAACCACCACGATATGATTTCACCCTTAGCAGCCTGATCTCACATGCTGGCAATGTGAAAAAGAGCCTTTTGTCTCCAAGGCCCCATTTTGAATGCAACATAAGCTGGTAGCAAACAAAGTAGGCATCTAGCTGCCATCTCTCATTAGCTTATATAAAATTAATTGCATGCTGTCACATATTTTTAGCGATGTGGTGTGAAAACTTCGTGCTACCTGATCCCATTCTTTCAGCACTTGTGCCCTGTTGACCGTGAAATCATTTCAAAATACTTTTTTATGGAGTTTAATGCCAGAAGAAACAAATAAAAGACCTACAGTGACCTCCTCTGTGTCACAGGTGATTGCATTGCAGTTATTTATCCTTGTGTTGAGTTCAGTGACCCAGAGAGGCTGTGTTTGCCCCATGCTGGGCAGCCTGTTCCAGTCAGCTCCAGCAGATCCACCACAGGACACAGCAGAGCCCAGCAATCCCAGTGGTGGTGACTTGGGGAAAGTGTACCTAGGAAAGGACAAAATACTCCTTGGCAGAGAAGGGTGAGGAGAGATGTGAGAGAAACTGCCCTGAAGACAACAAGGTCTGTGGAAAAGGAGAGAGGGGGTGCTCCAGGTGATGAACAAGGGCTCTCCAGCTCTTGGGGAAGACCACAGTGATGCAGTGAAACTCCTGGGGGTCTGAGCCCAGATGATCGGACCCCTTTGAGTTTCATCAGGACTCTGTCCCGATGGCAAATTCAGAGAGAGAGGCAGCCTTGATCCAATTGTCCAGAAACAGAATTTTAATAATGCAAAAATATCAACCGAGAAGGTGTACACTATATTTAGAATGAACTCAAACACGGCAGTAAAAAGCGGCAAAAAGCCCAAGGCCGGGGTCAGACGGGGGTGTTTATACATCCCAGTGTGGGGAGGAGTTAAGGCAGGATCTGAGGAAAGGTTCCAATGCGGGAGAATGATTAGGAATATTAAAATTTCTGCACCAAAAATCAACCTATGGTAACACAAAGAACGAGGAACCTTCTAGCAATGATCTGCATGCTTGAACTGAGAGAGGATTTGAGTAAGCCTATTGCTTACTGTACTTAGAACAGGGTTTCCCAGGGCATTAAGCCGAGGTGTCCCTCTTCCCCAGGGAAACCACTCTCCACAATGCAGATTGTTCCCCTGAAGCCCATGGAAGTCCACAGCGGACCAGATATTCAAAGAGCATCCGATGGCAGATGCCATGCAGAAGCAGGTGGCTGCACACTTGAAGGAAGTTGCAGGCTGTGGAGATCCAGCACAGGATCAGGCTCATGATGGGAACTGTGGCCTGTGGGGAGGAGCCCATACAGGGAGAAGTTTTCTGGTAAGAATAGTGAACCTGTGAGAGTCCCACATTTGAGCAAAGGAAAAGTAAGGAGTAGCAGAGGAGAGCTGTTATGGGCTGACAACTAATCTTATTCTCCAACTCTCTGCACTGCTGAGGGAAGAGAGATTACAGGAATCAGGAATGGTGAGTGAAGCTGAGCCTAAGAAAAGGAAAGGAAAATGGCTACAGGTTGTCTCTCAAAAAACAAAACCACAAAATACACCAAAGTTATTCAGATATTATCACGCAGATACTATCATTCACACACTATTTAATACAGTGTATTAAACCAATGTTTAGAGAGATTGAATTTAGTTTTAAGTAGTCTAAACAATGTTCTTCTACCATCACCCCTGAAAGTTGTTTTGAGGTTTTCCTACCCTTATGAATAGGAAATTCTTAGGGTAAACTGGTCAAAGGTTTTGCAAACTAGACTGAACAGATGTAAGGTTTGTTTTCTACCTGTCAGCAAGTAGATACAGTGACTGCTTTGCCTTTCAATATTTTTTTTGATTAAACAAAAAAAGAACCATTTTAAACCACTTAAGCTTTACAGCAAAAGGGTTTTTCTTCTAGATCCTTGATTACTTTGTAGCCTTTTCCCAAACTCTGATGTACCCCATGTCCTTCAACAGTTCTGACCATCAGAATTAGTCTGGCAGCATCTTACTAATGCTGTGCTTACAGGTAAAAACATTGTGTATCAACATATATTTCTATATTCCTTTTCATATGTCCAGAAAATTGTAGCAGTTGAGCAGTTGTATCTGTCCCGGCATTAGATGGAGTAATTTATCCAAACTATAAATCTCTGGCTCCCAGGAGAAAGTCTCTAAACTCTTGACTCTGCCTGCATACTTGATTCTCATGTAATCTTGTATTTTTCTGCACTTATTCATATTGTATGGAGTGACTCATTCAAAGTGCTAGAGAGCGGTGTCTTGCATCTCTGTAATGATGTGGGGAGAAAATTAGGAGTGTATGGAGACATTTTTTTCCTTTTTTTTTTTAGTGCTGAGCTTCATGAACATCTGCTACTATCGTGGAATGAGTCATAAAGCATAATTCTACAGTACATAGCGTAACTTTATTCACTAGGTTTAAGTGGGCGTGTGATCCCCGTGTAAAATATTTATGCTACTTTCTTTATACAGAAATGCCTATTTGCCTCAATTTGCGCAACTTCTTTTAGTTACTAAGCTGGTCCTAGCAGCGTTGAGAAGCAAGGGAATGCACCTTTTGAAGAGAAGTGTGGAAAGGTGGGGTGCTGCCTCGTTCTTGGGGTGCACCAGGTGCAGGGAGCTGCAGTGGGGCCGGGGGGCTCTCAGACCCACGTGCTGCTGCTGTATCTGCAGGCGATGCGTGACTCACTCTCACAGGACCAGCGAGTCACTGCCAGAATTAGCATCCAGCCTGCAGTTCTGAAAAGAGCTGGGCCCTTTTTGCTGTGATCGCTTATGTCGCATCCTGGGATCCCTTACAAAGTAGTATTTTTATTTGCCTCAGTAAATCAGCCATCAACAATATCTGGGTTTTTTCAAGTGCAAAAAAAAGCACTTTTTAGCAGAGTTTGTACTTCCTCCCACACTTCTGATAAGAGTATGAAATTTCCTGCACACAAATTAATCTTGTACAAATGAGGGATGTTTCAGGCTGAGGTTCAAGAAGTACAGCTACTGAAAGAGCTAGATTTGGCTTATTTTTTTTTCACTCTTGTTGGCTTACAGAACTTAAAACTCGTGTTACGGGGAATAAAACAAATGATAATCCTATTTGGAAAGGAAAGAAAAAAAGCCAGGCTTGTATGAACAGAACACAGCAACCTTCATCTCAGGTGATTTTGATTTTTAGAATATTATTTACTATTCTAAAGCAGAGAGCCCTCTGGCTTTACAAGAAGGTACTTTATGGATTTGTTCAGGGGACAAATACCATGGTATGATTTTATCAGGGCGATTAAAAAAATGTGTTTTCCTTACTCTGATGTAATTTCAGGTTTACTTTAAAGCTCTCTAAAAGCTAATTAAACCAACACAAGTATTTGTGCTTCATTTCTGTTTCACTCAAATATAGTTTTAATATAAGTTATAGGAAAATACTTTCCAGACAATTTCACAATGTGAGCTGTGGAGACCCATTTTAAGTGGCTGTGATCTCCTGACCAGCATTTCTGTATGAAATCACCAGTATAACTGTTGCCTTAAAACACTGAGCAACAACAACTCCTAAAAATAACCAAAACTACATTCAGACAGAAATTAATGTTTCTATAGGCATTTAGAAACATGTCAGTTCTGTGCCACAATGCACTGTGTGCTAATTCAAAATCCTAATGGATTTTCATATAGAAAGTATCTATTCTGGCCAATTTTTGCAGTGGTAGAGTATTTTTGCAGGGTTTAGAGTCTTGTAACAAAAACAAGCAAAGTCCAAAGAAACTAAAAATATTCCTTACATTTAAACTCATTTTAGGGTTTCCAGTCAGTAGAGACCATGGTCCAGCTATCCTGAAAATACACCATAAACTGGGGAGAGTGGGGAGGGAGGGAAGAAGAAAAAGACAAAAAACAAAATTGTGTCGTAATTCTTTTCTTTGTATCACTGGTAATTAAAAAGCAAGATAGATAATTTCTATCTTCTGAAGCCGACTGTTTACTATCTAGTTCTTGACTATCTTGCATGTTTTTAATTAATTTTGTGTTTGGATTGGAAGGCTCTTATCCCAAACGTCAACTTTTCCCTTTTGCATTAGTAGATTTTTAATGCTCTGGTGATACTGCCAAGAAAGTTTGACAAAAAAGATTATAAGGTATCCTGAAATGGCCCTGTTCATTAGCCTTTCTGTATGTGAAGTATTCTTTTCCACAGGCAACCTCTAACAAAATAGGCACAGTGTATATGGAAAGATCTGGAAATATCAATTAGAAATACACTAAACAGATTTCAGTTTTTCTAATAAAATACCTTATTTGTTCCACTGGCAGAGACTATAGTTTCCTGCCCAAATTACCTTAATGGCATTCAATCAAAAGAATTTCCCAAAGTCTGTTGTAAAACAAAATAAGTGACCTAGAGCTATGTAGATATTATATGATTTATTCTCCTTTTTAAAATTATTTGCAAATACTTGGTGATCTCGAAAAGGCAAAGAAAGCTGGCAACACTTCAGAGTGTTTCAGGCCACCTCTGTCTTATGCTTTTGTTTTGCAAGTTAGGAAGTGTAACAATTTATTTGAGCATGCATAAACTTAACCAAGATTTCATCTATTCTCTGCAATGCAGTGAAGAAAAACTAATTTTTGTAAAGATATTTGTAACCATGACAAGATAATTCAAGGCCAGGGCTCATAAGCAAAAACTGTGTTCGCTGAGGCCATTCTCTGCTATATCCATCTCATAAAATCAAAGAGATGAAAAACATGCTCAACCTTTCCCAAGAAATAATCAAAAATGAGGGAGGGAGTTTCTGCAATCATCTTCCTCAAAGGAAATTTTTCTTTCTACTGCTAAAAAAAATAAACAACAACAAAAACAAAGAAGAAGAAGAAAGAAAAATGTGGAATATATTTAACCAAACTCTTCCACAACAAACAAGGAATTGGGAAATTATTTGGCCCATAAGTGTATACAACACATTTTAGGCTTGTGTCAAGCATGGACTTGTTAGTGATGTTTATTGCAAATAAATTATTATTATTGCAAATAAATCTACTATAAATTACCCACATGGGTACTCAGAAACTCAGTTTTACTTAGTCCAGTTTGTTTAAAGGAGTTGATTAAAACATACATAGCCTTAAATTGCCAGTGTTGGCAACTTTCTCCAGGGGGGAATCCTCTTCCCGTGTCAGATTTCCCAGCAAGTGGTCAGCAGGGTGCTGGAGATTGATCCTCATCTGCACAAAGGAAGTTGTTGTGTCTGGCAGAGCTTTCTCTGTGAGCACTCCAAGGCTTAGAGCTTACTCCTTTCTCTCACTCCAAAATAGCCTGAATTTGGGGACCTTCCAGGGCTTCTAAAAACACATCTGTTTGGGAAGTGGGAGAGCCTGGAAAAGGTTGAAGATGTACTTGCTACAACAGAGAAAGGCAGAAATGCGCTTTTGTAAACATCTGACCAACAGATCTTTTTTTGGGCTGATCCCCTTGTTTTCAAGACTGCATCACATTGTTAGTCCTCATTTCAGGTGTTTAAATTTTGGAAAGAGGGTGTTTCACTTATTGCTAAATTTAAAAGTGTGGTAATTAACTGTGGAAACTTGTGGACGTGAAATATCAATGCATACTGCACACAGTTTCTGTGATTTCTATGCATGAAAAAATGCTTGAAGACTAAAAATTATTTTTATGGAAACATTGTCAATACACAAAAGCCTAAAAATCTTACTGGAAGCTGCATTGATTGGTATTGATTAATTTTCACACTTGACTTTATTGCCACTGAATGTGTCTGGACATTTATGTTAATGTAATTCTGCATTGAGATGTGTGAAGGCTAATTATCTTTGTACTGCTATTAAATGTGGTCATTTAATAAATGTAAATGGATCTTTCAATGCATAATTTCTAAACTTATATATGGAAGACATGGAGTGTATTTCTACCACAAGAGCTAGAAAACCCCTCAAAAACCCATGATGATCCAAATTCTTTATTTTGGAAAAAATAAAGGAGCCTCCTAAGATTGTCATCAATATAAGAACGGTTTTTAGTACCTCTATACAGCATCTCTGCAGACCTTAATATAACAAACATTATACTCAACAACAACAAAAAAATCTGCAATTGGATTCTGAACTCTTTAGTTAATAATGGAACAAATTAATTAGATATATTTTGTAAATACAACAGGGAAAAAAAAATTCCTTTCTGTGTTTGTCAGCTCTGTTGCACAAACATGTTGAGTGCCTTATGAAAATAATGTCATAGGAAATCACATTGAACTTCCAGATGCAGCTCCAGAAAAGTAATTCCTCTTAATCACATTTCTAAGCTTCTTGCAGATGCCTTAAATGCTGTCAGACACCTGAAACAGCACTAGATGTGAGAGCTGAGGTACCTGAACTCCTGCCTCAGGCAACTGGTCAGCTGCAAGTCTCTTGAGAGCCCAGAGACACAACAGGGTTATTGATTTCTGTGGAAGCTTAGGTACTCTAGTTGACAACAACTATGCTTAGGTGTCTTAACCTGAAATGAATCTTCCATTTGAGATGGAATTCTGTGGATATTTTGCCAAAGAATTCCCAAACTGAATAGATGTTGGTGGGATTTTTTTTTCATTCTTCTCTACACTTTTCTTGAGTTTATGTGGTTGGAAAAATTACTTCGTTCAACAGCGAGCACACTGTGAAACTTTTCAAAAAGACATTTTCAACAGCTTCTTTAGAAAATTAGTGAACACCACTCCAGAAAGAAATCAAATCATTAACCAATGAGAGAAGCAATGTAACGTGGTCATTGTAAAAACATGTTCTTTCATTTTTCTGTCTGCAACTTTGAATATTTGCATTTTTTGAACCCCTCAAAAGCCGTGTCCTCCTCTCTAAAAGTCAGCAGATGCACCTGCCTTCTAAGTCAAGATTCTCATGTTTTCACATTCCGGGAGTTATGGTATGGCATACGTTGCCGTGTCCTGTGACAGTGTTTGGTGTCCTGACAGCAGATTTCTGCTGTTCTTATTAGGGAGCCTTTGAATAAATCGTGGTAGAAGAGAAGCAATATGAAACTGAGAAACATTCATTAGCATGGGGGAACCCTAAAACCCCAGTGCTATGAAGCACGCAGTAGAGTTTATGTAAAGTATTTAGGAAGCTGGCTCTATGGGAGATTCAGGGAATGAACAGCTTCCATCAGAGAAGAGCAGATGAACAGTTCACCATAGATTTTAAGCAGGACCCGAAATAAAGTCATTCAAACAGCTAAGGGGAAAAACAGGTTTGCTGTCTCTCACACTGGGCTTCCTCACCCATAAATTAAGCACCCGAGATGTAATTACAGGCTTTCCCAAACTGCATTATTCAATTGCGTGGATCAGCCAGTGAATTCTTTCCTGAGGTCAATGGACAGCAACCAAGGGTCATAGGACTTACCACAAACAGTACACACGACATCCTCTGGACACACCTAGACAGCAAGGCAGCCTGGATTTGCCATGGCTGCACCTGGTGGGTGCATAATCCCTGCATGGTACTCAGCGTCCCTTCTCCATGGCTCTCTGCACAGACACCCTTCAATGTCTCTGTCATGCACCCCTGCCCAAAAAATGCTTTGTAGCCATAAAGATGGCTGCACATAATGCCAGGCCAAGGAAGCCTGAAAGACAGACCTCATCTTGGACAGAGAAAGAACATTCATTTCCACTTTTCCAGCAGGTTTTCTTTCTCTCTCTTTACTCCTTCCCAAACGAATTGCAATCTCTGTCTCCTCACAGTTATCTCTGGCCCCTCACCATCTCTTTAACAGATTGCTGCAGCCAGGTCTGCCTGTATTTTGAAACATATGAGTCTCTCACTCCTTCCACATCACTAGCTCCAGTACATGGCTTCTGCTAAACCTAATATTTGGAATATCACAGGTTCCTGAGTTAATTAATCAATACAAAAGACTAAATCAAACTAGTCTCCATTCAAGAACACAACAGAGGAAAGAAATCTTTCCAAAACTGGGTTGTGGTCTCCAGCCCACAGTCAGAAAACAGGAGGGTGCCAGGAAGCACTCTCTCAGTCACCCAAGGACTCACCACAAAGTACAGGACTATTTGTGCTTTTCACAGAAAAAGAGTTAGAAGAAACACACTAAGCTGAGAAGGAAGAGGTGAAATTATAATTTAGAGGGAAAAGATATTGGGGGAGGGGAACTGCACCTGTGTGAACTTTACCTTCAAAGCAATGTGTCAGTAAGTACAAAAAGCCACTCTCCCCAGATGATAAAAACTTCATAAATCTCTAGAAGCATGAATCCAATTTTGCTCACTTCTGCATGGAGTGAGCAATGTACAAATACAATTTTTTAATGAAAGCATAGCACAGCTCTACATGCAACATATTTTTAAGCTGTTGTTAATCTTTAGGGATGTAAAAGTGAAATATGTGTGTTTTCCCATAAAGAAATTGCTACAGAAATACTGAGCACCTCAGCAGCTGGATTAGGACACAATGAGCAGTGTGTCTACATTGCAAAAAGAAAGGATATCACCTTTCAATAATATTTACATAAAATCCCTTAACATCCTTAACTAAAAGCTGAGAAAATAATACCTGAGATTTTCTATCGCCATTTTTAAGAGCAATTTAATTTAGCTTTAGTTATGTTCCTGTTCATTTTGGATTTACTTTTTGACAATATGCAAGTGATTGCATTTCATGTTCATGGAAAATGGATTTCAAAGTAATTTCAAAACCCACATTTAAATGTAAGGTTAGAAGGCTCTGAGACTGGAAGTCTGTGCATATTTGTGTAATCAGGGTACAGGACAAATACCTTGTGTCTTATCAGCATTGCCATGCAATTTAAGCAGCATCATTTCAGTTTGGAAAATTATGGTCCGTCAGTAGAGTAACATGGCAGGGGTCATCATAGAATAGACTTGAATTACAGATAATTTAGAAAGAAATCTGTTCACATAAAACAAAGCTAGATTCTTTAAAAATAGTTAATCCTAAAAATTATTCATTCACTTCTTCTGAGAAGGTAATATGGTCAAAATCCAGCTACACTTCTCCATGCAGTACAAATATCTATAAACATTGAATTAAATGTCAGCTAGAAGGAATCCCTCTTGCATTTAACTGAAATAGAAGCTTGATATAAACTCTTGTTTAAAACAGTTTATTTTTAATAAGACAAAACCTTAAATCTGGAGTGACATCTCAGATTTAGGCATGGGATTTCTGCAAATCCGACAGTGCCACAGTAATTTCTATTTGGCATCAGACCAGCTCTTGTTTCTACTATTTTTGAAATCACAGACAAAACCACAGGCAACTGGATCTCCCCTAGGAAAAAATTGGATAAACAGCAAAAAGAGTATAATATTCTTCCACCTTTTAGTCACAAAAAGAATATTATTTTTATTTCTGTTCTCCTCATTTTCACTGTTCAATGGTTACAGTATTTGAAAGAAAATAAAATGAAATATATGTTTTTACTACTTAGATATAGTATTGTTCCAAATACTCAACATATTTTAACAATATTGGAGCTGTGGATAAAAAGCCAAGTAAAGCAGCATCCCTCTTCTCTCTTTTCAGGATGAAAAAAAAATTACTCTTACAAAGAGGGTAAGACTGGGAAGAATCTCTCATTAAATCAGTGTCAGAGGCAAATTCTGAGACAATTGCAGTTGAAAATGCAGCTAACAGGGACACACTTCTCATTGCCTCCTGAACTATTTTTCATTGAATTATCTTCCCATATCCTAAACACTGTTTTTAATCCAAAGTGTGCTAGCACAATTATGGTCATCATAGCTTTCAGTTCTGCTAAACGAATAAAATACCTTCTAGGAGTGTGAATGACTGAGTAAACTGGATTTAGTGTGGAAAAGAGGGAACTGGAGAGGTGAGGGATGGATAGAATTCTCAAAAATTATGATGACAGAGGCAGGGTGGATAGGGCTTGATTATTCCTTCTGTTTTGCAATAGAAAAAAAAATACAGGTTAAGAAAAAAAGAAGAAGTGAGATTCAAAGGGAAAAAAAGTCTGACACCAGACACCTGGCCATAAGAACTCTTTGCCAAAGGATGCTGTTGGTGCAAAGTTTACAGACAGCTAAGGGCAGCCTGAAGGAACAGATGGAAAAGACATTCACTGATGGTCACTGAAGTCCCAGAAACCACATATAGCTCAGGAAATTCACAGAACCAAAAATAACTGAAGCTTAGGAGAGAATTATTCAGTACTTTTCTTTACCCTCCACTTGCACAGCTGGAGTCTGCTGTTGGAGGTATGCACTGGGCTACCTGTACAGTTATTGACTTGGTAGGGGCCTCTATGCACCTCTATTTTCTCTATGAGTAATGGCATGTTTATTAATAATGAGTGGCTTTATTTATTTTCTCCACAACATTTTTTAAACTTAATTTTGGCAGATTTTAAAAAAATCTAGATTTCAAGGTATCTAGGTTTCATTTGGATGTGAAATTACATTAAAAACATGTCATGATCTGCAGAACTAGGGTCCAGAAATGTAAATTTTTTAAAATTAATATATGAATTCATGAATGAATAAATTAGTTTACATTAACTAATTGTAACTTTCAATTTAACTAGAGAACAAAGTAAATTTTACAAGGTTGAGCAAAATAATTCTGTGCTTTGAACAGATTATGAAGTGAGATTCTTAAAGGACTCTGCTGGTTTTAAGACCAGAAGGGAAAGAAAATTCCAACAAGCCACTCCCCTTCCCTTGTTACTTCCAGTAAGGGAGGGACAATAACTGAGAGATTATGAGTTGAAATAACAATTTACTATAAGCACAGAGCAATGGAATGAAACACTCACAATAAGGACGGAATATTAATATTAAATTAATAGTATACAAAAGAGAAGGTGTTTTACCAACAGAAGGGTGTTTATTCATCAGTGGGAACAAAAGCAAACTCTTCCTGAAGGGCAGGCCCATGTGGTCTCCAGACAAAGGCAATATGGCAGCTGTTCCTGTACCCACACCAGACGGGGTTCAGAAAATAGAGAACTTCCAGTTCTGGCACTCCTTATTTCCTGAGGAATCCAACGATGTACATGGTATGGAACAAACAACTTGGTCACACCCACACAGCACTGAAAAATCCACCCACTTTCCCAGTAAGCAGGACAGAGATTTATTTCCATTGATCCATAGAAACAAGAAATCCCGTGGAAATTTTAATGCCTATCACGTAGTGAAAATCATAAATAAACTGCTTGATATTTGAAACTGAAAAACTGACCTCCAAATAATCCCCAGTATTCATAACCCCTGAACAAGTACCTTCAATGAGCATCATCAAATACAGATAGATAAAAATAATACTTGACACTTTCTAAAAGTCAGATATGAGAGAAGTTTTGCCTAAATATCCGTATCTAACTTTCCATCAATCTTCTGTGTTGGATCTCATGGCTCAATCACAGATGGAGACGTGTAGGGTGTCTAAGTGAGGAATGGTCTTTTCAACTTCCCTCAAGCTGTTGCTGTTCACACTGACTCATTAACTTTAAAAGCTACTGACATCTCTCTGCCTGTTGTTTCCATTGCTGGTGCTAATATACATTAAAATAAAGTTGCTTTGTTTTGATTTCTGACTATTAAAGTCTCACTGAGACTATAGACCTGATAAAACTGTAACCTGATTAACAAGTAATGTCAAGCTGACGTGACTATAAATAGCTTCAGACCAATGATGTAGACACGAAGAATATTTTGATCCATCGTAAAAAAAGCAAATTTACGCTGGGTAAATCAGAGTTAAACTTGTTTCTACATGTATTATTTCTACATGTATTAGAAACTGTGCTATAGTACTGATCATTATTACATTATCATTACTTCAGGTTTCTTGCATCTCCTCTATACTGTCCACTATATATTGGGAATTTATTTGATTTGATATTTACAATAAACTGTCAGATTATGAAGGAAATGCCCAAAAGCAGAACTTGGGCAGTATTCAGTGATCTGAATCTCAAACTACTGTCATAAAAGCTTCTACTCAGGCTGTGGTTCTACTAACCATGCCAGCCCTTCAGATGCATACACTTGATAGCTCTCCTTGCCTTTGGGAGTGAATTCTTAGCTCATACTCATACTCTGATCTACCAAAGTGTGACCATTAGAATTTACCTCCTTAGCCAGTTGCTGTTCATAAAAAGGCCTCCTTTTGCATGAGTGGGATGTCATCTGATAGGGGCAGACCCTAAAATTCCATGAGGAGCTTTTCCTTGTTTTGCAATAGGACTTATGGAGGAGGATGTGAAACATTGGTGGATGTGAAAAAACTTCATGTTTTAGCGTGGCAATTAGAGTACCCATACAGGAAAAAACCCTTTCTTTGCCTGGTGAGCAAAGATCTCCATGCCTCAAGTCATAATTTCGTAGGCAGAGCACTATCAGTGTTGTTCCTGTAAAAGCTAGTGTACTCTGAACACCAGATGTCTGATGTATAGAGAGAAGGACTGTTTAAATCAATGGCTGCAGTCATTTCTTTTGAGAAGCTGTGTGGATTTCTGATCTTTGTTCCCATTGCTCTTTTAGCCCTATTTCAAAACTGCCTAATACAAAAAACATTAAAAGCCTTAAATTCTAAAACCAGGATCTGACTTACCTTTCCAGCCTTGATGCCTCGTGCTGCGTTGTGTCTTTTTAGCCCTATCAGTCTTGAACTACCTTCTTTATAATTCAGTTTGAGGGAAAGGCATCGTTTCTGGAGATAAAAAGAGTGAATTCTTCTACACTCTGTTAGCAGTGATGTTGTTGTCCAATGTTTGAGGTGTCTGAAATCTCTCTGTTTTCCAAGGGTGCTAAGCTCAAAGCAGTTGTGGGAGAATGTCACAGATGCACAAATCTGAAACAGGTCAGTGTCACTCTTCTTGATGAATCCCCCAAAGCTTTCCTCATCTCTCTATCTCTGTTTCCATCCATTCCTACCCGAGGAATCAAGTTCCTAAATGGAGAAAGGATCCCTGCTCTTTTGGGGCTGGCAGGTGGTGGCTGTCCATTCCCGCAGCCTGCAGCCCTCTGTCTCCAGGAGGTGCCAGCACATCCCCACAGCCCTCAGTGAGATACTCGATCCATATTTGACCACATCACCAGTACCTGGGTTTCCCATTGGATGGTTTCAGAAGCTCTCTGCTCAAGATGATGATGCCTTAAATGTCTCCACCGTTCTGTCTGGAGCTGAGTATTCCCAAGTGGGCATTATTCTGCTTTTAAACTTTTGTTGTATGTTCACTGCAGTTGTGCACAGAATCAAAATAGTGCTAACTTTTTGGGACAGATTTTTAGATTTATATCGTATTTTGTTTCTGGCTTGACATAAGTGATTTTCCTTGTTGACTAAAGAAAGAGAAAAAAGTATCAGAAAAAAAATTCAAGTCTGATACTAAGATTGAAGGTGCATTTTAGTTTGTCTTATCCCAACTCAGTAAGAGCTCAGAGCAGAGAAACCACAAGCATATAACCAGAACCACCACAAAAAGTCTCATCTGAGGTTCTGGGTACAGCCATAAACCCTATTGTCCACAAAGGCCTTTCCTGTTGCGTTGTGGCTGATGAGCAGCTTGACATGTTGACATGTTATGAGCAGGTGCAAGATGCCTTTAACTTACATTGCAAACACTTGGCTGTTGTTAACACTGTATAAAAAACACAAGGCATGCTATACTGTTCATGCAGCCATGGGTTTATTCCATTAGGATCAGGGATAAATTCCATTACACCAACAGAGCATTCAATTTAAGCTGATTGTACTGTAATACATAGCTGTAAATACTCATTTCAAAAAGAAATAGCATTTGAAAAAATAGTCTCTTAAACACAGACTGAAAGTAGAAATTTGTCTTTCTTTTGGAAAGATCACTTGATGGTCAGCTGATCTCCACTGTCAAACTGAAGTGACAAAGCATAATTTTTCATTTGTGCACAGCTTCTTATTAATGATAGGAGAGTCTAGCAGAAGCTACTGCAGGATACATTCAAAGAATTATGAAGAGATACAAAATTCAAAGTCCACATTACACTTCTGATCTTCACCATTAAAATTTTCTAAAGGAGTTACCTTGATAAAATTAGAAATGACACATAAAAATTAAAAAGAAGAACAAAAACCTCTTTTTGAGCTGAATATCGCATATGGTGTTTACTATTTTATCAATGATATTTCCTCAATTTTTTTTGAAGACTAATTGGGAGATAACAGACCAGAGCCATCAGAGCCAGTTGTAAAACAAGTAAATGTATTTAGCATGGTATACTTTCTAAGGAGCACGTAATCTATTAGTCAAGCTTTTCCGTTTCTTATGTTTAATGATCTTTGATATTCCTACATAAACCATTATAAATATTGAAACATTCATTTATGGAAATAGATCAACATAATTCCTACGATTATCCTCTCTTGAGGTGCCTACCATAAGGGACACATTAAAATACTTTCAAGGACAAATCTTTGAAAGAGCAACACATTATATGAACTGACATCTTGGTCATTTTTGCAAAGAAAACAAATCAATCATTTCATTCACTGAAAAAGGAAGAACCAGACCTAACTACCTTGCCTGAATGGGGAACGGATGGGAATTGTATTATATTACATCACAAATTGCAGTGTTAGGAAAGGGAGAGATGCCTACAAAGTCTTCTCCCATTATGGGTCACCTTGCTTGTGCAAGAAGGGGAGATGCATGTAGATGTATATATGGAAACGAAAAAGCTTTTTTCCTTCCAAAAATACATTCTCCAAGAAAATACCAGCTTAGGTCCTGTGAAATTAAGTCTCATAGAGGGAAATCACAGTATTATTTCTGCTTAGCCTAACTCATCATCATATTTGACACACTGAGTCAGATGCCCAATCTGCATAAATCAGAGAAAGTCGATGAAGCTCTATTGATTCACACAGGCTTATTTTCTAATCCAGTGGTATTTCAGACCATATAACTATGATTTAAAATGGAGCGTGATCTGCTGCATATTCCTAAAAGAAAAAGAAGGCAAGGCAATACAATGAATCAGAGTAAACTGAAATATGTGTAACCACATAACTACACTAGCCAAAAGTAACACTTCATTATTGCAGTTGGCGTTACATTTATTAAGTTTGTTCTTTTTCCTGTTTCTTTTAAAACTTTGCAATGATATGACAATAAGGTTCTCAGAGAATTAGGCATCCAGAGAACACAAGCCTTCCCCCACATCTCAGGCTGGAACACAACAAAATCCCAGCTGCAAAATTTGAGGGAAGTAGAGCTAAGACTTCTGAATTTTTTCCCCTTGTGTCTCTTTTTGTCAGTACAAATCCAAACTACAAAAACTTTTAATGCTCTGAAATACCTACAGCTGTGTATAATTAGTCCATTTGGGTTTAATATATTCTCTTTCCTGAGTTCCAATCTTTTTGATATTCAAGTTAAAGCAACATTCTGTTGAAAAATATGAGTTTCACTAAGAAAGCTGGTAAAAATGCACATGTGAAATTGAGTACCAAAATATGGACCAGTCTAGGAGAACATGACTGAATAATAGTAGGGAATTTATTTACTAAATGGAAAGTAAAAGTTGTCAATTTTCCTCAAGCTATATTGTCTGCGTGTTACTTTTTAACATGTTTGACCCAAAAATGTATTCAGAAGCTGTTAAAAATACAGTTTGGCTAAAGTCTTCCTTGTTCACAGAAGAAACCTGTAGATATTCCATAAAACAGTCAATTAGCCTGGGGTAACTTTATTCTGTCATACTGAGCCTGTATTAAAAACTCACACTGCAAATAATAGAAAAATTTCATATTGTGAGGGTCCAATTTTCTGAAGGCTAAATGGAATAGGTCACACTATATAAAGCAAGGAATTGTATTAGGCCAAGGCTCTGCAGGTAGCACTACAAAAGATAAAGGAAAAGAACCAATGAACTAATAAAAGAAACTTTAGGGCAAAGTAATAAAATGAATGGTATCAAATGGAGATACCAGATGGCATTTATCCAAAAACTCAGGAATAGACCTCCTATGTGGAACTTATGGACTAGTAACCACAGAGTGTAACCAATAGTTTAAATCACTAGAATCAAAGCAGCAACAGTGACAACAATTGCTAAAAAAACTTCAGCTATGATCCTGGAAACTATGAGCCAGACTGATGGATAAGTTAGGTAAACTGGTAAAAATAATTACAAACCAATAAATAATAGCAATACTAGATCATTAACCTCTAATAGGACATCTTTGAAGGAACCAAGGAAAAAGCTCTGTCGGTAAAACCCCTTGGATAACATAAAATTATCTGTAAGGACCTTCATTAAACTATCAAAAATACGCAGCTGCTGTTGAATAAGAATAAAAGCAGCTCCAAAATTTTAAAATAGATTGGGAACAAGAAATTTCATAGTGGAGGCAAATCTGCAGAGGCATCAGTGATACTTGTGAGCTGCATATATCTATGATGTAGTGAGGTGCAAATACTGCTGGTGAGTCATAGTTAGTTGGGGCAGTTAAACCTGAAGAATTTTTCAAAGCACTGAAATGCAGATCTGAATGATAGATGGCAGAAGAAATTCAGTGCTGGCATACGTGGAGTCATGGATAAGGGAGTGGCTCCAGACTACATAAACATTGATGGACTCTTATTTAACAGCTTTAGTCAGCAAAAGTATCTTTGAGACACCATCAGCAGCCCTCTGAACATCCTGGCTCAGCAGTGATCAGAAAGGTATAAAAAAAAAAAACAGGATTACTGGGGAGGAATGAAGACCAAAGCAGAGGATGCCAATATCTCATTCTACATATCCATGTCTGGCCAAACTCCGAGCAACGCATGCAGTTATAATGCTCCAGTTTCAAAAGGGGTCTAACACAATGGAAAGATTTAAAAATTGTGACAAAAATGACTTGAGGAATAAAGCAATTCCTGTACAAAGAGATAAAACCCAGATTAGTACTCAGACTGGAAAAGCAACAATTTGGGGAAGAGGAGGATTGTAATGCTATCTGCAGTCACAAAGGGAAGGAAGGCAGGTGGCTAGGGAATCATGATTCATTATTTCCCATGGTCACATATGGCCCACTGGTTGCTCACTGAAATTGTTGCGTAGTAAGAGAAAGGCGGAACAAGAGAAATGGAAATAACTTTGAGGTGGTTATTTGTTAGTCTTGTCCCAGATTTTATTCTCCTTCCCTGATGGAGCCAGTGTTGCAGGCTAGATAGATCTTTGGTGTGATCTGAGCAGCCTTATGTTCCATGTGCCTCAGCAATTCCAGAAAGTAGCTGGATATAGCAACAAAGAAAAATATGTAAATCTGCTTTCAGAAAGGACTGGAAACAAACAGGTTAAATTCTGTTGCAGCTTTCATTTTCAACCAAAACCCTTCCTCATCACAGAATTATTTATTCAACAGTACAGTTTGTTACATTGCCTTTTTCATATATTGTACATGTGAATGTAATTTTCACCCTCAGTGCATTTATAATGTAATTTTTCTAATGAGTATTATTGTGTATTTGATTAATAATGCTTCATTATCCATCTTAAAAATTGTCAGGATCATTAAAATATCAGAAAGGAAAACTACAATTGGATTCTTGTTTGTCTTCTATCCTAAAAATGAAATGTCCATTGCACTACATAATCATTTCCACAAAATAAATTTACTAAGTTTTATATTCCCACAGTGCTACTATTGCAATCTTAAATTCTATTACTTCAGTTAATGTCATGCATTCTTCAAACTACAAATTATTGTCACATTTTGCAGTTATATCACACCACTCTCTGTGAAAGCACTTTTCTAACACGGGGCCAAAACTATTCCTACCCCTCAAAAGGATCACAAGTGGACTCTGTAATCCTAAGGAGAGCTAATCTTAAGAGCCACCATTTTGAATGACATGCTAAAAACATGTATTTGGACATCACTGTGCCTCCAACTGAAAATATTGTTCTAAATCTGTGTAACTAAGATATTCCAAAGTATTTATCCTAAACTTTGAATATATAAGAACAGCAGTAATTCAGTTGCTCCAGTAGATGCAACTATACACTCTGTGCTAGACTGTAGAATCCCACTAACAGCATTGAAATTTGGAAAATTTCTCTATTTGCATTGGAATATGCTTTTAGATACAACCATAAACAAATAGAGCAACTCAGAAAAGTTCCAGGAATTAGCTGTCATCTTGCAACATATTTAAGTATAAGCTTGGTTTTGTAATGCAAATAATTCCCTCTATAAAAAAGACGATGCATCTATGTAATATGAGATTCATGCCTGCATGTCTTGGTGCTTTGGAACATCACCAAGACAACAGTTAGTGGAACTATGTATGATTTTAGGTAGAAGGGTTGGATTTAAGACAGTAATTAAATTAATTGTTGGACAAAACCCTAGACTAGTATTTTTCCTCCAAATTATAGCATGCATTCCAATTAAAAACTGGAAAGGTGTGGAAAACCATGATGGAGTTTTAGATGTGCATTACTTTCTTAAACATGTGAGTGGAACTGCTATTCTGTTAACCTCTGCAAGGAGATATACAAACTGGTTTGTGCCTTTGCCTTGAGCGGGGTAACAGAAATCTTAATGCAACTAACACTGCAAGTGGAAAATATTTTCCACATTTTTGAAATGAGGTAGAATAATAAAGTCAACATTTCTCTTCTCTAAATGCCTCAGCAGAATTCCTGCTGTGGGACACTATAATCTGGTCACATAGTTCATTTCTACCACAGTCTCTTAATTAAATGCTCATAATAATGGTCAAAGCAAGTGAAGTAGAATTTATTCATCACTAGACAAAAGCAAAACTAGAGGTGTTGTGCCTGATGGTATATAATACATGGGCTTAGCTTTTCTCAGTTTCTTTTCCCTTTGTCATTTTCAGTATTAAAGAACAATAAAATCCAATAATGTGTTCTTTCTTCTTAGCACTTTCACTGCAGGAAAAGAACAATTCCTGAATAACATTTTCAAGTGAGCTTGCCTCAGAAAAGAAAGAAATAAAAAGTCTTAAATCAATGAGGTTATAAAAGTAAATTTAATCCATTCTTAATGGCCCATGGACATGGTTCACTGAGGTTCCTGCCAGCAATTTTCTGCTGTTCCTTTGGAAAAAAAAAAGTAATTAATGAAACAAGCTGAAACTTGTTGTGTAATCCTCTCTTGAAAGTTGTATTCGTACATTTTTCAATAGGAATCAGCAGCTGATTAAAAATGTACATGTCTGAATGCTAAGAGCTGTTGGAACAGAAACTGCTGCTGAATATTAGGTTTATTAATACTGCATTAGCATTTTTTTTCCTTTTTTCTATCCTGCTCATGATAGAATGTGATCTGCTTTCAGTGCAGACACACTTGGATAAATTAAGTTCATTAGAAAACAAATGTATATCGATGAAATCTATTAAATGTAATTACAGACACAGAGTTTACATCTAGTTTGGATCCAAGTTTTCAGAGAATAGAAATCTCTCTCCTGGTAGACACAGATATGAATCCTTTGATCCAAGGAAACAACAGATGGCAGAAATACCACTCCAATTGCAGGTGTGTTGGTTGAGAAGTCACAGTTCCTCAATGCATGCCCAATGTCCTCTCCCAGGTTGCCCACAGACTTGTGAGAAATAGCAGCCCCTCTGCCTCTTCCTGGGGAGGAGGAGACACACCTGGAAGTGCAGGCAAGCTCTGAGTGCAGAGCTGAGACCTGTGCTTCTGATGCCTCTGCTCCTCATCCTGATGCCTGGCTAACCCAGGTTTGGGCTTCCCCTCTCTCCTGCCACACTGAAAACAAAGGTTTTTCTGAAAGAAATATGACATTATCTACCCATAGAAGACAAGCATAGCTTCTTGATTCAAAAGGCACAGACCTGTCGCCAACACCACTGAGTCACATTTTTAAGCCTTGGAGTAGAGGAAGAATATAATATATGCAGGATCTGAGTCCCTGCATTTTTGTAATCTAATAATGTAATTAAGCCCCTTGTGAGCCAGAGGGCTGTGCTAGTAGTTCTACTGGGAGACTGAGCTATGTAAACGTTTACTTGCTAAATTTTAAAAAAATGTAATGCCAGCAAAAAGAGGCATTATTTCAGTAATGTTTTCCCTTGCACCCCAATGTCTTAAACATCTTTAAATGAGAAGAATGATGCTGACAGAGCTATGGCAGGAACATTTTAAAAGGACAGAAATGCAAATCCAGGTTGAGAATTGATATGTATGACTCAAGCTGACTTTTTTCTAGCTTTTCTGGTGTTAGGAGGTACTTGTTTCTAGCACCAATTGCCTTGTCAAAAGCTTCTGCAAGATTTTTCTCTCTGATCCATTCAGCTCCCTTCTTAGAAGGATTCAGCTCTTGATTTCCACGATGCACTGTTTTATTTTACATGAAGGACTTGATGGAGGAAAAAAAAAGTCAGAAATCCCTTCCAAAGTAGTTGTAGCTGTTGATCGTCTGTGAAGAATCATATATTCCAAGTCATCATCGAATCTTGTACTGAGAGTTTCTGGAAACTTGAAAAAGCCAAAAACTCAGCAGAGATTTCCTCCCTCTGCCCCCCTGCTCCCAGAACCTATTCAGTCTGCATCAGAATAATTTCCTTCTTTTCATGACCTAAACATAAGTGCCATGGATACATAAACTTCTCTGTCAATGCTGTTATAAGCAGTAGCACAATATTGACAAGGACAGATGTAGAATTGATTTAAGGCTTGCTTTTGCAGCTGCACAAGTTTGAAACTACCACTGCCATCAAGAGGAATTCTCAAGAGGGAGTGGCTACAAATTCAGGCCCAAAGAAAGCAGTAGCACATCGACAGCTCAGCCAGATTCTCCCTCCTCCCCATGACCTGACCTGACCCTGCTCAGGAGCTCCAGGAAGAAAAAACAAATGGTGGCTGGAAAGAGAATTACTGGAGATGAAGTTTGTCAGCCATCTCTCTATGGCACCAGCACCACCACAGACTGCAAGGACAGAACCAAAGACTGAAGAGGCAGCTGGACAAAATTATAATGGAATAAACTTTTACTCCAACTTTGGTGATTGTGAGCTATTAGAAATTTAGGCCATGTCCTTTTTCTCTTTCCCACTTCCAGCCATTTCTTGTTTGCCTCTTTCTGCAGTTATTTTATTGTTCGATTTGAAGCAAACCTTAAGATTCTGGAATGTACAAATTTCAAAGGCCATGAAATATAAAACTTTAACAAATAATAACAAAACAACAAAACAAATAATTAACAAAAATGCAGCAAATGTACTGAGAATTCATAGAGTCTGGCACCTGTAAGTTTTTTATTCATGTATTTCAAACATGCTATGCTAATTTCAGGGCTTGGACAGGCAGGGATTCATGTTAGACAAAGCTCTGCATTTTTGCTGAGTTTAGATTCTGTTATGACATCAGAGCTGATACTGATAATGTATAGGACTGTCATAATTCAGATAAAGCATTGGAAAATTCATTGTGCACCATTTTTGGGTTACAAAACTGACCTTGCTTTTTAAAAAATGTTAATAGAACTCTGCAATGAAACTCAGAGCTGTGCTTCAAACATGCCAGGACCTGGTGTCTTATGGACAGTGGTGCCAAGACTGGACTTGTTTAAGATCTGGTGCAAAACTTCAACCCAGAGATTTATTCACTGTCTTCCACAAGATTCATAAGTTTCAACATTCTGTCAGTTCTCTGTGTTCATCCCTGTGCTGAAAGCTGCAACTTAACTCCCAGTAAACACGTCCTCCCTAAAGTATATCAAGACATCCTCAAATATTTCAATCTAGATTTTCTCCTCTTTGCTGTAACCTTTAAAAAGAATAAAGAATGTTAAAAAGCACTGATCAAAAGCAGAAATTCCTCTGCAAACCCAGCACTTCTGTCTTCTCTAGACCCCTTCATGAAGAGAATATGATTTCTGCCAGTATGACCTCTTAAGAAAACTTGATAGCACCACCCTCTAATAGGGTAGTTTATATTTAGCAAGACTGTACATGTAATTGGGATACTTTGCTGTGTGTCATAGATCTTCAAGAAGCATAATTTTTTTAAAAAAAAAAGTCTTCCAGGGCAAATATCCTGGGTATAGACAGATATAATAATCACAAATTAAATACATGGTTGAAAAATGTAGCAGATTTCATCCCACTTTCTACCTGAATTTTTTTCAACTGGTTTAAAGTATTTTTTTTTTATATTTCTGTGATGAAATTTCAGCCTATCAGTTGTAAATAAACTGTCTGTAATTCTTTCACAATCACCTGAACTGTGCTATTGGTCACTCAAAATCCACAGAGCTTCACAGATTTACGTCTGTTGAGAACTGAGCAGATTGTTTAATTTGAGTTTCCTGACAGATGGCCTAAAATCCCTCTTTTAATAAATAAACTACTTCCATTTCTGTCCAGAACTAATTTATTTTTCTCATGAAGTAAATTTGATTTCCAGATTAACCACTGCTTGATCACAGGCTTAACTTCACAAACACTCATGCAAATATTTTTACGAAAGTTCTTCAAAAGCAAAGACGTTTACATCAAAGAATGGTCAAAATGGAGATTTCCATAGTAGCTTTTCAACCAACCATAAGTAATGCTCTTACTGTACACGAATTTCAATCCCCTCTGCGCTCAGCTGGTGTCTTTCTGTGGACTTCAGGGGGAACTGAAGCGGATTATATGAGGCTAGTCACAACAAACACTGTAAAATCTCAGGAGATTATGCATATTTTTCTTGAGGGCTTTTGTCTAAGTCTTTACCTCCTCATCGCTCAGTTTCTTATATATCATGTACATACCTTAATTGCTAGTGGGTTGCAGCTCACCTCTGGGGCAGCTGTTTCTCCTTTGCATCGGCTAACTCCATATCCAGATATTAGAATTTGAATTTGCCCAGCTGTAGCAACCCTAGCAGAGTTGGCTCTTTAACTCCATTTCTGGAGGAGGAAAAGCAAGGGGCTCCTAGAAAGGACTCCACCACCACCCCCCTGGCACCCATCTGCAGCCTCCAGGCCCTCCATACCTCCCCTCCTGCCCACCAATTCACCCCAGCCCCGTGAAATGACTCCAAGCTGGTTTTTCCTGCCTTAAGCGATGACAATTCACTACCATCCCAGACAGAAATTGTGTCCCAAGCAGGTGTCTGGATCCCTACAGGCCACACAGTGTCTGTCCCCAGGCATGGAGCTGTAGCTGCACTGCCCTGACACAGGCAGTGGCCAGCACCTCACTGCAAATGCACACATCCCTTCCCTGGGTGACAGCAGAGAAGCTGAGATGAACACAGATGATACTCTTTTTAGGCTATTTTTTTGAGGATTGACTTGTCACCTGAAATTGTGATCGGTACCAGCTGTCATCCTGTGCAATGCAGAAAGAATTTCCTCCCATCCAGCCAAGTGATGTATGTCAATATGTTTTTAACAGCAGTCTGTTTCACATTAAATATTCAAAGAGGTGTAAAGCTGAAAGGAATGAATAAAGACAAAAAAGCGCTGTACTTGAAGGCCTTAATATGTCTTTAATTAAACAAAGTATGTAAGACAACACTTTTTTACTGTCATATATTAATTATTTACTTTTATTTACACAGGTTAACTGCAATTAAATTATGTCTGTTTTGAAATACATTTTTTTTTCTGTAGCAGGCCTTAATTTAATTTAATGCTGTGTTTTAATTTAAAACTGCTTCAGTGTAATAGAAAACAAGTTGGCATGACAAATAAAGAGCTAATGTGCAGATATGATTCATTTGCTCATAAATCAGTTAATCTCTTTTAATGGAACTCCTTTAAATAATGCCTTTTTTCAATCAGCTATATTTCTGCTCTTTATACGTCTGTTGTTAAGGAACCAGCATTTTCCCAGTGACGCACCAATACTGGCAGGAAGCACATCCTAAGTGTATTTTGTGACTCATTTCAATTTGCTCTTTGGTGCATTCACAGTTTGCTCATTAACATCAGCGCTGGTGGCTAATGGATACTCAGTAGGAAGTTGGGCTTTTTTTCATGAATGTTTAATGGAGCGACAGAAGTGAAGGTGAGGAAGGATTTCACTGGTGACAAAGTGAGCTTGTGGCTGGACAGAGGGCCATGACTCCGTGGATGAGCACCCCTGCCTCCCGTGCCAGGAGCTCCACCACTGCTAGTGCCTGCCATGCTCCCCACCTCTCACAGCTCATGTGCCTCACCAGCTAAGAAAGCGGAATGATCTCCAGACTGAGGGAAAATTATATCTTTATACACTGATTCTTGTCATTGCTTCACAATTGAGGTCTCTGAATATCATGGTTGCTATAAACCTGAATACAGAATACACTTCGCTCTGCAATTTTGCTATATTGTGCTTGGCTCATTTTTTTTTCTTAGCTTTTCATCTTATTTTTTTCTTATTCTATTTTTTTAAAGACACTGGAAGAGACACTACTTTTTGTATTACCTGTTGAACATAGAAACCTCTAATCATTTTTTTACCCAGGTCTTCTGTTTCTGTTTGAGACAAAATGCAGAAAAAAATCATTCCCTTCGTCCCATATGCACAAAAAAATATCTGAAGGTGTAGCTCATTATTTGTCGAGAATTCCCCTTAGGTGAACTGGTCGTAGAGTTCAGCAATGAATGCATTCAAGTTTCTGACATTCTATCTCTTGAAAAGCCTCTTGAAGGCAAACATTTTCTCCATCTTTCTTCAGCTGGAGTCCTGAACAATACCCACAATCTGTTTGCATGAACCAGACTGGTGCTACAAGTACGATAATTTCCCCTACTCAGAACACTCCATTAGGGCATTCCAGTGACAAAAATACATGTCCAAAGGCTCCTGCAGAGCATGCTGCACATGAAAACACACATAAAATATGTAGTGAGGGGCCCAGGAGGAAGCCTGAAGCTCAGAAGGGGAGATGTCAAAGGCAAGCTCAGGAGACCTCTGAAGTGCCCCTTTGTGCACACCAAGAACCATACACAGCCAGGCCAGCAAGTTTACAAGCATTCTCAAGAAAAGCAGAGGTTTACATTACAGTTAGCATTATTGATTTTGTCATACCAGGAGCAATAACAAAGTCAATATGTAGTTCAAGGTGCACAGTGACCTTTATTATGCTCTCATAGGGTTTTCCTAGCCTCGAGTTGTTTCCTCAGCTTTAAAAACAGTGATGTCACCGCAGGGAGCAGAAAGGAGTGCATTATACTTGGTAGCAGGAGAAAAAACCCTCTATAGTCCAAAGGCAGAGGATGAGCCAAGTACACAAAAGGTATATATACAAGAACTCACATCATGAATACTCCACTTTGTTTGACACATTTAATATTCATTCCAAAACAGTTGCACAGGCATCTAAAAACAAAAAGCAGATGCTGAAACAAATGTGAAGAAGCAGTCAGATGTCACTGATAAAATCAAAATACTCCATATCCTGTTCAATTCATTCCTTACAAACACATATAATGAAAAGGAAACTTCTGGCCATATGTGTAGGTTAACTGATCTGATACAGAAATGAAAACACAGTAAGAATAGGGACATGAGACCTGAATAAATAAATAATATCATGACCTGATCCTATCTACCTCAAAGTAGTTAAAGAACAATATCAAGTGATTATGAAACTGCTGGTCATAGAGAACCAATGGCATCCCAAAGACTAAAGGTGAATATGTACTCTTACAGAGAAAAGAAAAATGCAGGGTAATAAGTGCAGTCAGTTCAGCTTGGGTAAGGTGACATGTGCTAGAAAGTCTTTGAAAACTCCAGAGTAAGCTTCAGTCAAGCTCAAAGAACATGTGTTGGTAACATGCTTTGCAATTGGTTGTGCAGATGAAGTGTCCTAGAGGAGTCCACTATAAATGCACTGCTAAGCAGTCTGATCAGTTAGATGCTGAAATTGAAGTTGTTTATGCAATTAACATATAAAATCAGCACATCAAAGCAACTTGGAGTGCCTGAATGTATTTTCATCAAGAGCGGAATTCAAAGTGCCCTGACTCTTTGGATAAAATCTACCCTCTGCAAGGTGGACAATGAAAGTGAATGAAAGAAACACAAGGACCAGAGTTAAATGCTTGTGTAAAAAGAGTTAATAATGGCTCCAAAGGATGTCTATGCTTTCATTGGATTTGCATGCAAGGTTCTGGTAGCAGAGGTGCTAAAAATCCCTTACTTTTGTGTAGTTTTAAGAAAATAAAGCCAAACGTCTATTGAGAGACTAAGTGAACCTGTTTTTGTCCCAGACTGACAAGTTAAGATCTGCCCCCATCACTGCTATGATTTTGCCAGCCCTCAGGCTTCATTGATATGGTTATTTTTGTTCCTTGTTCACTTTCTCCCTTTGTCTTTTCCAGTCATACTGCCATTGAGGGACAATTTCCCACAGGATTAGCCAGTTGCTAGAAACCAAGTGGGACATTCACACATTGTTCTTTTTACCAGTTCAAACACAGAGAAACTCAGTGAATAATCACAGCTTTAGCAGACCATCAGCTATGTTTTTCCACCTTCTTATTTCAGTGTCACAAGATAAGTTACAACAGGTTTTCTACAGATCTTGCTCCCCTCCCAGCTTGATTTATGATGTACGCATTTCCTGATGGCACAGATTCCTGGTATAATGCAGTGATGCCCTTGTGCCCCAATGAAACTATCAGACCACAGTTTTTTTCTGGGTGACAACAACTTGTAAGTTCATCTCCCCCAGTCTGCATTTCCAGAGCAGGAAACATCTCCAAACAGATTTCAGCTTCAAGCAAATACCAATGGTCTGGAAAGGAAAACGGTTCTCTTACTAGAGAGCAGAGTCAACAGAAACAGCAGCATTCTCTAGCCACTGAAAAATGGAAAAAATACTTGCTTGGAAAGGGAACCAATTATTCATTTGAAAGTTCATTCTGTTTCTTTCCCAGTCATAACAGCTACAACACTCACCTTATAACAGCTGCAACAGATCCATAGCTGATCATTGAAGGCAGCATGGTCCCTTCCTTGTGCAACTTAACCAATCTTCAACATAGTGGGTGTGCCATATTTGAAAGCCATTACCATCCTTGTCTTTTTCCAAGAGGTTACCTTTATCACATAAGCATGAGACACGAGGAATTCTGGACTAATTTCATGCCTCAAAATTTTTGCTATGCTGCACTCTTATCCACACTACTGGAGCCCCATTATCTCATTCTAACAACTTCTTACACAGCTGAAGAATCATGTACCAAATCAGTAGAAAATACTGAATTTTGATAGTAGGATGGCAGTACTAATTGTTAAAATCCTAAAATTCTAGGTTTTCTCTCCAAGATGTTCGCTTTAATTCCCCTTTTGAGTGGCTATTTTAAATATAAATTTTAAAAGAGACATGAAGGAATTTAACATTTACTCAATTCTTTTTTACCAGTAATAATAAAAAAAAAAATAATAAAATAAAATAATAATAAAAAAATGAAATGTTCTTTATCCACTTGTCTTAACATGTAAACACTTCCTTCTGAATCTGCAGCAGTACTTCATTTCTGGAAGCATATTGCTTTCAAAGTGAAATTGTCCATACAGGTGCAGATTTAAAAAAAAAAAAAAAAAAAAAAAAAAAAAAAAA
>VZSR01003807.1:39805586-39837664 GCA_013398615.1 Brachypodius melanocephalos
TAAATTCAGAGGTTTGTTGGTATTAAAAGCATTAGTGGTTATCACTCTGTCTGCTGGCAAAGAACAGTGATTTTCAGGTATCGTGATAAAAGACGTATGTAAGAAAATAATTAAATGAGAAAAAGTTAATAAATACAACACACACTTTTTATTGAGAGCTCCTCCAAAACATAACAAACTGGTGGTTTGAACATCACTGGTCTCCAGGTGCCCACCAAAGCTGCTTTATCACTCCCTCCTCACCTGAGCAGGGAACAGAGAAATAAGATGAATATTTTGTGGGTCAAGGAAAGGACAGGGAGTGACCACCCCATGGTTACAGCCACATCAAAAACAGACTCAGCTTGAGCAATTAGTTTAATTTTTCACTTTTAGTTGATTGGTAATGAGAAAAATTAAAATGAAATCTTAAAACACCTTACCCCTGCTCCTTCCTCCTTGACAGATTGAGCTTCAGTCCTGATTTTCAACACCTCCTGCCCTCCAGGTGGCTCCTGACCAGTTAGTAGAACAAGGCAAGCCTAAATCTGCAACACAATCAAATTCTCTCAAAGCAAAAAAAAAGTTCTTTATCCTCATAACTTGAGAATATGTTACCTGAGAGCCTGGAGTGTTCCAAGGAATTTCTTATCTCATGGGGATTTTTTTTCTTTTATGGAAATGACTCCAAACGAATTCCATCTAATCTTCTTATTTATTAATTATTCTGCCTAGTGCAATATTTCTCTGCTTCCTTTAGTCTGTTATTCTTATATCAGTTCTAAGAGATTCTCAGACAGTAGGCTAAACTCAAATTTTTATTAGTCTTTGAACATAAATGTTTTACTTCACACAGCATGTTTAAAAAGGAGAGATTCTCTCTTCCGTAATCCTTGCTCTTAAAATGCTCAATGAAATTAACTTTCAAGTTTATTAATGCCCATAAGTTGTGTTATTTCTAAGCTAACATCAAAGCAAAAGTAGAAGACCTGAAAGTGGTGCTTCTTAGGTTCATAGCTCTATAGAAGCCCACTCTCTAAAGGTCTTCTGAGTCACAGTTCACTCAGCTCACAAGGTACATATAAATCATCTAGTTGTAAAACACCCACGACTACATCCCATACTAGATACTGATGTCAGTACAAGAGCTGAGTGGACCCTCTTTCTTTAATGGATTCTGGTTCCTAACAGAAATAAAACTAGACATAAACAGTGAGGTGGGTAGATGTGTACTTGTCGCGGGGGGGGATGCTCCCGCAGCACCTTTTCTAAGGGTCCCTTGCCAGCAGGGATTGTGGCGTTAAAAATAGCCATAAAAATACAAATAAAAGAGTTAAGCCGAGCACAGCAGAGAGACAAGCTCATCTGCTTGCTAAAACACCCTGAAAATGCCCCCAGAGCCTTTTGTCTTCTCCCTTAAGTACTTGATGGTCGAGGATGGTTCTGCTGGCCACCTGCCAATAGAGACAGGTGCAGGTCTTGACAGACACAGACAGGGTCCAATCGATACCGGTTCCTTGACATTGGACCAATGGCAGCAAGCAGCGGCAAGAAGGTTCTAGCTAGTTTCAAAAAACTCTAAAGGTAAACTGAACCCTTTTTCCTTACAAGGAAAAAGTGTGGGGGTGCATTGCTACATGTACTTAAATGGAACCTTGTCTAAATGTCCTGCAGACTAAGAGTGCTGGGTTCTTTTTTGTTTTTTTAAGAACTTTCAGAAATACTGAAGACTTAGTTTTACCTGGTCACATTCTGAAGTACTGTGTAGCAAATATTTTTCCTTTACTCATTTGCTGTTAGGATAAGCATTTAGGATCATTCTCAGATAGAAAATGCTAAATGAGAGCTTTGAAAGAAAAGCCAAACAGGCTACCAGTATGGTTGAGGGATGATTAAATATTTTATGAAATATTCTGTCTTATTGTTCTTCCTGAAAACCTGTGAGAACAGCACATCCTTATCCATGATGTCCTGGCAACTGTGGCTACAGTGTCCCACGTTACCTCATTAACAATCAGCAGTCCTCTACAAAGCTGTTATTTACAATAAGATTGTAACTATATTATAACTAAATAACTGGAATAGTTCCAGTGGGTCTTGAAGGAAACCACAAGAACTGACAGTCCTCCGTACCTTCATGCTATTTGATAGAGCTGGCTGAGTAAACTCAACACTGTTGCAATGTCCAGTGTAAATAGCTCCCCAGCTGCTGTGGAGAGTCAAGAACTAAAATCTATAGAACAAACTGGCTTGGAAGAAAACATAACAAATAAAATAATTAAGATTTTTTCATCTAAAAATCTGAAGCATCAGTTATTTTTGGAAATTGTGATCAGTTCTATTTCTCAGTCAGCCTTTGACTGCAGCACTATTGTCTCAAAGAGCAAGCAAGTTCCCCTGACTGATAGCAGTACATTCTGCTCCTGTTGAAGGGACCTGTATTGCCACAAGCAAAGCACCCACAAAATTCAGGTACTTACACACATTTAAAAAGTACACATTCTGGCCTTTATATCACACCCCTAACACCATCAGCTGAAGCAATTTTGCTTAAGATGTCTCTTTCTTAATTAATTTTTTTCTTTCCTTGAGTGAATCTTCAGTTAACATGTTTGTTTTGGAAAATGTACCGTGTCATTGTAGGGCTGAGGAACACAGCAGCAGCAGGTTTTGGCACACCATTGCAACAGCAATATCTATCTGCAAGGAAACTCACGCTAGAGCATTCCACAAAGGGAAGAGCAGCCCATGTGAACAAGACATCACACAAGCACACCAGCTGTATCCTGAGGTGCTGCTCTCCAAATTTTGGAAGGAGGAGGAGTTAGGTTTGCTCTCAGTCAGCTCTCAAGAAACTAAACACATTGGGCACACTCGAGTCGTGTTACAAACTGATTCTTCTGCAGCCAGCTTTCCTTATGGCTCATTTAGATTTCTCCCCACAAAACAGGAAAATATAGGTCTGGAACTTGTCCCAGGCCGTTAGACCACTATATGGTATGGGAAGAGCACCACTTTTGCTTACAGCACGCTTTTCAGTAATACAAACTGCAACAGGATAAATCTGAGTTTCTTGTTACATCTCTATTCAAAGAGAAAGCTAAGGTAACCAGGATTATAGGCGGAGAAAAGAGAAATGGGAGGAGCAAGGTAATTCCATTGTAAAAATGACAGTAAAGGAGTATCTCATGAAAGGTGGGTGTATCTGAGATGGTATCTGTACTTTAACTTAACAGTGATTTCCTGCAAAACTCTCTCTTGCTGATAAAGGAGGAAATATCTGTGGAAATTTGAAATACATATTTCATTATCAACCAAGTCTGTACTAAATTAAAAGTGAACTATCTCAAGGAGAAAAAATAAAGTAAATCAGATTTTGTGCAGATCATAATTTAGTAAGAGAAGTTAAAAATACGCTAAAAGATAGATAATGAGAGCCTCTACAAAAGTATGGGCAAAAACTAAGATTTTTTTCTAACAATTTTTGAACAGTAAAGTCCCAGTTGTAGGGTCCACTAAAGGCCTAGCTTATGGAAAGACAAAAGTTAACCTCTATGCTAATTCTTTTTGGATTATTCAGTGCCCCAGGGAGGTTTGCAGGCCCAGGAGAAGTGAAAGCCCATGCAGACAACAGCAGCCACAATTTGCCATTGTTTGCTGGTGGGCAGACAGGAAGGGGCTGAGCTTTACCCCTGCCCTGCTGAGGAGCTACAGCTGCTCTGATAACCCCAGGTGGGTACAGGTATTCCTGTATTCCTCCTTCCTAATCGCCAGTGGCCAAATCCTGCAGAGGATTGGAGTAGCTGGAAAAAGAGCACTCTGGGGGATCTAAAGTGTGCTCCTGGCTTCTGCCCTCACCCCTCTGACAGAGGCATGGGCTGGCCAGCAGATTTGGGCTTGAGCTGCTCCTCTCATTTCCCTTTCTAAATGTCTTCCTTTTCCTAAGCCACTTTCTAGAACCCAAATGTTACCATTTCTCACTAGAGTAAATAGCAAAGTCTAAATTAATGCTTCATTGAGAAAGACAGTCTTGTTTTTAATTAGGGAAACATTCTGACCACATTATTACATCATTAGTTTCACCATTAAAAGTGTTCAGTGGAGTATCAGTTTGTCCATTTCTTTTCAGTTTTCAACAAGAAACAAAGCTTATCTGGAAAAGCAGTACCATCTGACAAAAAAAAAAAAAAAAAAAAAAAAAAAAAAAACTCAACCCAAAATAACAACAACAACAACAACACAAACCCAGCTGGTTTGGTAGAGGTTATTCTTCCTTATCTCACTTATGCCAGTAAGCTTCTTCATTTGCGAATCCCAGTAGCACTACAACTTTTTGGTTTAGGCAGTTCTGTGATTCTTAAATTTTTAAAAACAGCCATTTCCACTGGAGGGAGGAGCATTCTTCAAAGAATTTTCCCCACAAGACTACTTTGGGATTTTGAAACAGCCTCCAACAGCCAGCATACCATATTTTCCTCTATCCCCTAACCTTCACACCAGAAGAATAAAGGAGAGTTTGAGGAAATAAAGGAAAGGGTTATGGGTATAGTTTGCTTCATTTGTACATTGTGACAGTAGAAATAAGTAAGTATGGAGGAAGGAGGTCTTTTAGTCCATTTCAGCTTCCTAAAACATGTTATCCTATTTGTTTCTATTCTGATAGAGGTCTTTTCAGTTGGTATTCACAATGAGAAAACCTGATACCTTGAAGAAGGGTTTTACGGGTTTTGTATCAATTTAGGTGAGTGTTGTTGACTGGGCATTGGAAAAAGACAAGTTACTTCCTATTCTGCTCTCCAGATGCAAGGGTCTGGAATAGCTCTCTTGATTTACAACACACAGGGAGAAAAAATGAAATGTAATATCAGAAGTGAGCAAGATAAAAGCATGACAAGGAGAATCATAGTAATGCCAGAATTCCTCCCCTACTGCCCCAGTTTCTAAACTTGTAAACTAAATTTAGTCCTGGCAAGAGCAGAGGTAACACCCGCTGCAGTCAGTAGGATGTTTGCCATTTATACCAGGACTCTGCTGACAGTTTATGCTTCTTGTCATTCGCATTTGTCACCTGCAGTAGATTAAAAGAGAAGGAAAGGAAGTGAAAGGAAAAGTGTAAGGGGAAGGTAAAATGACAAATATAATACAAAGCTATAAAATTTGAGTAGACAAAAACATACAACTTTTTAGAGAACACAAGAACTTGGGAAAACAGTGGAATGGGCCAGTTATATTAATGATTTAAAATCGCGTGTTCCCAAAGCAACTTCTGGCAGGACTCCATGAACTCTGCTTACCTGTGTAACTTTTTAATTACTACAACTAAATCATCTTTCCATTTGCTAAACCCCATTCAGTTTATACTGGAGTCCTACAGTGCTCAAGAATTTCCTGAGTAATGTGATCAGATCTTATTTCCTCATTACACAAGCCTACACTCCTTTTGGCTGTAGTTCTTCATCACAGAGTAGTCAAATTAAAAGAGAGAAAAGTAAGTTGAAAAAAATAATTAGACTTTAAATTGCAAATGTATCCTTTATCAGAGGAACATAGGAGTTCTGTTATTTTTACTTCCACTACAATAAATTTGTATTTTTTTTATTATTTTGAGAAAAAATTATGCATATCAAATTTGGGGTTTGGATGTGATTTTCTATTTTTGCCAGAAAACTGGGAATTCCTCAACCTTCAGCACTTTTTGCCACAGGAATTCTCATCTGCTTTTAGTTTTGAAGTCCAATATAAAATCCCATTTAAAAAATATACCATCAAAACTAAAACATGAGGAAATCTAAGACTCCTAAAATTTTAGTGCTATAGTGCATATTCATAGCCAGGCCCCAGCTTCATTTCTCAGGAAGAAATTCTGATAAGCAAAAAGTGTTATCATCTCAGCAAAAATACCTCAAACAACAGAATACCAGTTTGGACTGGAAAAGGAAGATTTTCTTCTTTGCTTTCCCATGGAAAAAAGCTGTACCACAAACTACTACTTGACTCTGAATTCCTAAAAGCAATGAGCAGAACTTGTCCCTCCAACGCCCAATGCAGGTTTGCAGTTGTTGATTACATAATTGTGAGTTTCAAGAAGAAAAGCCAAAGTATGGTGAAAGCAAGGATAGCTTTCTTGCCACTATGAACTCATAAAAAGCACAGGAGCCACCCAAATATCTTTAATCCACTCCCATACTTCCAGCCAGGGTCTGCCATGAGGCCAGGGCTGTCTGTGAGCACTTACAGTTCCCTTGCACAGTTCATCTGTAATACTTGTCCAGTTAGCATATTCCTGCCATACAAGGAAAAAGACCCAAACAAGCCAACAAAGAAACATCCCAGCAAAGCCAAAACCAAACAAAAAATGAGTTTACAAAGACTAAGTTTGCTGGATTTTGTTAGTATGCCAAGACCTGCATGTAATTTTCATAAGGGAAAAACAAATACAAAAGGCAGAATATTTAGGTTTGTTTTTCACACCTGAAAATAAGTCCAAGGAAGCTTCTTTCCTTTGTTAATAGGCACATTCTATTTACATCTGTCATGGCATATTGACACTGTGGCAAATTTAGATCAGTGTTGGCTTTATATGAACTGGAGATTTGGATGCTCCACCTCTGCTAGTTTAATTTGCTTCACTTCACAACTGCCTTGAAAATATAGCAAGAAAGTTTCAAAAGAAGGAAAGCAAATCTGCTAATGGGTGATCCCAAAGACAAAACCAAAACCTCTTTGTTCTTGCTCACTTATGGATTTATCTTCTAAGTTTTGTTGTTTTACCAACTAGCAGATACTACATTGCTTTGAGTTTCAGTAAAAGTGGGTACAAGTGCATAACACATAGTTCATCCTGTGATGCATTATTTTTGGACTGCTCCCAGAGAGGAGTGAGAAGAGTACAGTAGCAAAGTTATTTTTTTCTTTCTGGATAAAAATAACAATATCTTTCCACTGCCACTGGGCTTATAAAAAAAGTAATTTGCAAAAGAAAGCTTAGCCAAAATAACACACAAGAGAAAGCTTTACAATTATGGCATCTAATTAACTCTTAAACCTAAACAGAGCACAAGAATCTCCCACAGTCAATCATATTTCAGTTGAAATATATTTTGGTCCAGAAATGCACTCAGGACAACTTCATTGACTGAGAGGTTAAGTGGCATTTGGTTTTGTGACTTTGGTTTACTGATAAACTTAAGGTCCCAAGCATGTGCTACTTCATTTTTTAAAACCACCATGCTCAGCCAAGCTCCGTGCTCTCCACCCAGGGTGGATCTCCTGGGTGCAGTTGAGAGCATGCTATATAATACAGGATAATGCTATATTATTACAGTGCTTACTATATACAGCCAGACAAATCAAATTACAAATGTATTTATCCATACCACATGTTCTAGTAAACCATGCAACCAATTCCTTATATGTCTGAAGTTTGAAGGAAAAGAGTGTGAGAACGTGGTACACAGCAGACAGACACTTTGTGCTGCATATTGAGCCAAATTTTTAAGGAGCTCAGATCTTTTTAAGAAGCTCAGTTCTTTTTAAGCCTGATTTTTTTTCCACCTTTCCAAACCATTTCAGGTATGTCTGGTTGCCAGAAGGGTAGTAGAGATGAAACATAGGCATCTGTCTGGAGGAGATTTTCTCATAGTTTTGTCAAAAAAAAAAAAAAAATCCAGATTCAAGAGTGTGTGCAACTGACTGTTCCTCACAGATTTTCTCTTGAGTGTCTCGGAGACTATTAGGGCTGAAAAGAGAAAAATGAGTCTTGAGCTTCATTACACAAGATATTAGACACATGTAAGAAAGAAATTTGACTGGAGCATGCCTGGGAAGAAAATGACAGAGAAGGGTGAGCCAGCCCAGCACTCTGGCTGTCTTATGTTCCCAGTCTTAGGGGATGTATATTTCAAGCACATTTTCCATTCCTGGCCAAATATCTTTCCCAATAATGAACAGCAGCTAGACTTCTGGACAGGTAATAATTAAGGCTTATATTCATAACAGCTTTTAACTTCCACAATCAGAGCCTCACAGTCCCAGTCTGGGGCTTTTCACAGCACTTCACCAGCTTCAGCTGTTTCCATATGGATCTTGATTCCATCTTGGTAGGTATTTATTTGCAGGGCTCCAATATCTAGCATGTAAGTGTCCCATATTCCCAGTGAAACTCTGCAAAGACCAGAAACTTTCCGTCTTTGGATCTCCTTCTCAGATAGATTTATCACAATAAGTGGTGTTTGTCTCATTATTATTGGGTTCTAACTCTGCTTACTCTGGTCGTTTTCAGAGTGGATGGATTGTTTGGATTGTTGTGGGCTCCTTTCCTTCTTCTTTTTTTTTTTTTTTTTTTTTTTTTTGTAATATACCCTGAAGTCAGTCTGTGTAAAACTATCTTCTAGTTTTGTCAAATTTCCAAAGTGGTTTACTGTTTTATCTTTTCTCCAGCTTTATATATTATAAGAAAACCTCAAATGGGTTAGAAGCTGGCCTTTCTGATGGAAAAGTTAGATAGAAGGCATGTTACCCTTTTTGTGTCTTAGCACCTTGGGCTTCAAAGTGTTCTGTCAAGTTAATGAAGCAGTTTTCTCTTTTTGAAAATGAGGTAGACAGTCCATCTTCAAACACTGCTTTTACAAATGTTTCTCCATTCAAGGTCCTTAAAATGTTTCCTATATTGTCTATATATGTCAGCTAGTCTCTATCATATTTTATATACTCCTACACTTTTTGAAGGCTTTCTACTTCTTGTGACCAGTCCTCAGGAATGCTGCCTAAGCTGAGTGAACTTGTGAAAATATCTGTGAAAACATATGCTCTTTTGGTTTGCAATTCCCTAAGATCTCAGCAATATTTCCTTTGACAGAACATCACATCAAATTTACAGATTTAAAACATTCATAAGGGATTTTTTTTGCTTTGTCCCCACGGTTTTGAATCCCTCATTTCAGGGGAAAAAAAAAAAAAAAAAAAAAAAAAAAACCACCAAAAAAAAAACCAAATAAAAACCCTCACAAACAGAATTATGCAAACAACCATCATTTTCCCTGCAAAATCAGATACTAGATGATTCTTGCCATGATTTTCTTCTTCTCTTATGCCAATCTGTTTCTCTGTTGTCAACCTTGAAAGTGATGGTGCTTCTCTACCAACTATACATTTTATTTAAAATTCCTTTGAGTTGTATAAAAGTATCCTAAAGATATCCAAGTCCAGTTTGCATGTCTTTTTTCATGCCTTTTCTATTTTGTTTTAGATTTCTTAATAATCTCCTCATTCACATACACAAAGATCTTTCCACTTTTGATTCACCTCATCATTTGTGTTTGATCCATAAAAAATAATGGAATGTTTTTTTTCTGGTTTTATTTTCTATTAAAAAGCATTCAACAGAAAATAGCATTTTCTGGTTCCTGTGAAAACAGAAGGGTCCTGATTATTCCAGTAAGTTCACAAATGCTTTCACTGTTAACAACCACAAGAAATAATGCAATTATCATCTAATCTCATCTTCCATGTAACAAAGAAATAACTCACCTATTTCTGAAAATGCCCTACTGTTTCCCCCTTCCACTATATCATATCTTATAAAAAAAGAGACAGAGATTTCCCCATCTAGAAGGAGACAGATAACTTGATTTAAAAGCAGACAATACACTTGTGTATTTCAAAGCACAATTTTTTTCAGAATTTGTTCGCCCTGACTTCCAAATTTACCTTCAGTCTCTAGTCTGTGGATCATGTTAAGCTGCCTTTTATGGAAATCAATATTGTGTTATTATCAGAAAATACTTCCCTGTGTAGCTGTTTGTAAATTATGGTCATATTATTCCATGAGGCATTTTAGAAGAAATAGACAGCTTCTTAGGAGCTTTAATATATAAGTCTATCCACTGTATTCTGTCTACTGCACCTGTATCTCTTGAGAAGGGTGGACACCAGAACAGTGTAGGACACTTATTGCAAAGCTGCATTTTGGCTTTGTTCCTGTTTCACTGTGGAGCTCTGATCCCTCAGAGCTTGGAACTCCACGCACATTAGTTCATTCCTGTGCAATGAGCTGCAGAGAACCTCAAACTGCTGTCCTCAGGGGAGCTAGAATAATGGAAAGGGCTTTGTCCAGACTGAGTAGCCTACAAGCAGCACAGCTGCAGACTACTAAATTTCACTTCTTCTAGTCAGGACAGTCCTCCAAAACTACCTGAGCAGGCTCTCACACACTGAACCACTACACTGTGCTGCTGTTTGAGAACAAAGCCTCTGAAACAGGGTTTCAAAGAAAAATTAATCTGGGCTATGAAGGATGGGCATTTGGGCTTTTCCTTATTTTGCAACAAATCCAAATGCTGAGAAAAAAATGCCATAAAACCGGGGAGCTGAAAGTGGCAGCGTGAGATACAACAGAAATGATCATTGTAGTCAACATCTGTAGGGAAACCATCCCAGACCCAACATCCTGCTCTCCAAAAGACACCATGATCACAACACGAGGAAAATAAGGTCCTGAGGGACATCTTTATACAGCTGCATTTATATCTTTAGCCTATCACATTACTCTTGAATGGGTTAATATGACATCACCACAGTGAAGCTGGCACCAGATGCCCAAGGAACACACATTCATTGCACATCCACAGAAGCAAGGATCATTTGACCTGATTTTACCTCCTGCCCTCCCTCTACCCCTTGTGTACACTTTCCTTTCACTCCTGCATTGGAGTACCACCTTCACCACCCAGTCTTAACACATGATAACAGCAAGCTGCAAAGACATTTCACTGAAACACAGCTTTCATGGTTAACACAAGCTGTTTTCTTCCCTCTCTTCAGCTGTTATGCAAACTGACAGGATTCCTTTCTTCCCATAATATGCCACAGAGATTCCCAGAACAGTAAGAACGTCACTGGAATGCCATCTCCTGTAATGTTTGGGACATTTACTGCTAGCAGGTGTGTTTTGAGCTACCTGCTGGGAATTCAGTCTGCCACAGAATGAGGTTAGTCCAAGTGTCATATATCAAATCCATGTAGCCTTGGGATACAGTCAAGCAACACTGAAGAATATTATGTTTTCCAAATATCACTGTGTGCTGTAGCACTTGCTAAATCAGTCTCCAGACATACCCCTGAGGAGTAAGACATTTTTTAGCACCTGCCAAGACAAACACCCGCTGGTCAGCCCCGTGGCTGCAGCAGATTGTTTGGCAGAAGACACTAGAGGCAATTCTGGACGAGCTGCCCTGCAGTCATTTACCCAAGAAAAGAACAGGGATGGTATGAAAAGGGCAGCTCCACTGTGTGCTGCAGAGCAGGGACCTCTTTGCTGTTCCTATTAGAGTAGCTCCGCTGCTACCCTCTGTCTTCCATTCTCCGGTGTGCTCTGACCTTCTCTCCGAGCCATCTGCCTTTGCAGGCTTTGGCACTGATAAAATGCATATTGTGCATAGGAGCTCATGGCACAAAAACCTGTAAGGAAACAAATCTGCCCTTTGCATTTCCTTTTTGAACAGCTTTCCATTAATTTTATGTGTTGCTAAGCCTCTAGTAGGAATATAATTGTGGTTAAATGAAACCTCTTACAGGAGTCTCCAGTTAGGTGCATGTTCTTGACTGTAACTGAATATGGAAGTTTAAGTTATCATAATGTAACTCCTTCACTTTTTCCATTTCCAAGAAGGGATATATCTTAAATTTTAAGCCAAACTTTAGCTCATGTCTGGAATGGGCTAAAGGACTACAAATTATTTTCAAGCAACAGGATCGCCTAAGTTAATTGAGTCAAAAAAAGGAACTTTTATTTTACATTCATTTTATGCACTATTGTTTTAGTCTAACTTGTAATAGCCTCATAAAAAAAACTTTATCTAAAAAAAAATTACAGAGATTAATTATCCATGCTGTGACCCTTTAATTTCTTTTTTTTTATTTGATTCTATAACTACTTTTCTGAAGTGCCGTCAAAGGCAAGCATCAAGTTATCTATTTTATACAGATAATACCCTTTTCCTGACATACGTAAAGACACACCATGAGCCTCCTTTTCTCCAAACTAAACACTCCCGGTTCCTTCAGCTGCCTTTCACAGGACTCATGCTCCAGAATTTTCATCAGCTCCACTGATCTTCTTTGGGAGTGCCACTGGACTTTACCTTGAAATGCTGATCTCATGGCTCTTATTTCAATTTGATCTATATCAGAGTCACACTACTGTAAGTGCATTGGCTCTTCTGATTTTGGTCCTATCTGAACATATGTGCATTAAAAGAAAAATAGTTTTGAATTCCTGTTTGCTTTCACTCAGCCCATCTTACCTCTGCAGATAACAACAATTTCATCACTGTTAATGATGCAAAACCAATAAACACAGGAAGAAACAATTGGTATGTTACTCTGCTTCATGTATTATTGAAAAAATTGTCAGTCAAAGTTCTCATTAGAGGTTATTTATCGTAAGCAGGGTGGGTAATAAGAAGCTCATGTTTTTATTCCATTTCCTCAAGTGGACTTTGCAGTTCTAGTAGTAGGAAGAGTATTAAATTTTAAATTGGGAATTCAACACAAGTTATAAACGCGATCCTTGACTGTTTTTCACAGCCCAAAATGGATCTAAATTTGTTATCATGATGATTTATTGGTGTTTTTATATGCTCCTTGCATGCAGATCTCTTGTTATATAAAGATGGCATACTTAATTATTGGAATGTATTTGTATATTTATGTATTTGCATTTATTCATAAGTATCTGCATTCATATGATTTGACATGCATGTCAGAACAAAGTCAGCTGAATTTCTTCACTTTTTCTCTAGATTTTTTTCTCATCTGAGAATCAATGTAGTTGTTCTACAGTAACACATAAACTTATGAATGATAACATACAAAAACATTAAAAATCTACTAATTTAATAAAAATTGGAGACTTTTCAGGTCTACAAAAAAACTAAAAAAACAGGAAAAGTTCAAATAACCTCTTTCCTTCTCACCTTGCTTCCTACTTTCATATTTCAATCTTTGGCGCAAGCCTAGAAAACCTTTAGATTGCATTCGTGTTCTGCATTTTCAGCAAATACAGAACTGTCAAACACTTTATTTTTGATCATGTCAAAAAAACTTTATGAGGCTTCAGGGCAGGTGTACTTCTTGTAATTGATTCTATAAAAGTAAGATGGTTTTTAGGATAGGTCAAGGGGCTGATTTCCCCAGTCTAGCAAATGACTTCCCATTCATACCTGTGTTAAGCTGGTGTGAAGTGAGTGTAAAATGTCACAAGTAACCAACACCTACTATGGGAGACTGCTGGGCTAAAAATCATAAGACATAAAACAATACTGATGGCTGGTTCTGTCACTCCATAAACCAGAAGTATCAGGCAAGTGCATCATCCTACCTCCAAGAGGTAACAGATTTATTTACCTGTTAAAATAAAGCAGCAGTCACTCTATAACCTGACTGCACAAAACCCAAACCATCCTCTAATGCAGCATGACTTTCATCTGCTTTGGCCCATGAATGTTTTGATGCCATGTACTATTTGAAGGTGTCCATTTTTGTGAACTAGGAGAAAAACATTTTCAGATAAACAAAACATTTCCTCTTGTTTATATATTTTCCTTTAAATTGTAATAAAGACACCTGAAGTAAATAAGACATTTGTCAATTTAAAATCTTTAGTCTCACCCTCTACTGGCACTATCTGATTTATGGCCAAGTCCCACTCAAGTTGTTGCAGAGATGCTTTCAGTTAAATCCTCAGAATAAAGATTTCATGCTGTTGTTTGAAGTGGCTGATATGTTATAACTGCTAAATTACTTCCAGTAAGTGCAGTAAAGCATATATTATGGAGTGAGGGATTTTTTGGTGTTGTTTGTTTTGGGGGTTTTTTTGCTTGTTTGTTTGTTTTGTTTTGTTTAGCTTGGTTTGGGTTTTTTGGTTGTTTTTTCAGTTTTGTTTTGGTTTTTTTTTTCCCACAAAACCTATTTATTGTCACTCACCCAAAATGAAAGAATTTTTTTTAAACCTTCCATAAGTTTAAAAAATGGCATATTCAAGGGGACAAGACAACCCTGTTTGCCTGGCAACCTTCTTTAAAGTATCTAATGATATGGGATGTTACTACTCAGGACCATGAGAGAAAAAAATAATTTTAGTTAGTTCTAGTACATTAGGTGAACATACATCAGTGTTCAAATCAGAAGAGGTTGTTTTATGTCTTTTGCAAATATTAAACATCCTTGCATCCAATAAGTATTTCTTATATTTACTACATCTTGGATCTAGGAACTTTTCCTGTCTACTTAGATTTTCTCTGCTCCTTTTGTTCAATTATTATTAGGAGCTGCCTGAATCAAAACAACTAAAACAAACAAAAGTCGATAAGAGCCTATAAAGGTTATTTCAATGGAAAAATTTCCTCTATTTAAAAATACTGAGATCCCTTCCATAGCTGAACAACACTCAGAAATATAACCAATTGCTAATCACTCCGTTGAATGGGGGGCTGTTACTGAAGGAAAAAGCAGAGAAAAGGAAAAGATTTCTTTTGCTGCATTTGGCATTTCTTGGGCCAGGCCATATTTTCATCTAGGGATGGACATTTTTTCTTCATGAAAGTCAGATCACAGAAAACAGAAGCTCCAAAACATGAATTCTGAAGTCAAGGATGAGAAAGTCTTTATTATGGTAATTTATCTTTTTGTTGTTGTTGTTGTTAAATACCACTGTGCTGGGTAGAAGACAGTGCAGGAGAATGGCCTTGCTGTTATCTGCCAAAGCAGCTTGCTTTCAGATCTAAAATTGCAGAGAGCTGAACTAATCTCTACCACAGAAACTGTCTATCATAAAAGCACTTTTTTATTTTTTTTTTTTTGCAAGAGCATGTGACAAAGTAATATGACATGGTGGTAACTGTTCATGAACAAGAAGAAAGTCCCTTCTGATTACAGAGCTATAAGGCAAGGGAAGAAATCTTACAAGACTCAGGCAAAGCTGAAAGCAAAACATGACTGAAAACAGCTTGTTCAAAGGCACTGCAATGGATGCAGATGCTTTTTGACTAGCCTAATTCTATAAGCCTTATTTTCTTACTCATCGTTTAAACTTGGTTTTGGTTTTATTTCAGCAAACACTGTCTAGGACCTTCTGTCTTAGGTTTAATAGCTTAGGGACACTATCCAAAACCTAATGGAGCTCTAACCAGATCTGAAAGGTGAGTTTAAAAACAGAGGGCATAAAGATGTGGATGACTGAAACTGAAATCAGGCAGCCTACAAGGCAGAGATGAGCTGGGCTCTCTGCCTGCTTCTGTCCTTTGGCCCCATAAAGAAGCAGGGTCTAGCACAACCAGCAGGTGGATGGCCTGAGGCACTCAGAGCTCAAACATACTTCTGGGTGCTAAATCAGACACCTCCTGATACTTTGCATCTGGCCTACTTTTTGGCAGCTCTACCAAACCAGTTCTTTCCCTTATTTGTCAGATGGCAAGTTTCTTTATGTGAGTTCAGTTCCAATTTAAACAAGGGAACAAGTTTCAACGTTCAGACTCTTACACTGTCAAACTCTCAGGGACAGATGAATGAGAGAAAAAAGATCAAAAAAAAGTGTAGGATATTGAAAACAGCATGAGATCCAGACTGTTTTGTAAGTGATCTCATGTGGTTCAGTATATCACATACGTGTTCCAATGCTGAAAAGAAATTTCTACTTTAAAGAAAATTTTGCAGAAATGCTTTGTTCAGGACATGGATGTGATAAAACTATTTTAACACTCTCATCCAGCTCAGTAGACCTGCTTTTCATTGCAAACTATTTCTTTAATATTGAAAGGGTTTTTCTCTTTTATTTGCAGTACAGAAGAGAAGTTCTGTGGCTTTCCTGAACTATATGAATGAATTGAGTAATTTCTGACTCTGATGAATTATGAAGGTAATATGTGAAGGAGCAGAATACTGAATAGAAATTCATCTTTGCTATGAATGATTCATGAAGATTCTTTTCTAGAATAAAAATATGAAGCTACTTTAAAGCCTCTACTTAATACTAGAGTAAGTTAAAACATTTTTTAAAAGGCATCTTTCATATTTTCTTTTATTATTTGTAGTCAAGCTATTCATTCTCCCCCTCATAAAAGTTATTACATGTCATGGATAAAGCATAATCTTTTTCTTTCTCTCCAGTGTTCTCAGAGAAAGTATAATCCAAACCTAAAGAAAATCAGTTCTTTTCTTTCCAGCAGAAAATGAATAGCAACACAAAATCACACTTATATGTGGGTCATCAGTGAAGTAATTTTCAACAAATTTTATTCCCTGCCAGATAGCATAAAACTCACACCCAGAGAAAAGCTAATACAAGATCCAAAGACTCTCAGTTCCTATATTTTTGACATAATATCCAAAAATATTTTAAGACAATCTCAGATGTCAGTATAAATAAACACTGGTCTCTTACTTTCAGCCTTTTCCACTCCTTGTCTTTGCCATGCTGATTAATTAAAAAAATCCAACAAAAATATCTGCAGCTAAGAGCTGCAGAGTAACAGGGACAATTTAAAAATGTGATCAGACTTTGTATTTCCAGACACAGAGAAGTCACCAGGATGCTTCTTTACACAGACAACATGAAGATTAATATTAGGACCAAATAAATAGGCCAGAACAAGTAATTTTCCAGCTCCCTGCAACGACTGAAAGTGGGGATTAGAACAAACACTTGAGATGTTCTGGCCATTAAGAGAGGTTGTCCCTGATCTTTGGCACATTTAGCAAGCACTTTTCCGTACAAAAGGAGCTGGTCCCATTTTCATACCCATTCAGTCCTCAGTACTCATGTTAACCATTTATTATTTCAGCTCATGATTCAGAAGCCCTCTGGAAATTGCCTTTTATAGGGCTAACAGTTGCAGCAAACCACCGCTCCAAATATGCCCAGTATAAAATTATCAGTAGGATTCCCCTATCAAATAAATCCTCCCTCACACAGGTATTTCTGAATAATTTGTTCATCCCGTATTGGTAACAAACACCTGGTTAAATCCTTCCAAATCTGAAAAGAAAGCTCAAGCAAGAAAAGTGAGGGAAGTCCTACTGTGATCCTGCAGTGCAACACATAAGGCATTGCTGCTTGACTGGCCCACTACGGCTTCCCTGCAGCATGGAGAGCTGGAAAACCCCAGGAGTTATGTCACATCAGGTTCAACCTTCTGCCAGATCTCAAAAATTCTGTGCCTTTTGTGACAAGCAGTGCTAGCACAACTGGGGCAAGCATGTAACTACCCAGAGTGCAGTGGGTGACATCAGGTCAGAAATATTCTTCGTCTTGGTACCCTGACCCAAAAATAATCAAGCATTCATTTTCTGGCAGAAATTAGTCTCTATAGCCTCGAGGGTTCAGTCTCTGTCTAGGTCAGCTTCTGCTGGGGCAACCCTGAACTGTGCTGCGAGGCAGAGCCAGCAACACGCGGTGATGGCAGAGGGAGGGAGTGAGGGCTTTAGTCTGGGAGACAGCCCTGCTAAGCCTGACATTAACATTCACATCAAATGGCAGTGGGCAAGGCAGTCCTCAGCTGAGATAATAGGCTTTTTCCAGTGATTGCACCTTGTCACTTCGGAACGCATCAATCCCAGAGCTTGCTACCACAGGCTGTCATGTCATATATTCCCTTCCCTGGGCTCTATTTTGTAAGAAATAGTTAATGTTTGCTTCTCCTACCAGCAGACTGCTCCAGAACCTCACCATGATGGGGAGAAAATTGCTTCTGTCTTCCACTTTCAATTTATTCATGATTAGTTTATAACCCTTTCCTCCTGAACCAATATTGTCCTTTAGCTTAACCAGCTCTTTTTCCTTCCTGATGTTTGTCCTCCTAATGTGTTTATACAGGACAGACATACCTCCTGTTAGCCTTTGCTGAACAAGGCAAGCTTTGGCAGTTCAGCTCATGGCATTAACCAAATCACTTCTTCTCCCACCCAGCACTCAGCTTTCTCAAAGACATGTTTGTTTGCTGTTCTGTATCTCCTGTTCTTCAGGCAGGTAATGCCATCCCTGTCTTGATAGAGTTATTTCAGTCTGGATATTAGATGACCTTCATCTGATTTCATTTTCTTTTAGTTCTCCCAAAATATAGGTATTGTACTATGAGGATGAATTAGTTTGGGAAATCAGTGCATGGTACAGAACCCTAGAGCCCAGAAACTCATGTCCATATGTGTAGCATCCCAGGAAAAGCAGAAACCCAGAATCTCTGGATATTAATTTAGTTGCCTTGAAGTTTCCTTGTTCCTCCTAAAACTCTTCAGTTTTATGTGTAGCCTGTAGTATCTGAATATCTCACCAGTGTGACAAAAAGAATAAATAAACATTGATCTTTTTATCTGGTGAAGAAATTTAAGGACATTTTGAACACATTTTCACCTTTCTTTATGCATATTTCTCTTTGTCTTCACCCCACAGACACCAAGGCTTCAAATTCAGCCTCCTGCTTTCATACCTAAATACATCTCTATTTACTGGGATTCTGGAGTCTGTCTAAACTGAGACCGCAGAATTCCAAAAGTGGACTAATTTTCAGCTGCATGAAAACCCATGCCATGCCATGGTTGTAAATTATTATTGTCTCTGGACTTTTGAAGACGGGTGTACCCATCAGAAAATCCAGAGTTGCTAGGACTGACACATTACTTGGAGAGAGAGTAACCACACACCTGGAGTCAGAGCAAGCCAAGCTGCTTAAAATTCCGACAGAGGCCCCTTTTCCTTCACAATTCCCTGCTGATAGCAAGCACAAGCAGGCACAGTCTCTGCCTATGGTGGCCCCAAAGCAGCCCAGAAGGGACTCTGCAAATCTGCTTCTCCCACTCCCAATCCCAGGATAAGGGACTTACCAGGATTTCACCACCAAACTGGCTTGTTCTGTCTGATTTGCCAAAACAGTGAGGACGTATTGGGAGAGATTACTTCTGCTCTAGCTATCTACACTTTTTTCTGTGTCTGCCTTGGAAAGGTTGGTCGTCAGACAAGAAAGCAGCTGTGCTTTGCCTGTATTGTTTGGCATTCACCTTTGCCACAGTTTTGGTGTCACTGTTTGTCCAAAGGAAAGGTAAAGCAATGTTAACATCCTGTCTGGAAGAATAAAAATAGGGAATAAAGAGCCTGGGTTTGTTGAGAGATGCTTCAGAAAGCATTTGCCTGTTACTCGTTGTGCTTCAGCAGAATTCCTCCATGATCTCCACAACCAAAGCATTTCAGTGTCAGAAGTAGGAACCAGAGAAGTGCCAAACTGAGGCACATCTTCCTTCTTTCCTGCTCACTGTGGTTACAGGAACTTCAGCCCTTTCATTAGCTGTTTAATTGTCCTGCAAAGGTCTTGAGTCAATATTTTTATTTCCTGATTTTACCTGCCAGTGGTGAACAATCTGCTCCTCTTTTCAGAACATCTAACTAAATTTAACAGGCAGGACAAGAAGTAGCACTCCCATGCCTGCTGGATTGGAAAATTGTAAGTATATTTAACAATTTTAGGTATGCATGAAGACCTTGAAAACAACCACTTTGCTCTGAATAGGACTACTGTCCTGGAAAGAAATTTTATGTTGTGAAGTAAAATAGTTTGGATTACATTGAAAATCTGTAAAGACAAGAATGCTCCAGCTCCACAGATAGACTAAAAGACCAGAATTCCTTTACTGAGGTATTAAAATGAATACCTGGAGGGTATCTTATATTTTGTAGATTCTGTAGTGTGAAACAAAATTGGTCCTTAGCTGCTGGCCAAAAACAGCTGGAGGTAAGTGAGGAGGTTTTCTTTGATTCTATCTTTTATTCTCTTTCATATAACCCACAAAATGTTGCTCTGAACTAGTGACTTATCCAAAAAATCTGTATTCATTTTAGAAGTCCTATCAACTTCCATGAGGATAAAGAGATCTCCATTTAGGATGATCATTCCTCAAAATTTCATAATACAAAAAATACAGTGTAGCAGAGCCATATCGTAACTATCATGCATTCCATGTGATGTCCAGGAAATATTCACCCATTTGCATTTAGACTTTCTGACAGGATCTATGAAAAGTAAAGCTAATACAAAGTTGACATCCTGTCTGGAACAATATATTTTAGGTAGTGTTAGTTTCATTTGATGCAAAACCAAAACAAACCGCAAAACTTTTCCTTAGTCCAAGAATTAAGATGGGAACACACCTAAAGGATTTTTGCGTGAGGTATGTTGACATTTTTATTAGTGCAGAATGGGAAAGAAAAAATGCTAGAATGTCCTGATTCAACACTACTATCAAAAAAGTTATACTTTTTTTTTTTTTTTTTTTTTTTTTTTTTTTTTTTTTTTTTTTTTTTTTTGTGGAAACTGATCCTTTTACAAGTACTGCAGAAAACAGCTGGATTTATACTCAAAGGAAAAAGAAAAGGTGATTTACTGTATCTTTGTTTTGGAGGGTTTAGAGGAATTCAATGGGCAAGCTCTCTGATTCCATAAGGAGAAGCCAGTCTGACCAATTCTGAATTAAACCCAACAAAAATGGGGGCTGTACATCTTAGTAAGACAGACGTTGTATAAAAAATATGTGTGAAATGGATTTCCTTTGATGTACCTCCAATTTTAGCAATCCAAATTTTTTATTATTGTTATTTCAAAAATCCCAGCTGCACAGTGATTTGAGGAAAAGGGGAACAGGCACAGCAGAAACAGGTAAGTCTGAATCCTTCACCTTTTTAAATCTTGTCCATGTTGTGTCGGCACCACCTCGCTGTACAGATTTACGTTTTGTGGAACTGCTGGAAGCTCCTTTGGGTCATCCAAGCAAGACAGAATGGATTCTGTTGACCCTCAAATATGCCAGTAGTAAACAAAATCTGGAGTTTGGATGTTCAGATATGCAAATGCGTTCTAAGGAACTGAACCTTGCCCTGGACTGGAGTACAAATACTGTATGAGGAGTGCTTGTCCGACTGCTGTTTGCCACTGAGCCAAAAAAAGCACTATCAGAAAATTACAAAACTGATGAACGTGCTCCTATTTTTTTACACATAAAAGGAAAGCTGCCTTACCCAGCCACAGCTGTTTCTTTGATTTAACTCCATGCTCCTTCTTGTTAGCAATGGATGAGTGGTTTGGCAAGGGTGTTGCAGACCACTTCACTGAAGAGAAGGGTTTCCTAGTGGAATAAACCCCTTTATGAGACTTTGATATGAACATGTTTAGTAAATTACTTCAAAAATCTCTCCTCCTCTTCAGTGACTGCACCCTGAGATGGAGCACAAATCTTACATTAAAGAGCCTGTTTTTTCACAGATTCATTGAAGAGGAGATACCTCTCTCCAGTCACCCTAGATGCACTCACAGCAGGACTATTATTATTCATAAGGTGCTTGCAGAGGAGTGGCAGATATATCCTGCTGAGTTGTAATGTAATTCCAGTGCAAGAGGTAAGGCTGCAATGTAACCCAATTCATTAATCTCCAACTGTGAAACCTCACAAGTTGCAAGAGAATTAAAGATTCAGGAGAGGCAGAGAGAAAATCGAAGTTTCAAAACAAGACACTATTAACTTGGAGCAGAAAATCATAGCTAAAAGTAGAATAACTGTACACGGGGTGCTGTTATGGGTTTTGAGGCAAGATTAAACAGATCATAAGAGCAATTTATAAACTTTGCATTTATCCAGTTCTCATGACCCGGGTATGTTCATCCATCAGCTAATGGCTAAAGGTATGCAGCACCTTTCACAACATTTTGATGCTAAATTGACTGTCACCAGAAAATATCTAACATGAAAATTGCTGTCTGCAAGTGAAATTTTAGCAACACACACTTTGGAGAGTCACTAGTTGAACACAGGCTTCATTTTCAAGAATAGTCTTACAACATGAAGCACACAGCAACACAAGGATTAAAACAAAAGTGGCTGTGATCAGTCCCTCAGCAAATGCTCAGCCCAACCCTCTCCTCACGAGCTGGCTGTCAAGCCCCACTGCACTGTGCTCAGCCACCAGAACTGCACTGGACTGTGAGAAAGTAAAGTATGCAAAGATAGGGCAGGCAATTATCATGAATTCACACTGATACAGTTTAATGAGAGTACCACCCTATCTGTGCACAGTTACTGAACACCAGGGGGTATTCAAATTTGGAAGCAGAAAAAGGGAATCCCACAAATATGCCTATAAATATGATATGGGTCAGGGAACTGGTTTAAACACACTTTATGGCTTGAAGTGTCACCCAGTCAGAAATCAAAAACAAATGGAAAATAGCAGGCCCCTGACCTTGAGGAATTTAAGTCTTGTGAAGCACTGAAGTTTTCAAAAAGGGGTTTGAGCAGAATTTGAATGACATGCAGGCCTTGAGCAAGAGTTCTGCCTAAGTTAAGCTTCTTATGTTCCTCAAAAGCTAACACTAATACCCAAAATCCAACAACTGTAGAACGATCTGTGGCAAATGAAAACTTCATTAGATAGGTAGATAGATAGATAGATAGATAGATAGATAGATAGATAGATAGATAGACAGACAGAAAGAAACAGCCCACTAAAACACTGGAGCTAATAACATCAAGACCTGAGCTTGAAATATCCTTTCCTGGGATTCGTATCCACTCCTTAGTCATCCTTTCCGTTTTTTCCCCTGAATACAGTCTTCTATCCCCTTCTTATCTATCAGCACTCACTGCAGCCAAAATATAGGGCACTGGACATTCAGCATTACACAGCCTTTCAAATTTCCTTTTTTCTTGAATCCATGGTGTTCTGTCTTCCCCTCTGTTCTGCCACCAAGGGTCTAATCCTAGCATCCTTCTGCTCTTTTGTCTTGAGTCCAGTGTTTTTCAGTTCTTTCTTTAGAAAATGTTTTCTCCCACTGGCAACCCGTTCTCTTTGCCTGCCTTGCAGTTCATTTAAAACACCCTTCCTTTTATTCAAATGCCTTCTTTGCCTTTGAATATCTCTTTAAACCCAGGAATGTTGCCTGCTTCCAGCTCCTTACTGGTGATAACCTGAAGTATACATACAGTATAAGCTTTCTGACAGTAGATTTGCTTATCTGTGTAATTTATAGGCAGCATGTAGATATACACAGCAGGACAAATAAATTATGTAGAAAAATAGATCCAATGGAAAATCTTACCTTTTTTATGGTTTTGTAAACCAAGGGGTACTTTGAGTCTTCAATATGCTGCTACTCTCTACTTTTTTCTGGTTTAAATTATCCAAGTACACTACTGAAAATTTAAAAATTTGAGATAAGCCTTAAAAAAGGAAAAATTTTACTTTAATATATCATTTCATCAGATCATTGTTGGAACTAGCATCCTGTTCCAAGCAACCTCATCTTCATAGTCTAACAACTTACTCTGCAAATTCACTGATTTTTCAAGCTAATATTAGAATCATATTTTTCCAAGTACCCACCCACTGATACTCTCCTCTTTGGCACTTTTCTCTCCTAATATAAAAAAAATATTGACAGCGAGACCTAGGTCTCTGTGGTTGTCAAGGGATTAGGAAAGCTCTCAGTGAGGATGTTCTGAAAATCTTATTTTCATTAATGAATTGATGCTAGCAACTACTTCTAGGATACTGTGCCATTCAAAATTGCACAGACTCTAGTTTTCTTGAACATAGCAGGAATCAAAAAGGAGAAGGTAATCACTATTTACAATTACTGGTCTCCCTCCAATTTGCATGTTGTTCTGATTGTTTTCTTTCTGTCTCACACAGATACAGGTTTTCTGGTTGCTTCCAGCTCTATTTCTTGCCTTCCTCTGTTGTTAACACATGCACACCGTTTTCCATTTCCTGCCAAAGGAGATATTCAGATTAAATGTTAGGCAGAAATTCTTTGTTGTGAGTATGCTGAGGTACTGGAACAGGTTGCCCAGAGAAGCTGTGGGTGCCCCATCCCTGGCAGTGTTCAAGGCCAGATTGGACAGGGCTCTGAGCAATCTGCTCTAGTAAAAGGTGTCCCTGCCTATGGCAGGGGTCTTGAAACCATATGATCTTTCAGGTCCCTTCCAACCCAATCCATTTTATAATTCCATGATTCTGTGACTCCCCAGCTGTGCTCCTTGGTGTCCTGTGCTCATTTTTACCTTTGCCCAGGGACATGGCTGATGCCTGAGGGAGCAGAGCAGCTCACCAGACAGCAGTCTGTATTTCCAGAGCTGGCAGTGACTCCTGTCTGAAGCTGGCTGACACCTTTGCTGTCTGTATGTATGTGACTGTGGGTCATTACACAGCAATAAACTACAATATCTTGGTCAAAACCTGTCTCATTTCATCTGGATCCCCCCTGGCTTTGCTGGCACTGGTCCATGCCTGGGGTTTACTGACCTTTTAGCGGGCACTCTTGTCCCTCTAGGGAATGCAAATGGTTTCTTGTGGAGGCTGTGCAGACACTGAAGTTGCGGGGTGTGTGCTCAGCCCCATGCACAGCACCCTCAGGCCCAGCCGTAGGCCTTGCACCAGGACCAGAAAGGCCATCCAGCACATTTCCTGCTGGAGCTGTTGCCCTTTCTTGAGTGATCAGCCCACCCAAACATCTAGGTGCTGATAATACACCTTCTAGCCCCACACAGCAGTGTGCAATGTCTGCTCTTTCAAGGGATAGTGCTTCCAAGCCATGCCTGCGCTACGAGGCAGAGCCAATCCTACAGCACTTCCTGCAGCCCTGTGGGTGTCCGGAGGGGCATACCTCAGGGCATGCAGTGGGCCACACCAGAGGAAGCTGCTCGTGGTGCTTACAGAGACTAAGCCCAGGTTGCCTGAGAAGATGCAGAAAGTGCCCCTGTGCACCCACAGCCCCCAAGGATCTCCCCTTTGAAGACACACTGGCGGCAGTAAAGGTAAGCTGAAACACATTTACTGAGACACCAGACTGTTACAGTGTTTGCTGGGCAGAATAATTTAGAAGCCAAGTAGCCAAAATCCCTTAGGAAGGGATAATGTGATCTTCCAAAACCTGAAGTTTGAGGGTTTTCATCCCTCAGGTTAGGAAGGTTTTGTTGTGCTGACAGAGGAGAAGGCTTTAGCTTCACTGGCTGTCTTGTTCAAGTTGGCTCAGATGAAAAGTTGAGGGATCTCAACTCAGTCAATATATTTGCACCATTGTTTTTTGGTTAGTTTTGTTTTTTTTTTTTTTTCTTTTAATTTTGTTGTGGTGTGCTGTTTATGCACTCCAGCTTTCAAAGAAAGCATTTTTAAGGTATCAGCAACATTTCTACTGGACATGGCAGGTCTGAATTACCACAGTGCTTGCCAACAATGTCTGCACATGGACACTACTGAGGCACTGGCCAGGACACACACAGAGCTAGATTTAACTAAAACAAAACAAAGCAAGCCCTGTGCTTCTATGTAAGCACACAGTTATTACCTTGGTAGTTTATGATGGTCAGTCTATCTCAGAGAATGAATTGCAGTGTCTGGGCCACATTTTCCAGTTTGTGCTGAAAAGCCAGGCTAACAGGGGATTAACAGGAAGATAGTTCCAGAATGGATTATCCCTGTGTGTGATGGTAAAGAAATTTCAGTGCTAGCGACGTGTTCTGACACCACGTTTGGAAGTCTGCCTCTGGCAGTGTGCTCCTAGGGTTAGCACAGTTGTATCCTTCCAGGCCTGAAAAAACTTGCATGAGATTTTATCCCAGGCATCAAACGCCTTTTCTGACCTGCTTGTGTCCTTGCAGTCTCAGCAAAACTCCATAAACTGTCTTAGTTTCAGAAGCTAGTTTTCCCTCTTGAAAATCTGTAACAGCTTCAAGGGATGCTTAAACTCTATTTCTGTAAGGTTTGGCTGGTTCATAGTACCCCCACTCCATGCTACTTCTCAGGAGCATTGGCCTGATAGTGTCTGACAGACAAGCAGACAGCAAGAATAAACATAGATAAATTTAATTGTTTGAGACATTTAGGATATTTAATTTGTTCATACCATGGAATATGACAAAATAAATTTAGTAGCAGAAGAAAATACTACCTAGTGTCATTATAGAGTGAATGTTTTTGTGTTTACTCAAAGCCCTTCCAGGTAGGCATATGAGTAGAAGGGAATATCCATTTCACTTGCATACTTAATTCTCTGTATTTAGTACACCAGTAAATTGGATGCCTTTCTTTAAATTCTTCTAACACTCTTAATCAAAGCAACCATTTTTGTAGATTTCTATCCTCTTTTAACGAACACTGCACTTGCTTTTGACACACTGCTGATGCTTAATGTTTTTTTCTCTTCAGGGACACAAAATGTATTCGTGCTTCTGCAATGATCAGGATAAAGTCAAAAGACAAGAACCTAGCACTTGTATTCCTTTGTCAGTTAAATACTGCACTACAAAAAGGAGGCAGTAAATTATAGAAAGAAACCAACACTATGACCACAGAATTCTGGTGTTCATTCCTACATCAAGAAACCTATATAAAGTAACTGAATTCCTCTTCCTTGATTCAAAAGGGAGTTTTGAATGTTTGGTGATCAAATACTGTAAAGGAAGTTACATGTTTTTCAGCTGGTTGTAAGCAAGCCACAGGATGCGTGAGATACACTAGAAAGAGGAACTGGCTGATGAGTAACCTGTTTTCACTGTAACTGTACCGTATGGAGTGAATAAAGCAGTGTTTCTCCACCTCTCCCTCTGGGAATGAACGAAAATGTTTCTTGATATTTGTGCACTGGATTCAGTAGACACATGTTCACTTATGTCCCACCAGACAGTATTCTTTCAGAGGCAGTCCAATTTTGGCTGCTACAATGCCTGAAGTCTGGAGGAACTATATTTTTTTCTCTACTCTCTTTAGTGGAGGAACTTTATTTTTGCTCCCTGAGTAGCAGCACAGAAAGTGTTACCCATGACTGAGTTCCTTCCCTCAAATTGCAGGTTATTATGCCCTATTCATCTGCTGGACTTGACTGGGAAATTTAAATTACAAGATCTCTACATACTCAGAGAAAAGTTAACCAAGCTCTAAGATACACAAATAGGATGATAATTAGCACTCTTTTTCAACAGTGACACAGTTTCTGGAACAGTTAAGCAACTTTCCTGTACTAATTCCTCTTATAGCAATTTGTATAGGTAGATAGAAATATTATGTGGACATTTGTCAATAGACAGTGCCACCCAGCTAAACAGGGATACTGTGTCAAGATTCAGACTTGTATGCTTGCTGCAAAATCACCATACAGAGGTAAGTAAAACACTGTGTTCTTCTACTTCAGTGTCAAATATAGCGTGGTGGTGCAGGAAGATAGAATAGTTTGATAATATTCTTCAACATGTTTCAAAGGAATTATAAAGTCATAGGCTTTTCTCACTGACTCCAATGGTAGCTCTCCCATCCTTTTAATTTTCAACATGATCTGTTGTATTTATGCAAACTATACTGGCTGACAGTTCTCTCCCTCCAACCTTGATACTCACCATGAGAGGGAGAAAACAGTATCACAGAAGTATTTTAACCTGGACTCATAGAGTTTATTTAATTGCATTTTGAAATAAACAAGAATATTTCCAAGAGCACCTCAACATTCTGTGCAAAGAACATTACCAGTGCCAAGCAGTTTCAGGCAAGTCTGCTGTCTGCAGCACACATATTCCCCCACATCCAGGCCCAAAAACTCTGCCTTGGCATTTCATTGGGTGAGTAAAATGGAAATGTGCACAGAAATTCTAGCAGGTGGTCTGAATGCTGGGGAGGGGAAACAGTCTTGTCTCTTAGGAGGCATATAAATATAACCCAGGATCTTTCCATGTTAATCTTTCTTGAAAGACACTGTTCAAAGGGCACGCAGTAAGCTCTGTGGGGATGTTAGCTTACTGGGAGATGGTTGCACTAAAAGTTGCTGGTGTCTATTCTCCTGCACAGTGAATTTCTAATTCTACCTGAGATAGACCTCCACACAAATTGCAAACCAGTCTGAACTGATTGCCTGTCACAGAGATACTGTGTCCTGGCTAAGAAATTCTACTCATCATCACAACACAGGTTTCCAAAAACCATGGAAAATTATTTCTACAGATCAAAAAGGGGTAAGTTTTGAAGAAGGTGTGCATGGAAAAGGTTCAGCCATTTACCATACTGGGAGACTTTTAAAGAGGTTGGCCGTGATAACTGCTATGCTTACTTCCCCAAAAGTACCTACACCCAGCAAATAAATGGCAGAATTTCCCAGATCTTATGCCAGTGTAAGCAGGAGGAGATGGCAGGACCTCTCTGCAGAACACAATGTTTTCTCTCAGAACTCTAGCATGGCACAGGCAGGATGCTAATAATATCAGAAGAAAAGGCAAAAAAAACAGTTTAAAAACCCAGGAGAAAGCAAAGGAAAATAACAGACAGGACAAAGAAAACTGCAGTGGCAGAACAGCTCCATCCAGATCCTCGGCTTCAGACCATACCCAGCCCAACTGCAACAAGGAAACCAAAATACCACAGAAACAGAAAAGAATCTGCCTCCCCAGAAACAAGGAGAGGAGAAACAAGATCCTGGGAAGCTGGGGAACCACCAAGAAAAATATCTTGAAGCAGAGTCTTGCTTTGATCCTGATGATAAATCAGTTTTGCCAAAACGGATGAGCCATTTGGACCCACTCCCTCCTGTTTAAGAATTTGTCCTTGAAGTGATGAGCACGTGTGAAAACCCACAGATGCACTGAGAAAGGGAAGGCAGATGACATCAGGCTTGAATTCAGATAAAAATGTACATGAAAGAGCTGAAAAAAAGCAAAACAACTTCATACTGCAGCATAGGAAAGTCTGGTGTTCCTTTTCTGCCCTCCTCCAGATGGGATTTTCAGTTCCAAATGGTAAACACCATGTTTTGTTACAGATCATCTGCCTCTCTGGGGATCATCATCCTGCAGGAAGGTTGAAACCAATTGGTAGGATTGGTGCTCCACGGAGTTTCATGTGGCAGCAGCAGCAGCCCTTGTGCTCAGCTGCTGCTCTGGCTCCACCATACAGCCCATGGCAGTCATTTCCTGGGCATTCATGAGAGCTGCAGAAAATCAAGATTGCTGGTGCTGTATGGTACAGGAAAGAAAGTAAGAACTCCAAAGCACATAAATGATCTTGAGATTCATCAAAACATTTGCTTTCAGACATTATTTCTTGCATTTTAGTTTCTTTACTAGGAAGTGTGAGTTGCAAAGCCTGCACTCTTCAGGGCCATCTTTACTCAAAAAGGAATTTGCAAAATTAACATCAAAACAGGTACAAACCTTGTAATTTACCATGTTAGCCCCTGACATTTTCCAGCATCTGATGTACGCTATTTTTATTGAGACAAAAATACCTAAAATTATTTTTAAAGTTTCACATAACCTTTTAAAATCTTATTTCAGTCATTTTAAACACACTATTAAAATAATTTTCAATACGAGACCAACTTTTTTTTTTGTCTAATATCTTTTTTTTTTTTTTGGCCTTTTTTGGTCTAATAACATTACCATATATGATACACATAACAGGGAATTTTTGTTTCATCTTCATAGCATGCAGTTTTCTTCCAACGGAATTTTAAAAAATAATCCGATGCTGATTTTGCAGCTTATTTTGAATGGTTTGATACTTCCAGTTATTAAATACACGAACTGTAATGGCAACACTGCATGCTTTCTAACTAGGAAGCAAGTAGAAGAGAAAATGCTGAGATTACAGCCTGTATGCATCCAAATCTTCCCACTCCCAAGGAAATAAAATGTACCAATGTGCAAATACAGTCACCTTCTTGTCATAATTTCAATTTCCAAAAGTCACTGGGGTAAAGACATCAGACTGCATACAATGTAATATTCCAAATGCTGCAATTAAATAAGCAGAGTGCTCTTTTGTGACATACTGAATGTGTGCAGCATCTCAAACAATTCATCTAAAGCTTGAACACACATGACTACTGAAAATATGGGTCGGCAAGGATACACAGGGGGAGGAGAAGGTGTGAGGAGGTCTGAGCATTCCCTCCATGCCTCCACAGGTGCTGCACCACAGCCAGCTCCAGGTCTGCCAGGACAAGGATGGCTGACAGCTGCTTTAGGCCCATAGGTTTTCTGCAAAACCTGGACAAAAAAAAAAAAAAAAAGCTTTGACGGTTTATTAAACAGAATGGTGGGGTTTTTTTAATGACTGGTCTCTCAATTGGTTTGCATTTCAGTGTTTAGATACCACAGATTCCTCCAGGAAATCTGCCATAAAATGAGAACCTGAAGTAGGCCAGATTGCTCACTGTTGAAAGTTACAGAAATGTGGGTTGAAACTCATATAACTAAAGAAAATAAACTCATGAGTTGGGTTGTGGGGTATTTATTTTATTTTATTTTATTTTATTTTATTTTATTTTATTTTATTAAATTTTTTTTGTCCATATAATTTAAAACATATGCAGAGTTTTTAAAAGATACATCTATCTAATCCTAAAATAGTAAATATCCTGTAAAACATATCTGTCCTTACAGATCCTGACCTATAAAGTCATACTTTCCTTATCTTAATCACTATGAAGACTGGCTGTCAAGCAAGTGAAGAGTGGGCATGAGCAGAGATCATAATGAAATCTGGAATATCTGCAAATTAGGGTAAATTAGTGAAGTTCTGTGGATTATTTCACTTTGCACAGCAAAGAAATCTGGATTATTTTGCATATACTGTGTTAAAAACACATTTTTCTGTTACCCCAGAACATGTTCAACTAGGTAGCCAAGCTTTAAAAAAAAAACATGTATAAAGCAAAATCTCAAACTTAGTCCCTATGGACTCCACTGTGGTGGCCTACTGCATAGATTTACTTTGGCAATGCCACAGAAGACAGACATGCTGGAATAATTTATTTCTGAGTCGATTTTTTCTCTGTGGATTTTGTAATTTGATTAACTTTTTTCGTTATCTTTTTACAGGCTCTTTGAAGGTGGTGTAAATTACATCCAGCTCTGATTAATGGTGAGATTCATGCTAGAAAATAAAATCTTCACTCTAGCTGGAATGTAAATGTAGCCTTTCAAACTAGCACAGAGTTTTTAATAGAAACAGAATTAATTAGTTCAACCTGGAATCTTATATATGCACACAAAAAATCAGATACCTAAATAATTTCAGTTTGTCTCTTCTACAGTTTTTGGTAAAACACAAAGGTTAAATTATTTTATTGTAGTTACAAGATAGTGCTAATTTCTAAAAGTTGCTTATAAAGTAGACAATGTGTCAATACTGTGTAATCCAAGGGACAGGCAGCCAGGTAAAGGCAGTTTTCAGATCTGTAAATGGAAATCAGATGCCCAGCCATCACTGGCTGAGTGCTCAACAGCTCCTTGCACCTTTACTATTGTAAAGGAAAACTCATTCACTCCCTTCTTAGAGGCAGACAACTCCCCTTGGAGTCACAGCAGTCACAGTGGAGCTTGCAAGCCAGAAAACTCAATTATTAATATGATTATTTGGGGCACCACAGTGAGAGAAGTGGGAGTTGCACCTGGAAGTCAAGTCACAGTCTACAGTGCTATTATGCTGAGAGGTAGAAATGTTCTTTGAGCACGCCAGGACTGCACCAAGTGCTGGGTGTGCATGGATTTGCATTCAGTAAGAGGAGGGTATGACGCCAAGCACAGGATGGATTATTCCCTCGCCTCACACCTTTCTGCCTCCATGCACTGCACAAGCCCTTCCCTCCAGTGCATGCAGAAGGGTAGTGTGGAGCCAGGCACATCTGAAGGGAAAGTGGAATGCAGACATGGGATGCTGTACCCTCCCAAACATGGAGCTGATGTAGTAATGGTCAGGGGAATGTTTCCCAGGACGCTAGCATCTTGTTACACACCAAAACTCAAGTTTATTTTGTTGTGTAGAAAACAGAAATTGAATTTAGTGCTGAGTGTCAAAAAAGTTGTTGTTGTAATGGGCCAGATTAATTTCTGGCATGAACACACAAAATTGTCACGGATTTTGATGATTTATTGACAACAATTTATCCTCAGTGTAGTTCCACTGATTTTGCTGCAGTTACATCAGGTGTTGATCTAGCCTGATATTTCTATCAAAGGGAGGAACAGAATTAAAAGAACACATGCCTTTGTGAGATATAAGTGATATAAATTCGGGTATGAAATAT
>VZSR01003807.1:39841803-39945326 GCA_013398615.1 Brachypodius melanocephalos
TCTTTATTTCACAAATGGGTTTTTGTGAAAGGTCCGAGTTACGAGAAAAGGAGAAAAAAACAAAAACCCCTTTCTGGGGTTTTGGGGTTTTGAATCCAAGATTAAATATATAATACATATTTTATACACGAATTTATACCATTCACATCCCACAACACCGAGACAGCTTGAAGTTCTTGATTGAAGGTCTCTTTGGTTATGTTGGTGCAGATTGTAGTCAGTGATCTCCTTGGAGCACCAAGGAAATGGCATAGCTTCAGTCAGGTCCACATTGCCTGAGGAAAAGAATCTGGCACAGCACCTCTCAGGTTTAACACGCGATATCTTCCTGAAAGTTGAGCTCAGGACCCGAGATAGTGCCAGCCTGGAACACACAGCAAACAAATAGAATTAAAGCCCCTTTAAAAGCTCCTCTGCTACAGCACATCTTCATGAACAGGTCAGAACTTCATGTCTGACTGGGTTTTAGTGGTGCAGCATTAAGCCATATGTTTGCACCAGTCCAGGCAGGGTGCTTATATGTATTCCCCACAAAAGCAGCTGTTCCTCAGTCAGAGGAAGAAGGTATTCAGTTTGTCCCTTAAGTCTGCAAAATCTCTCCCATCTCAAGGGAGAGGCTCATTACAGAGAGGGTTTTCCCTTCTCTCACTGAGCACTTTCAGTCATTTCAGTGTGAGGTCTTCCTTTGGCTCTCATTTGTTTTTCAGAAGGTGTACCTTTCTTGCAGCTGAAATGGCCATAGTTAGGAATAAAAACATCTATGTGTGTGGGAAAGGAACTAACACAAATAGTCACAACTGCAAATGGACACTGCTTTGCTTTCCAAGTGACTATGACCCCAGACGGTAAGACATGACTGTGTTCTGGCAGTCCTTAAACTGCTAAAATAAAGCCCCTTTGCAAGTACATTTGCCTCTAGAAATAGAAAAGTATCCTCTATATTTATGTTATATTAGTTTTTGGGCTTGGAAGTTTTGCCAAAATCTGTCCGGAAATAAAAGAAAAATGGCTTTGCATGAATCATCTATGTTATGGTCTCCCTACATTTACATCATTACCAAAGTATGTCCCAAACTGGTGTATGAATACCAGACTCAAAATACTGGTGGGAAAAAGGAGGGTATGAAATTATGTCAGAGTACAACTGGTACTAATATGATGGCAACACAATATCATCCTGTTAGTTTACGAAATTTCTGCGGTGATACTGTAAGACATATGCCTTTGGTACCACTGTAGATGTGGTAATGCTGTACTTTACATACTATGCCATGCCTCCATCAGTCTGCGGCAAAGTAACCTCAAACCATAAAAGCAAAATAAGGCTGAACCCATAACTTTTAAAATACTTATTATACTGCGTAGCATTGCAATGGTAATACTCACTACATATCAGATTGAGGGATCCTCTACAGAGAAGCTGCTGACACACTAATTTTCTTCTGATGACTTCTTAAAATGAAGACTGATTTATTGAAGATAGTTGTATTTCTCTTTCAACAGCTATCTCATGGAGTAGTTTATGCTGTTTTCATGATATCTCTGTTATAAAGAGATTTACGAACATTTGCTAGACAACTTCTTGGCTCAGATATATGATTGGCAACTAAGGCTGATGCATGGCTGGATCTACTTTTTACTAATAAGGAAGAGCAGACTGGAAATGTGATTATCAGTTTCAATGCTGGCTGCAGTGACCGTGAAACAATGGACTTTGAGATCCAGAGAGGAGCAAGGAAAGAGATAGCAGAGCATGAACGAGCAGACCTCAGATTATTCAAGGAATAGGAGAGCAACATCACTGCATCTCTGAAGGGTCTACAAGGGAAGGTATTTGGTGTCACTCTTGACCTCATATCAGAGAGATGAGACACACTTTCAAGGAGCGAAATTTTTTTGTTTATTGTATACATCCCTTTATATAGAATTTTATAAACCCTCCTGTATCTATCCCTTATTGGTAGGTGACAAGATGTCACCCCGTGGTAGTTGGTCAGTGTTGGACAAGGTGTCTATGTGCAAGAAAGGGTTGTTTGTGAGATACTGTTTTCATTCTGTGCTGAGACGGTTGGGATTGTTGAAACAAGGTGCGAGAAAGCAGCCTTAATCTGTAGAATTCTTTTGCTGGGAAACAAGTTGTTTTTTGCTGTTGCAGGCTCCTTTTTCCATGAAGAGCTGTTAGCTTTCTCACGACTATGTTGTTCTAAATCAGGATTAATACTGCAAGGCCTATACAGGCCTTACAGGCCACCACAATTTGGGTGTTCCCAGCCAAGCCTGTGTATATATTAACCCATTGAACTTCACACTTTGAGGGCTTCCCCCAGCCTTAACAAATCAGCCATCACTTTGAGCAGTATATATACAAACACAGGCCATTCAGTGCCATTTCACTCTAATCCACCCCAAGGGATGTATTAACAAGAACCTCAGTTGTCCTCACCTCCAAGGATGGGTCATCACAACAGCAAACTGGGGCACCAGTCAATATGCTCGAGGGCAAGGCTACCAGCCAGAGGGAGCTAGATGGGCCAGAAGGATGGGCTGACCTTTTGAAATTCAAAGTTCTGGACTGCCCAGAAAGGAGTGACTGCAATCCACAGTGTGGCTGAAGAGACACAGAGGCTCAGGGCTGACTCTTTCCCTCTTTGACAGGGGAAAGACCTCTGCTTTGTGCCCTTCCACAAGTATGTAATGCGAACCAAGATCAAACTTTCCCCACTATGTAGCAATGTTGCTGAAAACCTGCCAATGCATTCTCACTGCCTCACTGCATTTCAAGTCACTCCTTAATCTTTCCACAAACTATCAGTCTGAGAGCCTGATCCCTAACTCACTGATGTTGCTGCAAATCTTTCAGCAGACTGTAACAGACCTTGAATCAATATCTTTGCAAGCCATGACTCTCCTTTGTGTCAGTACATTAATAACTTTCTCATACCTTGCCATATTTACACACTTATATTTTTTCCTTTCTTTTTTTTCCTGAGATTTTGTCCTTTTATCGGAATGTCTATAAGGTCAGAACAATTATTTTTTCTTAGATCCTATTTTCACCACCCTTCAGAACTTTGTAGCTAACCCTACAGATGATCAGCAAGTGGAGACCCAGAGGTCCCCTCACAACTGCATGGTCCTATGAAGCTGTGAACTGTGCTTCTCTGCTTGCTTAAGAGTTGAGGAGTTTTGTTTCCAGGCTGTTTTAAGAAAGAAATTAATGCACCTGCAGGACTAGGTAGTCTACATTTCTCCCACCTTAATCTTTCCCTTACTCTTCTAATAGTTCATTAAGCATGTTTATGCTGCTTTCAGTTGATGAGTTGTTTATGCAATCCTTCATGACATAACTTAGCAAATGCTTTTCAAACAAACAGACAGACAAAGAATTTGGCTGTGCTAGTGAGGACTAGACTATGACTTTGTTCCAAGACCCATACCCAGAGGGATAATCAGTTGTACTATACTCAGCAGTAGAAAAAAAAAGGTTATCTTTCTAAAAGATTCACATTCACCATACTGTTGAAGCAGGAGCACATGAAAATTGATACTGTTCTATGCCAGCATAAACTGATGTACACATCCACACCCTCTTGGATTCCCAGCCATGACCTCTTTCAGTTTTTCCCTCGATCTGATGGGGAAGAGCAGGGGTGGGGGTGTCACATACAGATAAATTAAATTCATCTTGCTCCTCAGACAAGCTATTGCAATAGTAAATTCAGTCTTTAGTCCTCAGGCCAAATAGAGTCTAGGAGCTTTCTTAAGCATCCACAGTCATTCACATTCTTCATATTGGGAGCTAAAAATGTTAAAGTCATTGGCGCAGCAAACTGACATAACAGCTAAAACCTTTGGTCTGTTAAACATATTAAAATGGAGAAAAGCTATCCTACAGGCACTCTCAGTACATTTGAACAGCTCTACTAGAGTCTGGAGAAGGAATTTTAACATAAGAAAGACGCAAAATGTATTTTGAGTTCTTCGGACATAAAAGTTGCTTTACCTACCAAAATAAGAGGCAGGATGGAAGAGAAGCATGGAGGAATTTGACAGGATTCATAAAACATCTCCAAAATTTAGATACACCTGTAGTAGGAATCTTAGAGTTAGGAACTAATAGGAAGTACCTACGGACAGAATACTTCCAAGGGTAGTAAGAAATCTGTGAGCCAGGCTTGAGATCCTACAGAAAAAAAATCAACATAGAACCAGAAGAACTTCAGGAGCAGACCTATGACCTGACTGACATACTCATGATAAAATCATCCATCCAGCACAGCTCTTCCTGATTCTGCTACATATCTATTTATCTCTTTCTTTGATACCAGGATATTTTGGACACTTCAGATTTTGTCATCCAGTGTCTCACAAGTGCCTCAGTCCTGGCTCTGCTTTGTGATGAGGCAGTGCAAGAGCGTTGCACACCAGTACTCCTCATGCCAACCTCATGCTGAGCCAGGGCTGTCAGAGGGCCCAGAACTCACTAACAAATATGGGGGTCAAGGGAGGCTAAGCTGTTAATCTTTTATTGGGACTGTGAGATATCTGGGTCTAGCAGCTAAACCCACATCTCAGTCACAGAATCACAGAATCACAGAATGTGTAGGTTGGAAGAGACCTTCAAGATCATTGAGTCCAACCCAGCCCTATCACCTCAACTAGGTCATGGTGTCAAGTACGACATCCAGTTTCCTTTTAAACACATCCAAGGATGGTGACTCCACCACCTCGCCGGGCAGACTATTCCAGTATTTAATCACTCTTTCAGTGAAAAACTTCTTCCTAATATCCAACCTATATTTCCCTTGATGCAGCTTGAGACTGTGTCCTCTCGTTCTGTCTGTTGCTGCCTGGAGAAAGAGACCAACCCCCAGCTGTCTACAACTACCCTTCAGGAAGTTGTAGACAGTGATAAGGTCACCTCTGAGTCTCCTCTTCTCCAGGCTAAACAATCCCAGCTCCCTCAGTCGTTCTTCATATGGCTTGTTTTCCAAACCCTTCACCAGCTTTGTTGCCCTTCTCTGGACACGTTCAAGCATCTCAACGTCCTTCCTAAACTGAGGGGCCCAGAACTGGACACAGCACTCAAGGTGTGGCCTCACCAGTGCCGAGTACAGGGGAAGAATGACCTCCCTGCTCCTGCTGGCCACACCATTCCTGATACAGGCCAGGATGCCATTGGCCCTCTTGGCCGCCTGGGCACACTGCTGGCTCATGTTCAGCCGGCTGCTGACTAGAACCCCCAGTCCCTCACAAACACAATGGTTACAGGTCCAGAGGACATGCTACCCAAGCAGAGGTGCTCAGGGGGCTGGAAGGGTGTGTTACCATCTTTTTAAGTTGAAGCTGTTTAATCTTTCATTAAATTAATTTAGTTTCCTGCTCCCTTCAGCTGATGACATGATTTGTGGGATGCAGATCTGCCAGCTACCTGTTCTGCCTCATGGACACAGATCCACTTCCATAAAGAGGAATGCTCTAGAAGGGGAGATATGATAGCATTGTCACAGCTTCAGGTATGCCACTGGAGGATTGGGAACCGGATTTGGGACTGAAGTGCTGTCTTGAGTGTCACCACACTTTGAATCCTCTGCGTCTCCTACCTGCCAAGAGAGTTTTTCACCTGCAAGTCTAGACAGCCTCTTCTGTCAGTCAAATCCCAAAAGTAACTCACTCATTTATGAAGTACCCTGCACTAGTAGGAGAACAATTTTCCCACATCTTGGTTAAGGTGGCACAGACAAGGACAGAGTACAAACATATTTTCTTTTCTTCCATGTATCCCTTTGTATTACTACTCAGTCATAACTCCATGTGAGCTCAGATCACAGCTTGGATGCCAAAATCCACCTGAAACAATCCAGACAGAGCTGTAATACCTATCTTATACAGTATGAACCCCTGCAGATGAATTGATGCCTAAACATCCACCTTGCAAATCCAGCCTAAAGAGTCATTGGACCTTGGAAACTTTTTATAACACTCTTATTTTCATGTACCACAATAAAGTGAGCCCTGAAAATAGAAAGAATCATTTCCTAAAGGCTTTAGATTGCTGCAGAAAATATATTTTCATGACAAATAGGGACAAAATTCCAATCTTGCTATTATTTAAAGAAAGCTGAATTCAGTTACAAGGCAGGTCAGACAGATGTTCCACCCAAGGAGCCAAAGCATTACTAACTATTATATTTGTGTTTTATTACAGAGCCTCGGAATCACAGTCATGGATGATATATCAAAACAGAACTAATACCTTTCTTGACTTAAGCCTAAGAAACCCATTGGCTTTAGTGTGGTTACTCCCACTGCAAAGAGTAGCTGACTTGCCCTAATATACAAACCATTTACACATTTTAAGCACAAATGAAAAATCCCAAGCCTAAAACCAAACACAAACAGGAAAATACCAATATTTGGCTGTAAAACTTAGATTCACCATGAAAACTGAGAGATGTATTTCTAAAAAAAAAAAAAAATTACTTTCTTTCTTGTAAACAAAGAACACCAAGACAGCCCTCTTTCTCTCTTGCTTTGGCATTCTTTTGCATTGGTGATTTCCAAAGACTCAGGCTGGCCTCATACCTAGAATAACAAATGTAGTCAATGTAAAAGTTGATTATAAAGCTAGAACGAAACTTTGCATCATTTAATTGCAAGTACAATTAAATAGTACATAAAAAGCTGCACGTAGCTCTTAAAATATGATTATGATTAAACTAAAGTGTTTGAATCTGTAGACACGTTCTATTAGCCACACACACTAATTTATTTTACTGATGACCATGACTGAGCTTTACCTAGGCACTGGCCAAAACATGCCACAAAACTGGGGATGTCTTAGAAGCTGAATGAGAAAACTACTTTCTTGCCTTCTTTCAATGTCAAATAAATAGCAGGGTACTGTGTGTGCTGAAAGGGAATCGTTTATGTTGGACTAAAACAGAGAAGGAAAAAAAGATGCAAAGGCCAGAATAAAAGTAGGCTGGATGCCTGGAAATAAATATGAATATATTCAAAAAATATTTCAAACTAAGGATGTGAAAAATGGAAAGCCCAAACCAAAACTAGGGAAGGAACCTAATATAATTCAGTTTTAAAACTAAGAAGTGGGATAATACCAATCTTAAGCACGGCAAAGTTGCTTCTGAAGTCTGGGAAAATGGGAAAGTTCTACTCCTTTCCCGCTCTGATGTGACTCTTGAACCATTCCTCTGTTTTCTACAGATTTGCTCTGCAATTACTCCCTGATCTTTTGCCTACAGCTCCTTCAAAAGCAGAATGATCATAAGGCAACCTTCTTGTGAAGGAATAGCAATTACCTGTCAATTGACCTGCAAGATTGCAGGTTTTGACTGTCTGAAATGAAGCAGAATTTAGGCCAGAAAAGTATGCTTTCACCTTCACCAAGGGCTTTCACTGCCAACAACACAAGGTTTTCACATTTTAGCCAGAGAAATACTCGTCTGTCTGTGTTTGCCAGACAAACACTACCACTGTCCATGGCAAAGACACAGGGAGAAAGATGACAGCATGTGCCAGATGACGCTTAATAAAAACACTCTTTATTCACTTCCTACCACAAAATCCTGAAAGGCCTTTTCTTCTGTTTCCATACCTTTACCATTGAGAAAATGAAGAAATATCAAACTAAACCTATCAGTCAGTACATAGACAGAAGACCATAAAAGGATAAATGCTGCTAGGAGATCATGACCAAAATGAGGATCTTTCTGATATTCCACCTTTGTATTGCAATAGATACTATCAGATAATTTTTAGCTGGTTTTGTTGTTTCATGATGAGCACTACCTCTGTTGAATCTGCAAAATGATGGACTAGGTCATCATGTTTATTACAATGTACCAAAGAGTAAAGGTCTCTTATATACAATGGAGTCAGAAAAGGTTAGTGACAGAAGGACCAAGAATCTTTGTTAAAAAATTATCGGTAAGGGGAAAAGTAGAATGACTGCATAAAAAGATCAAAATCAAGAGCATGGACAAAAGGAACACAGAAAAGCCTAGGGAACATAAAATGTACTAAACTGTAGATACTGAACCAAGGAAAAGAAAGTTGTCTACAAATGAAAAAGGTAAAAATTAAGGAGAGCCAATGCAAAAAATATTATAGAGTATATTCAAAATATTATAATTCAAAACATCATATAATAAAGAGGGTTTAAGAAAATCTGCTTTAACAAGACCAAACACGGAATGAGCAAGAAAATCCATCAAACCAAAGGCCAGACAGATAGAGAAATAGGAAACTCAGAAGTCATGAATGGTGAGAAAATACATCAGATATGTTAATAGAGAGAAGGAAAACAGGATTCTAGTCAAATAGTGGAGGACTTGTACTGTATATAGGACAAATTGCACAACAGGCAAAGGAGCAATTAGTAGAAAATAAGCCTGTCATTTAATCCTAGGAGCTGGTCAGAACCCGAACGGATGAGAAATGTGGTTTAAGTGGTTTCTCTAAGATCAGCATCCCAGAAGCCCAGCTAAAGAACATAAACAGAAAGATGGTGTCAATCACACTTTTTGGAAGCAAAATGGCACAGGAATGGTATAACTTAATCCTTGAGGGTTGAACATTGACTCTAACTTTATCTTTGGTTTTCAGCCTACATTTAAGAAAACCCCTCTGTTCCATTTGCTGCCCAGAGATTCTGACATTCCAGTTCTTAACTTTCTTCCTTTCTTCATAACTAAGAGGATCACTGATCGAACCAAATCCAACAAATGTCAAAGGCATTCTTTCAAGGCCAGTATGTGGTCTCAAAATATCTCACTTCTTGGCAATGACTAAAAGCAAGAAGATTGGGCCTGAGACCAGATGATGGTAATTATTTTTAGGGAAAGGTATTTGTGTATTCATATTTAGTCATATGTTCCATCTAAGACATCCTATTCCAAGGTTGGTTCTCATTCCAGTCGGCTACGCATCACTGACTCCCACGGGAACCTTGGAGTTTCAGAATTGCGCTTACTCACTGGAAAACTCTCTTCCACAGAGACATCTGGTGTCCCATACAACTAAACAGCAACATGGGTTTTTAATTTGGGGGGAGATGTTGCCCCACCACTTCAGGCTCCAGAGCATGGGCTCACATTGGTTCACTGCTCTGTGAACTCCAGTTGCATTTCGTAAAAACAATCAAAAGTATTTAGTTATAAATTAAAAATAAACTTTATCTGAAAAAATAGTCACAAGTAAGTGTGGATGTGTGTAAGTGTACATAAACAGCTGATGATGGATCTGTCAGCACAGTTGTGTCACTACACAGGATTTGCCATTTTATAGGTCTCAGCCATTTATAAGCATTGTTAGTGTTCAGGATCAAGAATAACAGAAGAAAAAAAACCTTCTTTTTTGGAAATACACCCTTTTCAGTGGTGGGGTTGACTTAATGTAGCTGCATACTGAAGTTTATGCTGATTTAGGAGCATGTGCAAGACGAGACCAAAAACAGTTTTAATGTGACACATATAAATTATCAATGTAACCTTTCCCAAAACCAAAAGAAGGGGGAGGCCTGGTCCTGCAGGCAGACTGATATCTATATCTCAACTAATACAAAGAAGTAATTTTGAAATGTTAGTATTTTATAAACAAGTCAGTGCAATTAAAACTGAGCCACACTTTCTGACATTTTGTTATTTCCAGATTTCCATCTCCCATTGCCAGTGTTTCAGTTGTACACAGTGACTGTTTTCCTGTACATGAGCAGTACCACAAAATCCCTTTGTCTGTGCATTTGTTTCTGTAAGGTCACAGGGCTGGTTTTTCACACATCAGTGACAAATATAATTTACAAAATGTTTCCCTTTTTTGTCTTTATTAATTTCCTAACCCATTAGTGAATCTTATCCCCATCATCTTAATAACAACATATCTGAAGTTGACATAGGAAGGCAGGAGGGACTGCCCTTACCACACAGCTTTATTGAAGTTTCTGCATCAACTGTGATTCTTGGCAATCCAGTTCATCCTTTCCCAGCCTTGGTCAATGATGTCATACCCACGACCTTAACAAAGAGAGATTCAGTTTCTCCTCGCTTATGTTAGGTGGGCTTTTCAATGTTCTCCTAAGAGAAGTTGAGGCCTCCAGATGCCCTGTGAGAAACAGCTCAAATTTATTTCTCCTGCCTTTGATAACATCCATGTGCCTCATACTCCCTGAAGAAAAGACTGTTTGGGAACTTGGGATCCCAAAGGTGTTTTAAATTTCTCTAGTTCACCGAATACCTCAGGGCTAGGGCTACTGGTTAGATTTCCTCTGCGAAGCAGGGCTCAGAGCCTTTGTCACTTCCATCTGCTTTCCCAGTAAAGCTAGAAGAAAAATGGCTGGGATTTCATTTGTTTAACATTCTTCTTGCTTGTGCTGTGTGCATGTCTGTCTGTCTTTCTGCTCAGGGACTCACCAGACAATTCTCCTCCAGTCTAGTAATTTTGAAGCCATTGGGTAATCTCAGTTAAATCTGATACAAGACTGGAGCTCTCTCTCAAGGGTTTCTACAACATACAGCCTGGTCCTTGACCATGTTGCACAGGATAACTCACATCTGCTTTCACTACAGGGCACAGTCTTTGAGGGCACCTCTTCTCTTTTACATCTTGATTTCTCCTGCCCTCTTTGTGCTAGATGGGAGGCTGGTAATGGATACAGCATTTGACCAATGCCCAAGAGATGCAGCTGGTGTCCCAAGGAAGGAAAAGGCTGGAGAGCATCACTCTCCAGGGCTCCCTCAGCTCCAGGCTATCTGCTTTGTAGTCTATTCCTGTTACCAGCTTCCCCTTATCTTCACCTATGGTCTCTATTACTGTAAAATATTCATATGTATTCTTTTCCCCTTCCTTTCTAAGAAGCCCAGAACAAAAGAGAATCCTGCCTAAATATTTTTTTTAAATTCAATAGGATTGTCACAGGTCAACATCATGTTCTTGTAGGTACAGTCTTTCAGTATGCAAAAAAATGTTCACTCCTTCAGGAAAACCTCTATTTTTATCAAGTCTGAATAATTTGGGAGCTGTGTTGAGTTTGACAGTTTACAATGGAAGACAATAAAAATTAATAGTCCTGACTTTTCTTCTGAGGTGTCAACAAAATTTATTTTATTATGGCAAAATTTTGCCTTTCAACAGTTTTTCCATTACTTAATTTTAAATTTTAGATGATAATGTTAGCATTATATTTCTATATATATCCCACTTTTTATATTGAAGTTTCAACCTTATCCAAGTGAAATAACACAATGGCTCTAAACCTAGCCTTTTGTGGAACAACATGCCTATAACTCACTTAAAAACTCTCCTTATAAACTACATTCTGTAGAGCTCAGCAAATAATAGAGTTTGTAGTCTGGGACCGAACCAAAAATGTTTAAAAGGAAACTTCATTCAAGTCAAATCAAAACAGAAATTGACATTACAAAAATAAATTAAAAATTGAGTAGGCTATTAGAACAAAAAAGATTTTCCTCTTATTTTAAGGATGGTAATGTCTCTGCCCTTAGATATCTTACTAACCATTGATTTGCCATATTCAGCCCAGGATCTTACGTGGCTTCTGTCCATGGGAAGGCTCCTTTTTAGAGGACGTAATGGGAAAAGACCTTCCTGGCTCGGACTGTGTCCTACAGGAGCACTTGTCTAGTGTCTCTCTCATCAGACAAGACCTCTGGGTGTCTTGGAGACATCCAAGCATGGGCTAGAATGGTCTTACTTGTTTTTTTTTCTTTTTCCTTCTCTCATTTTTAAAACTTATATGGGAGCACTTAGCAGCACTGGCTTCATACAAGCTCTGGCCTGACACTACCTGCCATCACCTTCCTAGGTCAGAAAACCACATCTACTTAACTTGAAATGGTAGATGTTGTGAGTGGGGACACAAGGGGCAGTTCTCAAGCACCAGATCCTGTGAAAAAGGAGATTTAGAAGCTTCTGAGGTCCTAAAATGGCTTGCCCATCACCAGAAATCCTTCAGTCTCTATGGATAGCAACATGGCAGCTTGGTTTAGCTGCTGGTGTTACTCTGACCAGTGGAACAGTGGGACTTGCTTGAAAATTAAGTTCTTGGGGGAAAAATAAAAGGGAGAGGCAGAAATTAAAATCTAAAAGGTTTGTTTTCACAGGAAAATGTTGCCAATACAACAAATCTGAGTAATTCCCCGAGCATTGATGCTAACAAGTCCCAGTTGCCCATGTTTTCTTGTCTCAGGACCAAATTCCCTGGTGTCTCCCAAATTCTAAATGTCTCATAGAATTACTTTGCAGTTTGGGAGAGCTATAATGTCACTTTGTAGTGTGGGTTTCTGATTTCTAATAAATACATGCTGACAGGAATGTCAAGAGGTCTTGCTCTCTCCTCCCCCTGGCTACCTTCAGGAAGATCACAGGAACCTTTTGGAGTTTCCATCATATTTTGTGCAACTAGCTAGGGAAGTAGGCTAAAACCAGTAGCAGATGCCAGAAGTTCTAATACTTTCCTTTCCTCTCCTCTGCTCCTGTTGCTGCTTAGACTGAAACATGATACTAAGCACTAAGAATAAGCTTGAACATCTGTGTGATTCAGGCAGTCCTCTTGGTGGATATGAAGTCTAATCCTATTTATTTTGGTGTTCTCCTTTTCTGGCTTTCCTGGTTTAGATTATCAGCCTTATACAAGATAGATCACCCTTCTTCTCTTGCCTTGCTGGCTAAGCACCACAAAACTAAAAAGACAGGTTTTTACATTTGCCACTATCTTATTATATTGTTTTACTAAAACTAGGAAATTTCCTGGGATGCTGAAATCAGGGAGCACACTTTCTCCTCTGGAAGACTTTCAAATTCAATTCAAATTTTTTAGAATTCTCTCCTTTCTCCTGAGGCCCACCTGAACATTGCTATGAAAAACACCTCTTGAAAAGAGTTCTTGAAGTGGAGAAACAACTTCATGTAACTACCAGGTTCCTTTCCCATCAGAAGAATTGTAGATTTTTTTGCTTTTTTGACAGTGCCCAGGAGGGAATAAAATGCTTCACAATACAGATGAGAAAAGCCAAATTACTGCCTGCAGCATTTTGGAAGCATGGCATGGTGACAGTGATGACAATAGAATAGGGGAGCACTGTGGGAGGGAAAAATCAAATATGAACAGTGAGACCATGCTGCTGTTCCCTGAGACTTGCTGTGCGTCATGAAGGGGCAGAAAATCAAGGATATCAAAACTATGAAACACAGAATTCCATTTTCTTGGAAGCAGGTTTTCTTTCATAAAATCCTGATTTTTAAAGCAGTCTGAAAAAAAAAATCAGAGTTGTTGTCACCAGCTGAGAAAAATATATTGATTCCAATAGCACTATGGTCACATGAATTCCTATTTTTTTACAGAATGATAATAAGTATTGAATAAAATCTGAACCAATGACTAGTGTGGAAATACTGGCATCAGAGATGTTTTATTTCTCAAATATTTTGCCATTTTTGAACTGTAATTACTGAAGTTTTCCCCCTCAATTTTTCTGAAATAGTTTTCAAATGGACCTATTTTTGCTGTTTAGCAAAATGTAGTCAGAACATATAAGAAGACCTCTTTAAAGAAAAATGTTGTGATTTCAACAGATTTTAATGCTATACTACTAACAAAAGAAGCGTTTGACTGCAGAAACTACTTTAGGCTTGTCACATCCCTAGTCTGGCTTTGGAAAACATATCTAGGAAGCTCTTTATTTTCATCTATTTTTCTAAGTGAAAACTGCACCATTGACTTCATAAGATTTAAAACTTTCTGTGGTGTGAGCCACAAGATTTTCTGCAGCTAGTTAGAGTGTTATTTCAGTCTGAAACACCACCAAAAATAACTAGCACAAACCCATTATTTTTAAAGAAAACAATTTTTTTTTGGTAGAAATTCAGAATACATACATGTTTTCAAAGACTTGTAATATCAGCTGAGGGCAGTGCTAAAAATCAAACATCCTTTGAAAATATATGCCTTCTTCCTGTAAAGGATTTGATGAATCTATGCAGCAAGGCAACATGGATTTCTTCAAAGAATAGAATTCCAATTTTTATTATTCATATAGCAATAGCATTTAAATACATCTGTGATTTTCAAGCCTCAGGGATTTTAAATAATGTGCAAGGGAGACAGATGCTGCTCCAAAGCATTACTGTTTGAGATGAACAGGAGGCACAAAGGATAGGTGATTGGGGGGGAAAAAAATGGACACAGAGCAAGGAATGATCTTCACAAGACATGCAAATGAAACAAGATGAAATCAAAACCTTAACCCCTCACTGAAATGCCTCGTCCAAGCAGATGAATTGATGGTATGGTGTTGGCACAATGGCAAGACTGAAATCCTAGCCCAGCAAAATCAATGGCAGGTTTTCTCAACAGTTTCAGACTAAGAATTAAAATAATTTTGCAGATCCCTCTGGGAGTAACGTGTTCAGGTATGGGGCCCACCCAGCATAACAGACATGGACCTGCTTGAGCAGGGACATAAAAATGATCAGAGATCTGGAACACCTCTCCCATGAAGACAGACTGAGACGGCTGGGGTTGCTCAGCTTAGAGAAGAGGAGGCTCTGGGAAGACCTTATAGCAGCCTTCCAGGACCTAAAGGGGGCCTACAAGGAAGATGGGAAGAGATTTTTTTTTATCAGGGAATATAGTGATAGGAAAAGGTGTAACAGTTTTAAACTGAAAGTTAGTTTAGATGAGATACTAGGAAGAAATTTTTTACTATGTGGGTGGTGAAGCACTGGAACAGGTGACTCAGAGAGTATGTGGATGTCCCGTCCCTGGAAATGTTCAAGGCCAGGTTGGATGGTGCTTTGAGTAACCTGGTGTAGTTGAAGGTGTCCCTGCCCACAGTAGGGGCCTGGAACTAGATGATATTTCAAATTCTTTCCAATCCAAACTATTCTATGATTTTAAAAGAGATTTGAAGGCTGTGACACTTTATCTACCAAAGTCATTGTCAAAGTTCCTACTGAGTGACCAAGGTTTTGCATTTCAACTCTATGAGGCATGTGCCTGCTCCCAGACCTTAACTCTTCTTCAGTTTTCTTCTAGAGAGTTACTGAAGAACTTTTATCCATACTCAGTGAGCCTACCTCTAGTTTCTCAAGTTTTCTACATTTGGAACTATGGAAAAATTTCACAGAAGGAAATCTTCTAAATACGCTTTGTCAGGCTTTCTTAAATACTGAGTTCCTGTGAATTCAGCTACTTAACATATGGCACAAGTTAATATATGTACAAATACATTTCATTATCCTAAACTGCTGTGTTCTGAAGTTTGTGAGATATATTCTAGACACACTGACACAAATTTTTCTGCTCTTTTTTAGTGATGCACTCCTTGTGAATAAAATACACAGCGAAATTTAAACACCAGTTTAGAATCTCTTGGTGGAAGCTGGCTTCAGATTCCAGATTCAGAGAGATGGATATGCCAGCAGAGCAAAAGCATTGTTATAATCAGAAGTATATTGAATTTGAACAGATTCAATTTCTCATTTGAAATAAAATCAATTGCATAAGTAATTATTTCTTTTCACTGTGAACAGCTTATGGACTAATGGACTAGTTCATTATTAAATTTTTTTACTCATAAATATTCACAGAATAATCAGGATGATCTGAAGATTCAGAATGTTCACCAGATGTTCTCTCTGACCACTTTTTGTTGTTATTTATGCTGTGTGATTAGCCACTTGAAACATATGGCATTGTTTCTTGTCCCTGAATCAGTGACAAATGTTTAGATCTGGATAGTGATGAAAAAAGTTCAGTTCAGTTATGAATCTTCAAATGAAAAAATCATGTCCCAAAAACCTTTTCTTTTTCATGAATTGTGAATATTTTCACCCATTCCATGTGGACATCCAAGCCATGATGAGTAACATAACACATAAATTAATCCTAGGACATTACATTTTCTCAAAGTTTGCACAGACCATTCTTTTCTCATTTGACAAGCTCCAGCTTTTCCATAGGCTCTACATTTTAATGACAGCTACATTCTTTGGACTTTGGTTACTGTCATCATCATCATCATCATCATTATTATTGTTAGCCTTTGAACTTGTTATTTCTTCAATTAATTCAATGCATTGATTCAATCAGCATATTTACTTTTCAAAACATGCTTTCAAATAAATATTTCTGGGCAAAGCAGACATATTGGCTCATTCCTTTAAGAAAACAAATACCATTTTAGGAATATTAGAGGAAAAGTCATATAAATTGGCACTTTTCTTAAAGATTTCTGCACATAGCAGCACATTTTTTCACAGTTATATAAAAGTCAAGTTTACTTGAACATTTCTGAGAAAACTAACACTTTTCTTCAATATCTGGAAATGGTTCCTACATAAAACTAATGTGTCTCAAACTTCCAAATTTTAAGACTACTAAAAACATAGTCCACATGGCATATTTCATAATACTGGTCTATTACATTCATACCTGTTACATCAGTCATCATCTTGATATCTAAACGCTCAAAGCTAAAAAAAAATGGTTTTCCTTTTAAAAAGAGTTCAAATCTGACTTCTCAGAGATCACAGAAATTTACTTCACATAATGAGCAATAATTTGCTCTAATCTCAGCATCTTTATTCTCAGTATCTTTAGAATTAATGGAGAGAAAACAAAAATATAGCTACTGCTTAAATTTATGATTTTGCTATCTGCAAAATAACAAGGAATTTGAGGGACACAACAGTTCAATCAGATTGGACTAAAATACTCTTTAACCCATGCAAGCATAAGGTGTTCTGTGTAGGAAGAGTGACACAATTCACAGCCATGAATAAGAGAATCTCCTATGAGAGACAGTGGTAGGAAGGGTCTTGGGGCATTAGGACATAGGGGAGCTGATGTGACTGTCATGGTAGTCCCTTCTCCATGTAAAATTCTGTGAAGCTGCAAAAGAGAGGAGATCCAATCTGGGCACTAAACAGCAACAGAATCCGAAATTTGAACATCCCTTCCACAGGCAGTTGGTTTGTAGCATTATTCATTAATTCGAAACTCAGCCTTTTTCTTCCATCATTCCAGTGTTTCATAGTGAAAATGTCATTTCATAATGAGCAACATTTCTGAATAGAAACAGCAGAAGGAACTCCTGCTCTTCAGTAGTGTTTTGCCTTCTTGAATGAGAATCTCGTTGCTATGCTGTAGTCACATATTTAGAAGGGTTGCATTAGCTACTGTACCTGAGGAGTGCTTCAGGAATTATCCACAGTTATTGACAAATCTCAGACCATGTTTTTCATGCATAGCCTCTAAAGAATAAAGCAGAGATTTTCACAACCTTCTGGCGTGTGTTTTTCAGAATTATGGAAAATACCATGCCACTTTACAAGATTTGTGTTGTGTCATCGAGTGGTGCATTTGTGTAACAACTATTCACAGCCTGAAATATCCCACCAGAATTGGATCTACCATGAGTAAACAACCCATACAGACCCATACATTCATTATGAAGTTAATTATGGCTTCCACAGGCACAGCAGCCAGACTGGAGCTACTTTGCCTGCATAGTAGCATCTAACCTGCTAGAGGTTACCAAACATACATAGGATTATAAGTAAAAGTAAATTATGTCCAAAATTCACTTAGATGAAACTATTGAGTGGAAAAAAGGGTCCAAGAAAAAACAGACATATAGCACTTCTAATGTCAACTGCATATTTTACTGTAAGTCTGGTTTCCTCACTGACAGTCCTGAATTTGGCTCCAAGGATCAGCTTCCCATGAGTTAGGCAAATCTGATAGAATCTTTTTATTTCTATGCACATACACACACACACCCCCAAAAAAATATTACAAATGTGTACAATTTGTCGATTTAATGTGCAAGAGGTACTGATTATGCTGAATGTTCAGAAAACTTTCTGGTCTATTAACGATAAGAACAGTGAGGAAAAGAGTGCAGGGGCAAAGGAAAGGCAAACAAAAAGGTGAAGTAGATAAAAAAGAAGAGAAAAGAGGATAAGAGAAAAAAGGAGAAGAGAAAAATCTTAGTCCTTCACATAAAACAGATTTTTTCAGGATGCATGAAAATGTCTGATGACATTGCTTGTTTGGAAGAACTGTTTCTTGTTATATCCCAGAACACTTCTCCTACTACTTCCAGTGCTGGTTAAACTCAGTCACTTCGTTCTGGAGAGAATCATATGTTTTGGATAAAAAATCCACAGTGATCTCTCTGTGCTTTTCACCACTTCTGCAGTACTCCAACCATTTGTTTGTGTTCTCATTTAACTGGCTTCATTCCTCTAAGCCCATTGAGTGCTGCCATATGCCTTTGTTGCATTTAAAATTAATTTTGAATACTTCAAATAGATGAAGAACCTGAGATGATGCTGTCTGAATTATCTTTCAATAGCATGAAATAAACTTCTTGGTTGCACTTCTAGCTCTCTCCTTGTTTTCCATCTCTTCCAGGGTTTGAGCAGCGTATTAATCACACACACCCTGACTGATCACCATCCAACTTCAGCCCTTCTGGAGGCTCAAGTTTTTATGAAATTGCACCAGAAGATGAAGCTGGCTGGCTGAGCACAGAATATAAAACAAATTAAGCCAAGGAAAAAAAATGGTAAAGAAATGTGATGTAAGAAAAAAAAAATCCTAGTGTATACAGTAAAATCTATAACTTCTTTTTCTATTGGAGTTGAGGACAAATATAATACAGAAGGATAGCTATTATTTATCACTTCTATCAACAGCAATTTTCGTGCTGCTACATTTGCAATAGCCCAAGTCATACTTAGACTGGAGAATATTCAGGCCTTGCAGCATCAGTCAGGAGGAAGAAGCAGGGAATGTGGTCACATTTGAAGCTACAAAATTAAACTAAAGGAGGAGATGGAGCAGCAGGCAATCACCTAGATACATATGAATACTCTGCTGAAAATGAAAGGTGGTATTTTTCCTTGCAAATCTAGAAGACTTCTAAAAATATATCTCATTCTTCTGAGGAAACTGGAAGGCTTCCATATAGGGTCTGAATTTCACCCACAAGGTCTACTTCAAACCAAGGGACTAGAAGGGTCATATTTTCTTTATGTGTGTTTCTGAACTCAGTTTTTTCTGGAAACAGCAAATACTCATAAATAAATAACTGCACTTTATTTGCACTTGCATTGCATCATAGAAATCTAGATAGTGATGAGACAGTGATTCCTAAAAAGATTTTAAGACAGGAAACTTCCGTGACCAAGGCAAGTTACATTCCAGGTTTGGGAGGAAGTGAAGAACTGTCATGCATTAGAATACCATTTCCTTTTATAAAGCTCTCTAGACCTTTAATTTAATACTGGCAGGGGTAAATTTTTATTATTATTTTGACAGAAATCCATTTACAAATTTATTTTATTTTCATCGGGGCACTATGTCAGTGACTTGACACCACAAAACACACATCTCCCAATATAGCCACAAAAATTTCAAACAATAAGATAGAAATTACAATCATTTGAGAGGTTTGATTTCAGTTATATCCTTTGGCATTCTCAGCTACCATTGCACATTTTGAAAAATGAAACTAACAACTGGAACACAGCCCTCCCATCTCTGTTTACACACTTTAAAAGACATGAACAACCAAATCTGTGAAGCGTGGAAAGGAAAAAGGAAAATTACATAAATGAAGCTGAAGCGAATGACAAAACAAAACCAAACACTTCAGATAAAAGAAGAGCAGAAAGCCAAGCTTATGTCTTCAGCTTTGCAAAGTATTATTTCCTGATGTACAGCTTCTCACAGAAGAGTTTCTGAAAAAAAAGAATATTGAGGGCAGTCATTCAGTTCTATAAAGTAATATTGATAAGATATCAATGTGTTTCTATCCTTGCAAAATAAAAAAAAAATTCTATTTGCTGAAGCTGCAAACCAAAAAATTTGAAACTTCAATAAGTTTTAAATAAAAATAATTGGGGTTTGTATCCTAATTTAAAACATATGCCAAGCTAAAACAAGGTTCAGTTTATTTATCTCTTTTTCAGAAGTCTCACTGTTCTTCAAGGGTCTCACTGCTTTGCTGTCAGAAAACATCTTCTCATTTCTATTCTGAGGCCAGTGACAATGAAGTGTTCAACCCTAATGTGCCTGGATAGCACATCACAGAAAATGTGTTCCATGGTCCCTACCAACAACCAGCAACAGTACAACCACACCAGAACTCTTTCCTCTCTGGAAGCAGCAAGGAACGTGAAGATAAAATTCTGTCTCACTCCACCCAGATGGAGTCTCAGCCAGGCAGGCTCAGGCAGACTCAGGCTCAGACAGAACAGCAATGAGACCTCCAAATTTCGTCAATCAGGATGTAAAACCAGCCCTGAGCATAAAGAGGCAGGACTGTTAATACAGATTATAAAATTTCTTGCAATCAAAGACAGAAGATATGTTGAAGATCAACCTCCAGTATATCCATGTTATGCAGGTCAAAGCTGTACTAATTGTTCTGGAGTGGCTTCAGTTCAGAATAAAAGCTCCTGTTGCATCTAGACCAAGGCAATCCCCTCAGTCTCACAATATATAATTTTGTAAAAAAATATGCTCTTAATACTTGCAGAAATTGAAAATAAGTTTCTCTTCTTAAAAATGAGCTCATGGAATAGCTATGTTCAAGAAGTCTACAGATGCACCAGACGGACCAGGCAGTCTCAAATCTGCAACACTGTGCCTGGCATACCACAAGGCTTCCTGCGGGACACTGTTATTGCTTCCACTGAATTACCAAGACACAATTAATTTTGTGACAGCTTGGTAAACTTGGTGATATGGGATATTTAAGCAAGATTAGGGGTTTTCTGTTGGACATTTCATTCTGTCACTGCTATTCTTGGCATATTTGGTGTTTAGACACATTTCACTGCCTTCTGTAAACTGGTACATCTAAATAATTTAATTTTTTTTCTGGAATTTTACTTCCGGTGAAACCAACCCATGTGCACATCATCTGATTTAAAAAAAAAAAAAAAAAAAAACCAAAAAAAAACCTTCTAGCAAAACTAAAGAGCCAGGCTTAAAAGAGAAAAAAATGCTGACAATTTTCCTGCTTTTAGGTCCTGTCTTTCCCATGCAAACCTGTTTTCTTCCCCAAGACTTTTGCCTTCCCCGTCAAAGAAAGATTTGGATTTTCATTGCCTTTGAATTCTTCTGAACTCGGTGTTTATCCATTGGAAAACTACCCTGAGAAATGGACTGCTTTATCTTACTTCCTTCTTCTCTTTCACAGTTTTCATGTGCTATTCCTGAGAGCAGACTCAGGGTCTAACCCCAATCTGCTGCAGTCAATGGGCTTCGAGCCAGGTTGAAACCCCAGATTACTGCAGAATCAGTCATCAACCACTGCATGAGCAAAAGATGGACCAGTTTCTATCCCAAAGCAGCCCTCTCACATCAGCAATCCCTCTGTTGAAACGCCGATTGCTAACCACCATGTCTGGAATGCTGGAACACAGCCTCTGATTTTAGGAAAGCTCTGGACAAAACAAAGTCATGTCTTTCCCAGGGACTGGACAACTCAAACCACAAGAATGAAGCAGTACTGTGGTTTTATGTTGCATGCTTGTAATTAGAGTGCAGATTGATAGTTTCTTCATTATCATCCTTCAAATCCTTCCTTAAGGATTTAAGGATGTCTTTTGACAACAAAAGAGAAAAAAGTGGCAATGTTATTATGATTGTTTACAAAGCTAAGCCATACCTTCTCACTCATGCTCAGTCTGCATCCAGCTATTGCCTCAAACTAAGAAGCTCTTTATTCTATATTTGTAAAGCTCCTATTAAAATGGGATCCAGACCCACAACTGGCTGCCCTGAGCATCACAAGATGAAGGCATGTCAACCTCAGATTTCCTGGGTTCAATAGGCTGATAATCTGAATGTATCTTTTACGTTTATCTTGTGAGGTAGCACGGCTGATCTCATAAAATGAGTGGGTTTACCTTTCCGTGGAACAAGAAAAGTGCATGACCTACTGTACTGTTTCTGATGCATTCAGCCAACAAATGCGTTACCTCAAAAGCACAATGCAATGCCATCACCCATGTCATGGCTCTCTGTGTTGTCATACTCTGCTGCACACAGGCTCCCCTTTTTGCTAACACCACCACCACACCCATGATGAAAGGAGGCAGACAGCACTCCTCAGGTGGCTGTCAGCTGGGACAAGATGATGGCAGAGTCTGTGCAACAAGACCTCTACCCTCAGGTCTGCAGCATAAGTAACCCCCAAAACCTCCAGGCAGAGCACCCCCATTTTTCCTGTTAGCAGCATTTTACCCACGCTGGGAGAAGGAAGGAGAACCTGAGCTCAGGTTTTTCCCATATGATTAGGAAAAATTGAAGAGAACTTGCTGAAGCAAATGATTTAGCACTCAGGCAATGATAATGAAGCTCAAGGGATGAGATTCCATTATGTTTGTTAAGAGCTTATCAGAAAACTTATTATGGATTGAAAAGCCTACCCTATGCAGTTGTTAGTCATCCTGAGTCTGTCCTTCACAGTCACTGGAGGTAGAAGACAGTGCTCTGGGTCCTGGTGCTGCTGAGACATCTTTATCAGCTCTTCCCAGAGGAAAACAGCGTCAACAATGATTGTTGCTGATGTGAATGCTCTGCTCTACTAAATGGTGCTTTCCTAACAAACATATTTTTCTCAGGAATTCACCTTCCTCAGCCTCCATAGGTTTTTTTAAGCTGGGAGGTGTGGATTTGTGATTAGCCACGGGAGCTCTGACAGTCGGTGGAACACCATGTTCCTGAGGTCAGGACCAGCATAACCCAGTAAACAACAACCCCAGCATCTGGAAAGGGTCTCTTTTCCAATGCTGGCATCTCATTCCATTTGATTCTTTTCTGGAAACCATGGTCACTTGCATATTTTTAAGTCCCAGGAAAAACCAGTCCAGCTTGTTCCTGAAATAACTCCAGCTCTATTATGGCAAGGCAAGAAGGCAGGGATTTGTTTTTCTTTCTCTCCTGGTTTGTTATTTAGTGCTTTTTAAGAGACATGCATGTGGCAAACATCAAATTAAAATACAATCAGTCTCAACACTGTATTGACAGTGAAGACAATGCTTTCCTTCATGCTCATTTGGAGATGGCTTGTGTCTGTAACAATATATGTCTGTCACCTTACTACATGCAGAACTACGTGCACTGCCTTTTAAAACGTACAGGGAAGGGAATAAAACACTTGTAATCTAGTTTAGTTTCCTCCAAAACTGAAAAATTACATTGGAACAGATATAAGTATGTGCATTCAGATGTATACAATTAAGCACTAAAAGGATAATAAAAAACTTGTGGTTGAATCCAATTTTTTAAATTTTGAAAATTACTAAAGGTTGCTCATAATAAATCTTGAAAACAGTTCCTAAATCTGAATTAATCTGTGAAAATTTGCTACTTCATTGAAAAGCTGTATCTTTGCCTCCCATCCTTGTATCAAAGGCTTGAAATTTGGCAGAAAGACTGCACTAACACCAGGTAGGAATGGTATGTCCAAGAAAAGCTGCCCAAATCTGGCTAAGGTTCTGAAGAAAAAAAAAAAAAAAAAACAAAAAAAAAAAAAAAAACACCACCACAAATGCAAATTTGTTATTGTTTGGCAGCAAAACTGTCCCAAAATGTATTTCACTGAGCATGATTCACTGTGGATTGATAGGGCTTGGTCAGGACTTTATATGTAATTGCTCTTATTACCTCTTTCTGGAGCCCACCATGGGGACAGACACAGGGAATAACCAGAGGGAATGGTTCCTTCCTCTTTTCACTCTGGACACTTATTTTAACCCCTATCATACCATTCAGATTTGCCAAAAAAAAAAAAAAATCAAACCAACCAAATAATCTGAAGCCTGTTTCATTCTATGAAAGCATCATCTTCCCAGCAAGTCAAAGAACCTCTTATTTGAGTATATTTTGGTAAGAACAAAGTTTCAAGTAACCTGATCCTAAATTACAGTATCCTGAATATTACCTCTACAACTCATTCTTCTAACAGAAATTTAATTTCACTAATGACTCACAGTAAAGCCCTCCCTATTTACAAAATACATTCCTGAAGCAGAGTATAATTTTGCACTCATTGAAACACAAAACATGTTTCCTAGGGAGGCTTTGTTCATGGCAGAAAATGTTGAAAAATGCTATATTTTTTGAAACCTTCCAAATTTGACATAAGCACAGAATGACTGGGAAGATAACTTGCACAGATGATGCTGGTTTTAATTTAAATACTCTTTTTCTGATGGGAAGGTGGTTTGTCTGGCTTTTATTTTTCTCTTTTTTTTCTTTTTTTTTTTATGCTACTAAATGAAAGTTTGCACTGTGCAAACAGCAAAGACACATATTTACTTTACTTCTTGAAATAGCAGGCGACTTTTTTATTTCTTGAAGACAGCAGCCAAGCTGAGAAACGGCATCTCCCAAGATCTGAGCTGCTGCACACTGAACACTAGAACTCCACTCTGTTCCAGCCCAAGGAAGTCTCCTATTGGAATCAGAACAAGTGTATTGAAAATAGTTTTTTTTCAGAACTTCTTAGTGAGAACAGCTACCTGGCAAGATCATTAATTTCCTTGCATTTTTTATTATGTATATTCTTTAATTTTTCCAGATTCTTTGGTGATTTCAACTTATCCAGGGCAGCTGGAATATTATCAGCCTAAAGGGATGAAGGGGAATATATGCCAAGATACTTCACATAGGCTGGTTTTTCCCAGTAAAGTTATTTTGTGTTAAAAGCAGGGCAAAATATGCACATGTCAGAGAGCAGCTGACATACACTGAGATCAGTATTGACATACCACAATGCAATGCACCCACATTCCCAAAACTCATGTACAAATGTATCTCTTGAGCTGTGTGGATTGTTGCAGTTCACAGAATGCCCCTGGAAGATCAGTGACTGACCAGAGACAAATTTCTTTCTCTCCCTCTTTCTTCACTGATATAGCATGCACGAACCTTGCCCCATGCAGGAACCTTGCCCCATGCATCTAAATTCCCTGAAACCAGCTCCCCTGGATCACAGCCCTTACTGGAAATGACAACGTAGAAGAACAAGCATCCCCCTTACCAACTGATGAAAACATCTGCATAGGAACTTAATAATTAAACCAGAATAATAGATACACAGTGCATTAGATCCAAAGTGCCCCTATCCTTGTATTACTTAGGACACTGACAAACAGCTAGTATTTATTAGCTGATGAGAGATTAGCCAGGGCAGTTTTAGATTCTTTTCAAAGTGAAATTAGTTGTCATAATTATTTATTTAGCCAAATAGTACCCATCAATATTTATGAATGACAGGAAAGTAATGTAGGCTTGCTTTTGAATAAATTAGAGAAAGAGTAATCTATGGTAGTTAAATAATGCAGAAATGACCTGCTTAACCTTTAGTTACATTTCCCAAATCACTTTCCCACAGTGAGCAACCTGTACAGAGAAAGGAAAATAGGCAGACCTGTAGAACACAGTAATGTTCCAGGAATATAATTTAAACCATAAGGAATATAGTTTAAACTGAACAAAATAATGCAGTCAGTATGAGCTCACGATCACTTTATATAATAAATACCAAATTGCTGTGTCTAATATCTCCTTTGCACACAGTGCGCTTCAGCAGGAGATGTGATGCAGCAAAGGTAAAGGATCAAAGAAGAGCCAAGGGGATTTCCTGCCTGCAGACCCCCAGTCCACAGGCACACTGAGGTTCAACAGGCACTGACCATAAGCAAAATAACCAAGATCTGTGTCTGTGGTAGCCATCATATCATTAACTTCTTGAAATCAGAGCATTCTTAAGAGGTGTTCATGCTTCTGGAAATGTTGCTGAAACTGATATTGTTATCAAAAATTCAGTAAAACAGAATGTTAACTCTTCTATATTTAAACATTCACAATATTTGCTGATTATTTGTTTCCCATACTTGATAATTTTTTCACAATCTCTTCCAGTACATGAACTGAGGAGCATCAGCTGAGAGGACAAAGGGGTGGGGTGAAGCTAGATAAATGAAAATGTTTCTTTGCACATTAGGTCTTTCATCCGCAGGAGTCTGTTCTGCAGTATGTTCAGCTAAAGCACACATGAGCTTGGTCCTGCTGGGCCAACCCAAGAGGTTGTGTGGGGCAGCAATCTGCCTCTAGCAGGGGATCCAGCCTGAAAAAGGAGTAAAACCCTGTATGGCTGTTCTGACCTGCTTAGGCAACCCTTCCCTGCCGGCCTGGGTTCTCTTTATTTGGACACTTTCATTGAAAGTACATCCAGATGAGACTTCAGTGTGATCTCCTGTATATCCAAGTCATCACAAATCACCCAAATATCTTTATTAAATCTGGAAGCTTCAATTAACTTATTTCCTTCTTCAAGAAATTGCAAGTAAAATGAATGCAGAAGGTGGGAAAGGGCTTGAAGTCAATGACAGACAAGACCTTTACAAAGGGTAGAAAAACAAACCATAAAAAAGATCAGTTCATAACAGAAACTACATTATACCTATGGTATGTATTATATTATACTAAAGAGATAGAAAATCACACCAAGATCCCTGACAAGGTGCTGAAGAGATGCCCAGGAGTTGAGGTGGCCAGGAGATAAGATGGCCTGTCAGCTTTGTGCAATGAAAAGACAAGGAATGCCTCAGTCAGGCAACTAAGCCAGTGGGATTTGCTGCACAGTCTCAGGGGATTCATGAATCCAGCCCAGCAGCCAGACCTCAGTACTCTGGAGAAACATAAAACAGAAAAAACAAAGCAAAAGGAGTCAGCAAATAGAGAACATATCAACATAACCAGGGCTTCTTGGTGAACAGCTCTTCCTTAACCTGTTCCAGACCTGAAACTGCTGTTTTGCTCCTCAATTTTCAGCTCAATGAAAGTTTGCCCTGTGACACAGCCATTGCTTCATCCCCTGTGACAGATATTTGCAAATAGGACCACAAGCACATAAGGTTTCTGAAGCCAAGGACAAACCCTCTCTTACTGTGGCTTACATACCCAAAACTTATCATTCTACAGCAACAGTCAACACAACAGGACTTTAGTAATATTTGTCTGATTTAAACTTTACACAACATATGCTGAAACCTCCACTCCTGAGGGAGAGGGGGAGAGGAATATTCCCAATGCTATGGTTTAGCCCCTGTTGAACTGAGACAAAATCATCACTTGTTTAATTTTTGGAACTGGCTTGAAACCTTGGCTATGTTAAATCAATGAAAACACTGCTGTTGGCTTGAGAGAGCTTAGCATCTATGAATATACTATTCAAAGATGGGATAGGGAGAAAAGGCTGTAAAATGCAGACAGCAAAGTGTTCTGCAGTACAACTGGACCTGGTCCTTCTAGAAAAACATAAATGTGTGTTCCCCAGCCTAATAGGGTCCATGAGACCAGGGTTTGCCAAGGTGCTTAGACTTTGATCCATATGGCAGCCCAGAGCTGGAACTCACCCCTCTTCCTCCTTCCAGCCTTTCTCTCTCTCTGTTGGCCTTCCTCTTCTGCCTCTCACTCAGGCTGTACCCCTGCCACCATCCCAAAAGCATGGCATTCACTCAGGGAACAGGGAGAAAGATTTCACCCCAGTAAATCAGTATATTTCTCTCTATCCTCCTGTCTAGAAAGGATTGCCCAGGAATCATATAAAAATGTTGAAATTTCAAGTTTTTCTGTCACCTTCTTATAAAAACCAAAAAAAAAAAAAAAGTGATCCAAAATCTTGAGGCCAATGCCAAGCATGGAAAATGTCAGAAAAAAATGGTTAAAATTCAACAAATTTGTTTATGTCTAAGAAAGGCACCTGCTAAGAGAGAGTACTAAGGAGTCTCACACACCACTGAAGTGTGTCCAGGTTTGGGCAGCACTGAAAAGTCATTTTGTATTGCCAGAACTATGCAGTGGTTTGTAAAGCAAAGGAAGGATGACCATCACTTCTGCACATGAAACTGCTCAGTCAGAATAAACTCCGTTTGGGAGGGGGCAGCCATGACATGTCTGACCTGGCCAGAAATTTGGTGACATAACAGAGGCCAGGTTCAAAGACTCTTACAGCACATGAGTGGAGTGCCAGCTGCATCAGGGACCTTGGCTTGGATCAACATTCTATTGACCACACATTGAAATCTCCTGCTGAGGCTGGCAGATGCTGCTGAATCAATTCATTGCTGGCTGACACACTTCAGGCACATAGTGTCCTTCTGCACTCCTGACTTGTGTTCTTGGTGATATTTTGACCTGATTTGGGATGTAACTATGATCTAGGCAAAGATGTGAGCAGTTTTCACAACCTGTTTAGTGTGGTGATTGATGGCTTTTCTCCATTTCTCTTTTGCCTTCACACACAGGCAGAGAAAGAGTGCTGTCTTTGTTTAATCTGAATACCTTTTATACTGCTATCTGTACTTTAGAACACATTCAGGTGCAGCAACAAATGCAAAGTCTAATTAACAGACTGTAATGGATGTATCCAGACCACTTGAAATACCTTCTGTGTCAAACCTTTTCAGCTTTCTTGGAAATTTTAAAAAGGCATCTGTGCAAGAGCAAATACAAGCCATTTTATTACACAGCAGAAAATAAACTTTTAGACACACTTAAGTCCATAGTAAAGATGGCTTTTTTTAAAAGAAGAACTGTTTCACTTTAAAAATTCAAGAAAATAACATCCTTTAGATCAACATAATACCATTTTGTGGTCTCAGATTAAGCAAAACATTATCTTCTCATCACAATTATTGATAAATATCTATTTTGGCACCCATTTCTGCATCTAGTCATCCTGTCTAGGCAGACTCATCGGTTCTGTTGGTGTAAAGGGCTGGTTTCCACATGAAAAAGTCTCTGTCTTACTCCAGACCTGAGCCAGAGGTTGAACTCTGAGCCAGATGGACCACCCCACCTCCTGGCATTTCAGAAAGAAGTGAGGATGCCAAGGACTTAGGGACACACCGTGATCCTCTCTTGGTCATGACTTGCACAGATCAATCAGGTGTGAAACCAATTCAGCGCACGAATGACTCCTGCAGGGCTGCCAGTCGTGCCTTCTGTGGCCTCAGGTGCCCAGAGACCCAGCTTTGCTTCCAGCACTTTGCTCTCCTGAGGTCTCCTTCTCCTCTTCCCTGACTCTGCAATGCCAAAACTCACCTCCTCAGAAGAGAGGAGAAAGGATGGACAGGGAGAGGAACAATGAGGTGCCTCACCAAGACCTGTGCTGGAAGGACAGGTTTGGGGAGCATCACGCCCAAAGGGAAAACCTGGGATGCGAGGTGCAGGGATGTTCTGTTTGCTGCTGTTGCACCCCCCTGCCCCTGCCAGAGCCAGAGCTGGGGTGGGGGAGAGGCAGAGGGCACTGCCTGAAAGCATCCACATTTGCTGTCAGAGAGCAAGAGGTTGGCTGCTGCTGAGGACAGAGCATCATCCACCACTTGGAAAGAATTAATATGCAGGGAGACACGAGCTTTGGATGCAAGGCTGCGGTGCCTGACGCCGTGCCAGGGCAGACCCTGGGCTCCACGGGATACAGGCATGTCTGTGTGGACAGAACCATGATAGGTGAGCCGCTGGCTGCAGCTGGGGCAACTGTCCCTATGGCCCTGTGTTTTCCTAGCTAATATTTAGTTGAGAGGCCTCCAAGGAAAACCCACAGGATGCTGGTGCTGGTGATTCAATAAGTGTCATTCTTCCCTCTGAGTCAGTGCACAACCATTTCCCATAAATGGGGTTAATAAGTCCTCGATGGCTGGAGAGAGCAGTCTTTTAGGCCAGACATAAAAAGCAGAAGTCCTGAACAGTAGTGTGAAAAGCATTTGTAACTACAGCAAAGTGAAGGGATTTTCCTAGCTCAGTATAAACAAATGGGCTCACTTCTGCACATTTTGTTAAAGCAGTATCAGGCCCATTTTCCATTGAGAGCAAGCCAGCTTCAGAGCAAGACTAGTCCTGGTTTGGGGTGAAAATGACTTTTTTATTATGTACGAACAAGGTGATATTTTTGTCTGGGTTTTGTCCTGCAGTGAGGGATGTGAGGTCAGGCAGTGAAGAGGAGCCATTGCAACACTAAAGAAGTGATGGTGGGGGAAGGACCACCACAATGGGGCTCTATCAAAGAGAGGTGCCTTAGGCTGGGGTTTGCTGGGCAGGCATTTGGAATGATGCCACAATAAATGCCGCTGTTGCTTCCAGCCATGCTGTGCTGAACAGTGATGCTGAGCCAGCATGATGAGGTCCCCAGCAGCCAGAGACATGCACAGTCACACCCAGCTGTCCTGGGAGAGCTGTGTTTTGCTGGCTGTAAGCAGAGCTAACATGCAGCCCTGGAGTTTCACTATTCTTAGGGATGCAGATTCTCCCTGCTGGAAAAAAAAATTAGTTACAAGGCAAGGTTCAGCTAAGAAAAAGTAATTTATGGTGTACCTAAATCAGAAAGTTATAGTGAAGACATTTCATAACATCTGAGTTAAAGGCAGGTGCAAGACACGCTGCTCAGTACATCACCCCCACTACTCAGGTGATTCAGGTGGAATAGGTACCTTCAGGGTACAGAACTACAGATCCAGAGAGGTGTGAGAGCTTCTGAAGGTGGTGCTGTGCTGTGGGGAGGTAGGCTGTTGGCCAAAGCAGAGGAGGAAGACTCCATTGAGGGGATTAATCACAGCAGCAGCCACTGCTGCCAGGAGGGAAGAGAGAAGGGCCCTCCCCACACCTGCCCAAACCAGGTAACGGCAGGAACTTATTGCCGTGATCTCCATCCTCACCCTTCCTCCCATGTTTCTGCTCTTGTTGTGTCCTATGTGCAATTCCAGTATAAGCTCTTCAAAAACACTCACCATTGTTCTATGTGGCTATTGCTGTGATTTGTGTGTTTAAGGACCCTAAACATGCAGTGATAAAGGAAATGGACACCTAACATGCAGCTAGCAGAAGCCAGAAACAGTCCCAATTCCATATGACTGATGGACATGGTTCCCCAACAGAAGGGATGCTGTGGAATTCCTTCACCCTCTCTGCACCACAGCATTGGTAATTCTCACTTGTCACAATCTGCCAGCAGCCTACACAAAAGCAGGACTCTCCACCAGAATTCACATGGCATGGAAACAGCAGCCCTGGAGAGATGCAAATTCTGTGGTGCAGTTCCAGTCAAAATCAGCGCAGGTGCCCACTGCTTGTGGAAATCCAGTACTTTGTTTTCTCCTTGTAGCCTAAAAACTACCATTCCCTTCTTCTAACCTCACATTTTCAGCAGCTTAGAAACCCTCACTGGCTTTTTTCAAAATGTTTAAAGGTTCCTTTACTTCTGTTCTCTCTTCTTGCAAAACGAGCTTGGACAGCCACACTGGAAAGTTTTAAAGGAACTGCTCTGCTCAGACAGGCTAAATTACTTGGTTACAGGGAGTCATTAGAAGTCATTGTTCATGACAATTTTTCTCCCTGTTCTGCTTTATTTGATTACTACTTGACTTCACCCCTGCATGAACTCAAAGGCATTTTAAAGAGACTGGGAATAAAATCTCACTTTCAAGAAGCCAGCATTCCTCCTACAAGGAATACTTAGGCCAGGAAGTAATTCAAGGTTAAGGTACCTAAATTTAAAGTGCCTTCTTGTGAAGTAGGTGACTGAAATCCCTCTGGAGATGGAGCTTGAAGGCTGACTCAGCTTACTGTAAACATCCTGCAGCTGTGCAGCAAATCACCCTATAGCCTGCACAGACACCTAGGACAGGACAGAGCAGATATTTTGTGTTCTTTGGGGTTTCCCCTTTGCCCATCTGCTGCTTTTGCTGTGCCTGGAGATGATAGCTTGTGCTGCACATTGAGCACAGGCAAGGAGGCGTCACCTGCCCCCAGGCACCCACATCTCCACACCGGTATCCTGGCTCCTAAGCCCTGCTGGCATAAAACTTCCTTCCCTGTTTAGAGATGTTACACATTTGGCACCAGCTTTGGGAAAGTTCAGAGTTTATCCTCTGACACTCTACAAGCACTTTGCAGACAGTGCTGATTTATTAACTTTATTATTTATACACAGATAGCCATGATTTATTATTTTAGATATGAGCCCTTAACCATGTTGCCAAGAAAATGTGTCCTCTGACACTTGTGGTTTCTCTCTCTTTCCTTTTTTGAGCAGTGGCATAGCCAGCCCTTTGCTCTGCCATCTATTAACATCTCACTGGAGCTGTGATGGGACTGTGTGTGTGGGACAGAACTTTTTGGATTTGCTGGCCACTTCCAAAGGGGAGCTCATTTCCTTGTTTAACCAATGCTGTACAGAGTGGGGTTGGTGATGGCAATGCAAGGGAAGTTAAATTCCATCAGAGCACTACAGCCCTTATCATGAATTTCACAGATACCTAAATGCCTCTCTGCTCTTTCCCACTGCCTGTGCTGACAGCCACTGCCCCTCAGCCACAGCCACACGATGCACACACAGGAACAGTGTTGAAATCCCCCATGGTGTTAGGAAAGGCAGCTTGTGCTGAAGACATGAAAGCTTCACCAGGTAAAGGCAGATTGCTTCTGGACAGAGATGTCCTAGTGAGGAGCTGCTGAGACCCTTCTGTGCCTCGTGTTTTTCTTCCAACAAAACTGTGAGAATGAGTATGTCTAATTTTCCTGTGAAGGATTAAACTACCCACATCTGAACCTTTGTATTAATAAGCACATTCTCAGGATATCCTGATTAAAACCATTTTTTTTTTTCCCTAACTACATGCTCACAATGCTCCAGGCTGCAATTGAAAGTATAGCTGGGATTCAAATGAGAGAGATGGGGTAGACACTTCACAAACAAATGTCTTGAGAGAGAGCTGTGCTGAGAGCCATTGCCTCACGTTTTGCTGAACTCCATCTTTCCCATTACACCACCGCACAGCTCTGCTCTGAGAAGCAGTAGCAGCTCTGGGCTGAGCCCCGTGAGACTGGCTCCACTTGGGAGCCACAGGCAGGGATGTTGGACAGATGTCCCTGCACCCTTTGGCACTGGGCAAATGCTACACAAGCCCTTTGTCTCAGCTTGGCTTCAAACTCACCCCTCTTCACCACCACAAAGTGCAGCCCACGGCAGCCCTATGGACATTTCCTCAGATGAAGATTTTTAATATCAGTTGACTGTCTGGACTGCGTGCATAAAATGCACGTTTAAGGTTCATCAGATTAAGCTCAGAGTTAAAGCTTAGTTTTATAGGAATGTTTGGTTATTATGCATTTGACTAAGCAGTAGTAGTATCTTTGAGTATATTTTCACGCAAACACATCTATAAGCGAAGAAAAAATTGAAATTAAAGGTGCCAGTAGGAAGCATAAGCACAATGAAATTATCAGGGCAAAGAAAGGGCATTTCTGGAGTATCACTCTGACAGCAGTAATATGCTCATAAATGTAATCAAAGTTTAGGTGCCTGCTGTTTCCCAGATTGCACGTGAAAATACTACCAAGAGGAACATATCTACAAGTAAGAGGAACACGCAACAAGTGCCACAGCAGCTGAGTGTATGTGCAGCTGAAAGAGTGACAACTGGGTAAATAGCCATGATCCCAGGCATTTGACTCCATGAAGACCTTCCTAAATAGCCAAAAGCTCTGCTTTAACTAAAAGCAGCAAAGAAGGTGTGTGCTAATGGTACCTGCCTATAAGGGGGTTTTATTTTGTTCATGCCGTAGATAAATTGCATACTGTATTCTAGTAAATACACCAACATGGTTATGACATTTCCGTTTTGCAACAATGCAGTCATTATTGTTAAATAGGAATTAATGGGATATTTCTCCTTTCAATGCTGACAATGCTGACAGTGCTGATTTTATAACACGCTTTCTTCAAGTATTCTTGTCCTGTTTAGAGAAAGGGAAAAATTGGACGGAATTTGGTTTGAAATCCACATTGGTTCCTTGATTTGGAAAGATGGCTTTGAGAGACTTTGCAGGGATTACCAGTCTGATTCCCTTTGTGACACTGCACAAACACATATCTCAGTCCTGACCTGACATCCTCACGGTTATCACTAAAGCACTGACTGTCTCCCCTGGGGCCAGGCCTCCAGCCCTGGGTGACATTGCCCATGGTAATCACAGTGATACAAACTCACAACACTTTGCTGTATCCTCCATCTATCACTCCTTTTCATCCTGAAAAATACTCGGTCGTGCAGCAGCTCCTCAAAACATCAGCCCAGCCAGATGTTTTGATTTATCCCTCCATGCCCAAAACAGTGGCAGCTTCACAAAACATCTACTGATGCCTACAAGCTTCTTTTAATCAGAAACAGAAATGAAACAAAAGTTAGTGAGTTAATTACCCACACAACATGTTAGCAAAATTAAATGCAATAAATAGTCCACCACTTTCAGAAAGTTCAGTAGGGTAGTGAGCCTTTGTCCTAACTCATGAAGGCCAGGTTTGTAAATGTGCAATGAGTTTGAGTGGGATAAACACCTCCCCAAAAGGCAAGCTCTGGAGGGGGCACTTGCAACATCCCTTCCCTTGACAGCCAGGCCCCAAATCCTGGCTCCTGCTTTGAAACCCAGAACAGGAGACAGGAGATGAAGGAATGAGGACACGGGGCAAAACATGCTCCATTTCCATCCCACTGACAGCATATAACCACAGAGAAATCTCCCACAGCAAACCTACCTTTTGTTGACATTAGAGGTAGGATTAGAAAAATCAGTGAGAAAACTACTAAGATGTCAGATTTCCCTGATGGCAGTGACAGCACTGAGGCATCACAGGAGCTGCTCTGACTCTGCTCAGCACACACTGTAACTGCAATAAACTTCCCTAAACCATCAAGCACACAGGCTCCACTGCTGCTGAGCTTCCTGATGATGCAGAAGTTATACATTTCTCTTGCTGTCTGTAGTAACCATAACTCTACTTTTTAAACACACAGAAAAGAGTCACAACTCTTTTTGTGAAGTCATCTAAGTTACAATGCTAACAATGCCACTACAGCCTTTAACACAATTTATGTAACATCATCAAGAAGTCTGATGGAGGGATAGCGGACAGCTTATGAAAAGGAAAACAGGATATAAATCATGTTCAAAACATATGCTTGATATTTCTTCAACAACTTGAACCTGGAGCTAAAAACCATAAATGTGTCAGTATGATTTTCTGGTGATATCTTTAAATGGAAGATAAAGTATCTTTTATTATCATGTAAGTACAACCTTCTAAATTGCCACAACTCAATAATAAATTACATGAACATGCATAAATGTCAGGAAAAGTTCTTTCCAGAATAAAGAATGTTTTGCAACTCTTCATTTAGCTATACAATGTTTTCCAATTTTTCAAAATAAAAATAATTTTTAAACTACATTTTTAGACAATACCAGTTATACACTGCATTTCTGCGGAGTTAACTATGAAACGTAGATTTTAGTAATTTGAAAAAATACATGCCTTTCTTCTAGACAGACCTGCAAGAAACTAGGCTCCTGTCCTGCTGGGGGACTTCAGCCACCCCAGCATCTGCTGGACGTGCAGCACACTGAGCTGTAGGCAAACCAGAAGAATCCTGGAATGCATGGAGGATAACTGCTTGAGCCGGGTAATAGAGTGGGTGAGGAAGGTCAAGGCAAAGCTGGAGCTGAACCTGGAAAGGGACACAACAGGAATGGCTCCTACAGTAAACTAGTTAACTAGGTAATTAGTTCTACCTGTTAACCAGAAAAGGAAAGTCAAAGAAAGTGTACTGCTCTGATAAACATGGCTGGCAAACTGGCAAGCATGAGTGAGGAGAAGGCTGAGGTACTCAATGATGGTTTTGCCCTGGTGTTCACTGTCAGCCTCTCTTCACTCCTCTCAAGTGGGTGGAATGCAAGGTGGGTACTGAGGGAGCAAAATCCTTCCCGCTGTAGGAGAAGGTTGGGCTCATGACCATGTGAGGAACACGAACATACAGAAGTCTATGGGGCCTAGTGAGATGCACCCCAGAGTTCCAAGGGAATAGGCTGATGTAGTTGCCACGCCACGTTTCATGATATTCAAAAACTCATGGCAGTCAGATAAACCCCCTGGTGACTGGAGAAAGGGAAATATTGCACCCTTGTTTCAAAAGGGTAGAAAGGAGGACCTTGGGCACTGCCAACCTGTCAGCCTCATGCCTGTGCCTGGGAAGATCATGGATAGATCCTCCTGGAAGCTGTGCTAAGGCTCACAAGACAAGGATATGACCTGTGACAACCAGCACAGCTTCACCAAGGGCAAGTCCTGCCTGGCCAACTCAATGATGTAATGACTGCCTCAGTGGACAAGGGAAAAACTATGGATGTCATCTATCTGGACTTCTGTCAGGCCTTTGACACAGTTCCCCACAAACATCCTTCTTGCTAAATTTGAGAAAGATGGATTGGATGAGTGGATAATTTGGTAAATAAGAAATTGATTGAATAGTCACATCCAGAGGGTTGTGATAAGTGGCTCAATGTCCAGATGGACATCAGTGGCAGGTAGTGTCCCTCAGGGATCTGTACTGAGACCAGCATTATTTAATATCCTTATTAATGATGTAGATGAAGGTATCGAGTGCACCCTCAGCACATTTGTAGATGTCACCAAGCTGAGTGGCGTGATTGAAACCCCTGAAGGATTGGATGCCATCCAGAGGGACCTAGACAAGCTTGAGCAGTAAGCCCATGTGGATCTCATGAGGTTCAATAGGGCCAAGTGCCAAATGCTGCAGTGGCCCCAGTAGCAGCACAGGCTGGGGAATGAAGGGATTGAGAGCACCTCTCCTGAGGTGCAGGTGGGTGCAGGCAGGTTACAGATGGATGTGACTCAGCAATGAGCACTTGTGACCCCAGTTCATTGGAGAAGAGGAGTGGATTGAAAAGTCCTTCAACATGCAAAAGAATTTAGTAATGTGAAATATCCCTTAAATCACAAGGGTTGTATGGAACATGGTGAGGCCATGCTTATGATCTCAGCACACCTCACAGAACAGGATTTTTCAGCGGCTCCATTTCCAGAGTGGGGTAGGTAGGAACTGGAAGTGCACAAGAAATGTGGGTGGCCATGGAGAGGGTGAGGCCTGGGAAATGCTCCTGGTTTTCCAGCAGAGCTATTTGGGCCTCATGACTCACTTAAGGACTATTTTACAGCTTGATGCTCTTCCACATTTCTTAAGTATATTCTATATTAAACATGAACTAAAATAGACAGAAGAAACTTACCATAGAAATGCTGAGGGCTGCAAGCTGAAAGTAGAAGAAAAGTATTATGTTCAACCATGCCAAATCCTGCCTACAGCTCTGGAGTTTACCTGAGGTCAAGCTAAAATGAGGCTTACAGACCATCACTAAGAAATAAAAAACCCAGCAGAAAAAAAGCCTTCCATATTGGCTTTTTTGACATGGACCAGCTTCTGAGGTGTTGTTTCAGGGCCTGGGTAGGGGCCAGAGCTGTGGAAAGGGTTTAGCTAGGCACCAGAACCTCTGGGTAGAGAAATGAGAAGGCAGAGGTAGGTAAGAAGGAGATGTCAAAGGGTACAGAAATGTTTTGGGCAACCAAGAGTTGGAGAAAGTGGAGGTGCACTCAGAACTCTTCAGCTGGGCTGGATGCATGGTGAGGGCACTCTGGACTGTCACATCAGGCTGAGATTAAATGAGACTTAATTAACAGTTTCTTGCTGTTGAACAGAACACAGCTGCCCTACAAAGCCATAGTTTCATTCAGCTGTGCATTAAAAGGTGGGATTAATGCTTCTAATAGTTAAAATCAGCGCTTTTTCTTTCCTGTTAGTTTTCCTTGTTTGTTTTCACACATCTTACAAAAAGCAAGATGGCATCCAGAAATGATACTGAGGACAGACGGTGAAGAACTAGCTCTTTAAACTTGTTTTACATCTTGTTGCATCTTTGCAAATGCATTTAGCATGTCTTTCCACACTGATCAATGTGTTACAGTAATATCCTTATTATAAAAAATCATTCCCACCAATGACACAATAACCAAGACAACAAGATACATAATACAGTTAGTCTTGAGTCTTGCAACTAATTAAAAATAATTAGTGAGGCACTACAGACATTCTGACTTGAAAAAACTCTTTGTTATTCTTGCCATCCAGTTCAGAGAGTTCCAGAAGCTGATATAGGGAATAAAACACAACTGATTAGCTCTCTCTTCCAGATATGTCTAAAGTATACTCAAATGGAAGGAAAAAGGTCTTGTGCTGTCAAATGCCCTGGGAGGGAAAGAAGCCTGAGCTGCCTGAGAGCAGCTTGTATCTTCTCCATCCCTTTTGTCACAATTCCATGTGATTTGCTCTCTGGACACTCATAAACTACTCATTTTATGGAGTTATACTGAAATATGAGTCTGCAGCTCCTTTAAGGAACCCATTGTTTTGCTGTTCATGAAGCTCTGCCAGGAACAAAATCTGTCCACTGGTCTCTGTCACCCCAGACACAATGGCAATAGAACAGTGCAGCAGAGTTGTGGGGTCCAAGTTAAGGCTTTAGAAAGGGTGTGTGTCATGCCAGGGGGAGTGAGAGGGGCTCTTGCATTTCCCAGCACCTAACTGAGGTTCATGGGGAAAGAGACCCACTTGTCCTTGCATTTGAAAGGCCTCAGGAGGAATTAATGGCATCTGGTTGATGTCTATGCCAGTAAAGACACACTTCATGTCGCTGCTGTAATCCCAGGAAATGAGGGGAAAAGTGAGGGTTTTGCTCATGTCCAATAAAAACTAAATGGGAATTTAATCTAAAGGTACTTCTCTCAGAAGTGATCAAAGAAGTAATTGAATTAAGCAGAAAAACTGCAGTGGCAAACCCTGAGCCCAAGCATGTTTTGATCAAAAAGCAAGTGCTGATAATGCATGAGCTGTGATAAAACTGATTAGGCTGCTGACTGGGAGGAAATTGGTGTTTTTTGTTGTTGTTGTTGTAATATTGACCAGATCCTCTAAGTCTATTAATTCCTTAGACCTGTGCTTGGGTAACACTTAGAGCACTGCAGAACTTATTCCTTGAGAAATAACCTCAGTAAAGCCACAGATGCAACACGCAGAGATAAATGAGACAGGAATCCAAGCCACACAAGCTGGCTATCTTTCTTCCATCAGAAATGAGGTGAAAATAATTAACTAGCTCTCAGAGGGAAGCTTCAGCAGAAAGCCCAAGGGAGTGGGTAGGAGAAGAGGTGCTGCAGTGTACTGCTACCTATTTCAGCTAACTGAAAACACATTTCAGCTAGTTTGCTGGTTTTCATTCAGAAATTACTTAGCTTTGATCCTTTCCTTTCCTGATATATCCTAACCATCAGCAAAAATGAGCTGTGATCAGTTCAATCTCCTCAGAGATGTTTGAGAGAACATGTGACATCCCGAAGACTATCACCAGGTTGAAGTAATTGTCATCCCACTCCTGCCCATCTGTGATTCTTTAGTAGTCCTCAGGAGTCCTGCAAACAATATCCAAACTACACAAACATCTTGTCACTTTTCCTTCCTGTTGACACAAAAAAGTACATTTGTACAGATAAACTTAGACCAACTGATTACTGTGGAACTCACCACCAGCCAGAGGGAGGGAACATCTGGAGGATAATAATTTTATCTTCTGCTGCTTTTTTTGGGAATGGGCAGAGGCTTTAACTCACTGTCCCAAGAGGCAGAGGACAAAAACTAGCATTTGGGATTTTTTTTACAGGCATCAGATTTCTAAGCGGCTTGCACCACAAGTAACCCTGCGAGACCATGGGTGGATGAAGATCTGAGCAGAAGTGATTGGATGCTAAAGGGCAGAGTGAGGCTCTCTAGTATACAACAGGAAACTACAGAAATGGGGGAGAACTCCTCAGTGCATGCCAGTCACATGCCAACTAGTACATCCCCTACTCCCTTCTTCCCACTAAAATTTCAGAGGAGCAGTTGCAAAAAGAGTGTTTTCTTTGCCATCAGAGTGAAGTATTTTCAAAAGTTCCACAGGGATACAGGAATAAAGGTGTTGCTGGCTTTCAGCAGAGTTTCCTCCTGCTTTTGAAATCCCATCCTCACACACTCACATGACCTTGATGACTGCAGTATCCAAGCATCTCACCACCTTTCAGACACTAATCTTCCCAGCATTCTGTCAAGCAGCCTGGCTGTACCAGCTCTGCTGTACAGCAAGTGATAAATGGCAGTACAGAAATCAAGGGCTAGAGACACAAAGAGTCAGGCATTCTGCTGCCCAGTAAGATGAAATGTGTGCCGGGGTAGGTTTAGGTTAGACATTAGGAACAATTTCTGTACATAAAGGGTGATAGGATACTTCAATAGGCTGGAGGTGGTGGAGGGACCATCCCTGGAGGTGTTTGAAGAGAGACTGGACAAGAAACAAAGTGCCATGGTCTAGTTGACATGATGGTGTTTGGTCATAGGTTGGACTTGATCACCTCAGAGATCTTTTCCTGCCTAACTGATTCTGTGATTCTGAAATGTGACATGGATCCAGCAGCATGTACAGCCAGGGGCTTTTACAATACACAGGGAGGCTCAGGGATGCACAACTTCCCTTCCAGTGCCCCACAAGGCTGCAGTATGCGGGCAGCAGGAGGCATGTCACTGCACCAGGGGGGTTCAAGGGTATCTGAGGGACGTGAAGGCACATCCCCAGCGTCACAAAAACATTTCCATACACATGTTAAGGGTCCTTCTGAAGCCATCACAACTACTTGATACTTTCCTTTGTTAGAAAGACCTGGCATCCTGCCAGATGCCATTTCTTAGGTAAACAGACCATTTCTCATTTCTGACCTAATTTTCTTCATCACCATTTCTTTTTTTCTACTATCAACACTGCCATTTAACCTAAATAGTTTTTTTTTTCTCACTGTGATTTCAACACATGATTTTTTTCATGAAGGTCCTGTTTTCTTCACATCATTAAGCCAAAGAAGTGACTCTCAGCTTCCACGTGGAAGATAGACATCCTTGCCTTGATCACCCTTAGAGCCTTTCACCACATCTGTTTCTGTTTATCTTGTATTCAAACACAGCTGATCAGTGCTGGAACCAGTTTTCTAAACAAAATCATGCACAAAGCCTTGCACAGCAGTGGTAATTCTTCCCATCTCTACGGGGAAGATGATGTCTGTCTCATCCTAAAACTTGAGTAGATCTTTCTAGCCCACATTTTGCCTGCAGCTGGGCTGAGTTGCTGTGACTGCTCAAGAGGCACAAGAGCCCAGCCTGTCTCACACCTCCCTGCTTGTTGCATGTTTAGCAGCTCTGGGACCAGCACACTTAAATTCATCCCTACTTTGTACTTCACTCTGGGCTTCACCCACTGGGGTCTTTCGTGAAAAGTGCCCATGGTCACCATGGAAAGGAAAGGGAAAGCCAGCCCCTCTCTTTTGGCTATCTTGTCTATCAACAGGAGCCCAAAATAGTGAAAAGGCTCAAACCTGACTCCCACAAGTCTGAGGCTTTCACTTGCAGGTGTTGGTATCTCTGTATATTTTGGGCGGGTTTCACTGAAGAGGACAAGACAGCCAAGACAATCAGCCCTGTTTGCTCTTGTTTTTTTCCTCAGCCAGTGTTATCAGAGCTTTCTGACTAATTAGCAAATAGCAAAGGACAGTCTTGTGCTTCTGAAGTGCATATGGCCTCACACCCACAGCTATTTCTAGAGAGTAGAGGCAATTACCCCAAGGAATACAACTGCAATAAGAAACAGTTCCCTGGAGCTCCCCATCCCTGCTGCATCCACCTGACTGGGCAATTAGTCTTTTTTTTTCATTAATATTATTTTCTACAGCAGCCCATAATCCAATTTTAAATATCTGTCATAACCTTCTGGAATATGTACACAAGCACTTTATGAAGCTTTAAAAACAAAACTAAGAAAGTATCTTTATAGCAACTGGAATACCGAAGCTTCTGGGGCATCCAGTGGCAGCCTACCTGCTCTTCTGGAGTTAAAAGAAAACAAACATAAATCCAGCAGAGTATGAAGTAAAAAGTAATGAGCATACTGAGATATCCTTTGATAGAAGTATCAAACAAGAGTGCTGTAATTGTTCAGCTTAGTTCTTCATGTAAGAAACTTCTAACACAGAGAAGTGTCTTTGATCTGAACAAGGGAACAAGTGTCTTTGATATGGAAAAAAATAAGTGTGCTTAGAGAGGTACATATCCTGTGCCTCTTGAATAATTATAGAAATGTAACCAAAATGGAGTTCTTTGGTGAGCTACTGGCACCTTTGATGGGATTTGCACAAGGAAGACTCTGGGAAGGTGTGGGCCAGAAGCTTACTGAACTTTTAAAGAGATGTATTGTGGTCTCCAAACTGCCATCAGCATTTTGGAAAAAAGATGTCTACCTCTAAACAGAGGTGAATACGCAGAAAACAAATTTAGAACTTATTTTGAAGTCAGTCCAAGTTTTACATCATGGCATTTTTTGCCCACATTCTTAGCATTGCTCTGGAATGACAACTGGAAAGGAAACTATCTCATCTAGTGAACAGGCACCCTTCAGATGAACTGTTTGAAATGCTGTGTGAAGGAACCATGTGTCTTATATTTCTGGGACGGCAGTAAATAAGAACATCTCATAACTGACTGCATCAAAGTTTCATTTAGGAAAAAAACAAATCCAATCTCTTTCCGTAGGTAAAAGAAGCTTTGGCAAGGCTTTCAGTTCTGTCTACTGGGTGAAATCCTGTATTTGTCAACTAGAGCTGTAAAAACTGAACCCAGATAGATCACCAGTGCTGCTTTTTCCACTGGTCTTCCCAGCTGGACTGCTGGCTTACCATGGCTGTGGCTGTTATTAGAAATTTCAAGATGTGATATGCCACTACCTACACAAACAGGAGGAAAAAACTAGCACATCAGGGACCTTCCCTTGAAAGTCAATGAGCACCAAGAGCAATGGAAAACCTCAGATCCATCAGTCATGCTGGTATCCCAATCCACACGCACCACAAGGCTATTAGTGACAGAGAAATACTCGGTGTCACATATTTGAATTACTGTGTCATGGTGGCCTGCAGTAACACCCTGTAAAAGGTCCTCAGAAACTTTTCCCCAAACTCTCAGGAATGTGACAGAAAAAGTTTGCCCTCAGCCAGGCTCCAAGCAAACAGAGCACATCGTAAAAAACCACAGTCCATGACTTGCTGCATCCCATTTGGTTACAGATGCAGATGCAGCCATGTGCACACATGTGGCCATGGGTGCGTGACAGCTGTCACCTCTCCAGCTATTGCTCTGGGACATTAAGTTCTTCAGGCAGTAGTCAGTGGCTTCATGGGAAAGAAAAGTAGCTGGAGCTGAAAGGAGTGGGATCCAGCAAAAACAACCTGGGTTTGCAATGTTCATCACCACTTCCAGTGTCCCACCATAAGTGTAGTAAACAGATGAAATGAAAACAAGGAAACAGCCCAAGATTCCCACATACACTAAAATTGATGGCCACCAGATCCACGGAAGCAGTGATGCAAGTGGTATGAATTAAACTCACAAGTGTTAGTCATTTTTCTGGGTGTAAAACCCACCATTTTTTAACTCAAACATGGAGGGAATCAGCAATACAGTACATGCAAAATAAATTAGTGGTTCATTCCCAGACCCAGCAGGCCATAACTCTGCCTGCCCAGTTCTTGTTTCTATCTGGTTTTGGTCTCTGTGACTCATAAACTCAGCAGATGATATCGCCAAAACCACAGACATTGGTCCTTTTATCTACTTCTTCCCAGCTGATCTTCAGCTCATTTAGGTCTCTCCTAATGTTTTGTTGACACAATGCTCTTGGTCATCCCTGACTTGTTTTCCCAAACATTTTCTGGACTCCTGTTGGCCACAGGCCCCTGCCAGGTTTCCACTTCAGCATCTTCCTGTTCTAATGAGCTTTCCTACCATAGCTCACTGGCTGTGGTCCAGCTCTCTCAGACATTTCCAGACCCATAACCCAGTATGTTCTCTCAACTCTTATTCCCTGTCAACATCAACAGAACCTGTGGATGATTTTAACTCTTACCACCCATATTTGTTTTTCACCAGGAAGAACAATATGTCACTGCTTTACTGCTTTACCTGTTGAACGGTTTTTGCCAGCTTCTCTCCTTGATTTTTCCTCTTGCATTTCTCAGCACTACTGGCCTTTACTGTCTCTTGTTGAGCTGCATCTGTTCTTTTTCTCCAGAGAAAAGCAAACAAGAATTATCCAGGCCTTCCTGCCACGTCAGGTGCTTCACTTGTGTCTGTACGCCAGGAGTAAGCGCTGCAAGGTGTCTACTCACCCACAAACCCAGGGCTGCTGCCAAAAGCTGGCACCACCCCAGTGCTGCTGTTTGAGGCATCCCTTTCACCCCCTCCCCCAAAAAAGAACCCAAAGAGGTGATTACTATCACCTTTGTGTAACTCCTGATGTTACCTTATAACAGCTGGCTGGTTTGGGGATGGCGTTTTACGCCACGTTCACTGTTGACATAGAGCTGCAGTTTTATTTTTTCTGTTCCTTCTAACATCTCCCAGGTGCTACGATCTTCCCTGGGCTCTCTGCAAACCACTGCTACTGTGAGGAGATCATTGCCAAGACTTTATGGGTCATGGTTGGCCCAGGGTCTCCAATGGAATTCCTTGAGTCTCTTGTCACCGTGTTTAGGTCATACACAACCTCCTGTCTCTGAAGCCTTCCCGTATGCCCCCACTCACAGACACTGCCCCTTCCCACAGAAGCAAGCTTTTCTTGCTGGTTGAAGACCAAACTCCAGTTAATCATAGAATGGTTTGGTTTGGAAGGAACCATAAAGATCACTTAATTCTAATTTCCCTGCCATGGTCTTCAACTAGATCAGGTTGCTCAGGGCCCAAGCCAAGCTAGCCTCAAACACTTCCAGGCATAGGGCATCCAGCACCTCCCTGGCAACCTGTTCTAGTGCTTCACCACCCCTACAGTAAAGAATTTCTTCCCAGTATCTAATCTAAACTCACCCTTCTAAAGTTTAAAGCCATTCTCCTTTATCTTATCACTACAAGCCCTTGAAAAAAACTCAGTCTCCAGCTCTCTTGTAGGTGCCCTTTAGATATGGGAAGGCTGCTTTAAGGCCTCCTCAGTCTTCTCTTCTCCAGGCTAAATAATCACAGATCTCTCAGACTGTTTTCACAGGAGAGGTGCTCCAGTCCTGTGAGCATCTTCATGGCCCTCTGGACTCTTTCCAACAAGTCCACACCCTTCTTTTGTTGAGATCCCAGAGCTGGATGCAGCACTCCAGGTGGAGCCTCACCAGAGAGGAGCAGAGGGGCAGGGTCACATCCCTCATCCTGATGGCCACGTTGCTTTGGATGCAGCCCAGGATACAGCTGGCATTTAGAGCTGCAGGTGGATGTTGTTGGCTCATGTTGAGCTTCAGTGTGCCCAGGTGGCCAAGAAGGCCAGTGGCATCCTGGCCTCTTTCAGCAACATCCAGCAAGACCAGGGCACTGATTGTACCCAGCACAGGTGAGGCCACACTTCAAATCCTGTGTTTAGTTTGGGACCCCCCACTGCAAGAAGGACATTGAGGTGCTGGAGTGAGTCCAGAGGAGGGCGGTGGAGCTGGGAAAGCTTCAGCATGAAAAGGTTGCTACATGTTTCTGGCACAGAGGTCTGAATTAGAAAACTTCAAATATGTAAACACACCCAAAATGCTACAATAGATCAGGCCAATCATATCTGCCACATGACTAACTTTATTATAACTGGAAGCCATACAGGTACTGAACATGGATTTTTTTAATACTTTCAGATATTTTGTGAGCTTCAGAAGGGATTTCTTGGCATAAATACTGCTTGAAAAAGGGCTTTTCAGCAAACGTGTTAACCTTACAGGATATGCCAAAATGAAAATGCCATCTATCCATGCATTTCCTGTATCTTTTGGCATGCCCATACAATAGAAAAAAATTTGGGAGGTTTAACTATGATTATTATTTTGGAAGTTCAGGAGTGCACTCAAGACTTTAATCCTGGTAGCTAAATTGTGCAGTCAAACCACTGACCTGTGTACTGCCTGCAAAGCAGAAAACTTACAAAGGGATTGACAAAGGTTATTTCTCTCTGCTAAGCCACAAAGGTGCCAGTAGGTTTGGGTCCAGGTGTCAGCCTACAGCTTTCCATTGAGGGCATGGAAAACAAGGCACCAGCTCTGATTTTCACCCTGTAACCCTTCCTGTTCCAGGAATGGCAGCCAGAGCAAGGGGAGGCTGAGGCTCCCTTGGGGCTGAGCAATGAGCAAGGTCCCCTGGCTTGAACATCCTCATCCCATCCCATCCCCACCACTGCTTCCAGAGCTGACATGATGCAAAACCCCCTAGCTGGGCTGGTGACACTGGCTTCCTCTGGTGTGTGAGAAGCAATGCCTCCAGTTTCATTTCTCAGCAGGCCCAGTTCAGTTCAGTGGTAATAACATGTTTGCTGCAGGATGTAAAAATAGAAATGTATGGATGTGGTAACCCCTCCCTGAAAGCCCACCCAGTGTTGCTTAGGGAATGGCTAAACTGGCAAGCTAATCCCCATCACACTTTCTTGCCTGTTCTTCATCATCTCTAGCTGTACCTGTGCTGCAGGCTGAAGGTGGCCAAGTCTGAGAGATGGGGCTGAGAAAAAAATAAATCAAGGACTTTGTTTAAATAGGTTTTTTCTGTTAAAGAAATTATGTCAGTTCAGAAATCTTATATCTTCCTGGAAGTATTTTTAGCTACCATTGCTACAAGACCTGCCTTAAGTCTCTGGAGCTAAAATCAGATCTCAACAGACAAACTAAATCATAATCCCTCTTTCTCAATATACTTACCTGTGTGAATTTCTGGCATATAGCATGCTGGCAGAAAATCAGCACTTTTAGCTCAGGTGTTTTTTGTTGGTTCATTTGTTTTGTTTGGGTTTTTTGTTGGTTGTTTTTGTTTTTGTTTTTTGGGGTTTTTTTCCCACACGAGTAAAAGGAAGAGGAAAAAACATTTAGATAAGAAAATAAAAAGATGGGAAAAAGAATGGGGGTGGGGGGTGTGTTGTGTTCAGACAGATCCAACAGAAATTAAGCATTTCTCCTTTAAATCAGAGATCTGTTAATCTAATCCACTTTAGAGAACTGATTTAGTACATTGCTGGCCAGTTTTAGATGTTCTCCACATGAAACACCAGAGATGCTTCTTGGTCATTTTTTCCCTTTCAACAATGAAGGCAAGGAAAACAGCAATAGGCAAGGATTAGGGAAGAAAAGGAATAAAGCTGAACTTTAGTAATACATACAGATTCTATCACAATAAAAAATATGGTCAGTCTAACAGCATACACTAGGCTGAGTATATATAATATAGGCATATAGCAGTATATAATGTTTACTGACAATACTGGAGTAACCTTCAACTAGAAATGCAAGTGATGAGGTAGTTTTTAAAGTGATGATGCTGACAGTGCTGAAGGAGAAGCTCCTCAGCTGTTCCCTGGTGTTCCCATGCTTTTCCCTGAGAGGACTGCTGGCTGAGGGAATAGGTGAGGATCTCATCCTGCTCACTGTATGTGTCACAATATTCCAGTGGAATTTCACCCATAACAGCACATAATCCAGTGACTGCAGTTTGGCCTGAACAATAGCCTTTCATTCCCAGCTCTGTGGCTGAGCAGAGCTGCTCCTGGCACTGTGGCATGGGCTTGCCTGCCTGCTCAGTGCAAGGCCCTGACTGTTAACCACTCAAACAAGAGATGCTGCAGGCACAGGCACATCTGTGTCACTGCTCATGAAAGTCATTCCTAGTGACAGCAATGCTCTGGGCAAGCTGACAACACTCTGCTCACAACCTTTCAAATCCCTGAGCACACCAGCACCACCTTTGTGGAGGTTTGCATTCTTTCATGGCCTGGAAGCTCTGCCCAGGTGTGGGACAGAGCTGGAGCCCCTGCACTCTTGTGTCATTTTTAATGGCCTGTTTATTTCTATGTGGGCTTGCAAACCAAAAAGCCAGCTGTACCCTGGGCTGCATTCAAAGCAGCGTGACCAGCAGGCTGAGGGAGGTGATTCTGCCCCTCTGCTCTGCTCTTGTGAGACCCCACCCAGAGCACTGCATCCAGCTCTGGGGCCCCCGCACAGGAAACACACGGGCCCTTTGGAGTGAATCCAGAGAAGGGCTACGAAGATGATGAAAGGGCTGGAGCACATCTATGAACACAGGCTGAGAGTTGGAGTTGCTCAGCCTGAAGATAGGATTCCTGGAAGACCTCATGGTCTTCTATAATCTAAAGCAGGCAACAAGAAAACTGGAGAGGATCTTTTTACAAGGGCATGTAGTGATAGGACAAGGCGGGAATGGCTTTAAACTGAAAGAAGGCAAAATTAAATTAGATATTAGGAAGAAATTCACTGTTCTGAGCATGATGAGGAAATGAAACACATTGCCAGAGGTGGTAGATGCCCCAGTTCTGGAAGTATTCAAGGCCAGGGTGGCTTGGGCCCTAAACAACCTAACCTAGTTGAAGGTGTGCCTGCTCATGGCAGAAGAGTTGGACTAATGACATTTAAAGGTCCCTTCCAATCCAAACTATTCTATGATTCTATGATTCATGCTTAACATCCCAGCCCTGTGAGGTTCTGCATCAAACCCCAACAGTTTTTAGGTTTAGGAGAAACCAGACCTGGTCCCAGGGTCCATATGTCCACCTCACAACCATCATCACTGGGCTCTCAGTGGTTTGAAGATAACAGGACAAAAAGGTTTCCAGGACTTTCTCCTACCGTTTATATTGCCTGAAAGGGTGTTTTTCTCCAGATGCCCCCAGATCTCAGCAGCCAAAAGGCAGAGCTGCATTTACCCTGGGACTAAGAGGAGCAAAACAAGAAGGAAAACTGAGGAGTCTTGCAGACAGGAGTCCAGAAGGAAGACATGGGGATGGGGTGAGCCACAGCCTGCTCAGGGATCCACCTGCAGCTGCTGTGCTGTGGATGCCTCTCTGCCTGGTGCTGGCTCCAACAGCTCTCAGATGGGCAACAGAGGAACTGTGACTGGCACTTCACAGCAGGATAATTATAACCTGGGCTCTGCAAGTGTGGGTTAGCTCTCACTGAAATAAACTGCTCCATTCTATGATGAATATCAACATTGTAGGCACCGGGGCAAGGCAGTAAATTGTAGTAGGATGAAATACCTACATTTAATTATGTGAAATTATATAGAATTTGAGAGTTTTTCTGATGTATGCTATTTAAAGCTATGCCTAAGTGCACTTCCTTGTCTGAATAAAGCAGCTTTTGTTGCAAGATGTGGGCTTATTTTGTAGTTTACAATTTATAGTCTTCACCACATTTTGTCACTTTTTTATTTCTTAACTGAGATGTTTCTGAACATCTCATTTCAAATAATGGAACACAGCTCAAGTGCTGCACTATATACAGCCTCTCAAAAACTCATGAGCAGTGTTCTGTTGATTTTTTTTCCTCCGAGATACTCATACTTGAGTATGCTCTTCACCCAAGTGAAGAAGTGTGCGTAACACATGCATGCACAGACAGCAGTCATTGCTCCACCAAGCCTAAAATCCATGCACTTACACACCAGGTGGATGGCGCCAACCCCACTGATTTTCATTGCAAATAATTTTGGATCAAACCAATCAGGAGCATTTAAATATCCCCAGACCGGCCCAACTGAGCTCAGTCAGTCTCTGTGGTTGAGCCCTGCTTTGGGACGCTGCCTCAGGAGCTCTGTGCTGCGCTCTCATCATGGTGGGGCTGGCAAATTACAAGGTAAGGAGCATCGATCTCAGGCAGAGGGACATCTAAATGGTTCCCAGTGTGGGCAGAGGAAACAACCGGCTGGGGAAGCTGAAAGGGTTGCCACCCACATAGTTCAGCGACCCTGGAAATAAAAGAGGGTTTATGTGCAAATAAGAGCCTGGAATATTCCTGCCTGACGGGCTTGGCATGCAGGATTGTGCAAAGAGGGAGCTTACAGCCGCAGGCCAGTAAGGATGCACAGCATGTCAACAGAGAGACCAAAATTTTGTTCAGCCTCAGTGAGCACAGGGTTTAGCTGGTGATGGTGACCCAAACCTGAACCACTTAATCACATGCAAAGACACATGAGAATATTTCTCATCTGGCGTTCCTGCCACTACAGAGCCCTCAGCACCCTCCCTGAGCTGCAGGGTTGCCCTGAGGGGTGGTCAGTCCTGCACAAGCCCTGTGGCTGCACTGGCTGGTAGGGCCAGGGCCTGGTGATGAGGCAGCAAGCTGTGATGTTCTCCAGGTGTACAGGACACAGGACAGTGTAGTCATGGCTTTACTTCTCAGTGTTGTGGTTTATATCCAGCCAGCAACTAAGAACCGCACAGCCACTTACTCCTCCCCTCCACCTCCTCAGTGGGGAGGAGAATAGGGAAGAAAAAAGTAAGGCTTGTAGGTTGAGGTAAGAGCATAATAATAATAATAATAATAATAATAATAATAATAATAATAATAATAATAATAATAATAATAATAATAATAATAATAGAGAAAGAGATAAAACCCAAGAGAAACAAGAGGCACAAAAGACTTGGTCACCAGCTGCTGACTGATGACCAGCCCATCCCCAAGCAGCAATCCTACTGGCTAACTGCCTCCAGTTTATATACTGGGCATGGCATTCTATGATATGGAATATCCCTTTGGCTAGCTGGGGACAGTTGTCCTGGCCCTGCTCCCCACCAGCTTCTCACTTGTCTCCTCAGTGGCAGAGCATGACAAACTGGAAAATCCTTGAATTAAGGTAAGCACTACTAAGCAAAACCCAAAGCATCAGGGTGTTAATATTATTTTTGTACTCAATTCAAAATACAGCATTGTACCAGCTACTATGTGAAGAAAATTAAATCCATCCCAGCCAAAAACAGGCCACTCAGATAGGGTACCAAGTCTTTATATTCCCTGGAAGTGAAGGAGAGTGTTCACAGACAACTCACTTCATTGCATGGGACTGCAGCAACACTTACCTAGCAGATTTTTTCAGCATAGCATCAGAATTAACGAAAGGATTAAAGAGCTTCATAAATAACAAAAGAACAAATCTCACTTGAATTTAACTATTTTCCCTGGCTGAAAAACAAGCAAATAAATCCAAAGAACCTGCTTAGAAGATAGTCCCATATTTAATACTTAGTTGTAGAACCTTAAGATTTCATCTATGGATATAGACATGTTACTATGACAGTGGAAGGAAATGACTGTAATCTAATAATTGCTTGTCCTTAAAATTAAATTAATCAAATTCATTGGGAAAGATACCTTGAATTTCAATCTCATGGAGCCAGATTCATTCAAGAGTAGCCTCACTAATTTCAGTGTGTCCACAGACACCACAAACATTAGTTTGCTTTTGCAGCTATGCTCCACCGAGATAATTTTAACTGTACTAATAACTTGAACATCCTCCTTTCCAAACCATCAGGGTGAATGTTGCTGTGCTGCCACAAAAGAGCTTTGCAAAAGCAGAGGCAGATGAAGCTGAGGGGAGTGAGCTGGTGACAGAAACCCTGACAAATTTGCACGAGCCCTCCCTTAAACCACAGTACTATGGAAGCCGAAGGCTCCGTTAGCGATGCTGACAGCAAAATGCTCGGTGATTTCACTGCTCGTAACACAAGATGAATCACACATTCTTCGTCGAAAGCTAATTAGATAAAGTGTCATCCCCCAAAGGCTCAAGCTGTGCATATGACAACACCCAGATCACTGCCTGAGTGGGTGTTTCACAGGCTGAGCAATGAATTGCTCTAAGTCACCAAAACTGCCTCCACCTGGGTGAGAAGGAACAAGAAGGAATGCTGAGGGTTGGGACACGTTGGCTGCACGCACCACAGGCAGGGAGACATGCACAATCTGCCACATCCAGGCTGGCTCCCTCTCCCACAGGACTGAGGCTGGGACTGGCAGTGGAGTGGGAAGCCTGGGGAGGTTGGAGTCACTGGTTGAGGACATGCAGGGCTATGACCCTGCAATAAAATGCTATTGCCCACCTCACACTTCTTCTCCCTCTCACTTTTCATTACCCAGCAGCAGCAGCCGCCACTGCTGTGGTACTCGCTCCATGATCTTGCCCAGCCCAGCTGCACCACCTGGGGCAGCAAAGTCTCCCACACCCAGGAAAACTGTAGGTTGGTTGTGGCATGTGGCCAAGCCAGGAAGGGCAGGACCAAGGAGGAAGCCAGGGCTTCATACCAGCCCTGCATGGCAAGGCTGTGCAACATCCACTTGCTTCAGTGGCCTCTAACTCAACTGTAACACATCAAATGAGGAACAAATTTGGTTTTATTACAATATAGTATGACAAAAATTACTTCAAAAATTTAGGTGTTGTAGTTGAAGGAGTAACTAGGTTGTTGGCAAAAAGGGAGGGGCGAAACTTTACTGAAGAGATGAGTGGGGGACTGACAAAAAAATCACCTGAGAGGACTAAGCTGCGATTACACTAAGCTTGTCCTTATTCATTTTTATTCTCTGTGTATTAACACTTGAATGCCAACCTGCTCACACTTTCCTTCCCAAGCTAAATTCTGTTTTGTGAACAAACCACAGGACCAGTAGGTTACAAGAGATGCCATGAAACCATCAAAGCTGCACTTGAACAAGGCTGCACTTTGTTCCTCCACTGCCTCACCACTCTCTTGAGAGACATCTTTGAGAATTCCTGAGGCCAAGCCAGTAGGCATTAGAACATTCTCATCACAGCAGACATGATCTTTCCAGGTTTTATGGGATAAACAATTACCCAAAACCACTTTATTATGTGACACACACATCTCAATCTGCTTCTCTTCTGCTTTGACTTGTGACACTACCCTGCAGCAGGCTGGATGTTAGAGAAAAACACGCTGCACTATGTTACAGTCGCGGGTCCTGCTGGAGGCACCTTCCCTGCATCTCCTGCACAAATCACCCAAAATTTTAAACATACCTAAGTTTGCTCTGTCCTGCAAACCCCTAGAGTAGCAAATAAAGAGTGTGAGACAGCTGAGCTGCATGTGGAACAGTGTGCGCTGCAAATGCAGGCAGGCTCGGAGTCACACCGTGCCTGTCAGACCCCAGGTCATCACTGAAATAATTCCCCTGTGCGGCTCCCACTGAGACCTGCCTGGATTTACTGCTCCAGACGTGCCAGAGCCTGTCCCCCGGCACACAGACACGAGCGGTGCCCCTGTCACAGCTCTCACAGGGCCAGGGTTCTGCAACCTCCCCTGCCCCCGCCCAGCCAAACCAAAGGCATCCGGGATCCCGGCACAGCTCCGCACAGCCACAGCATCCTGTGCCAGCCAGACCCTGGGCAGGGGCTGCCAAGGGCCCTCAGCACAGCTGAAACTGGCAGGGCAGCAGAGGGGAAGGGGCTGCAGCAGCTTCATTACCCGCAGAGCCCGGCCTGCAGCCCGGGTCACTTTCCTCAGAACTGCCAGAGACTGCTCAAGCCTGGAACTAGCAGTGGCTCCGGCAGGGCAGAGCTCACCAACGCTGCACGAGAGCAACCACAGGCAATTCAGACAATTTCTATTTTCAGCAACTACTCAGCTGCAAGCAGAAACAAGTAAACAGGGATTATTTAATTACCATATAAAAGTAATTAATTACACACAGGAGTCAACAGGGACTCCTTATGAGACACTGGTGGCACATTACTGTCAGTTGTAGAACAGTCAGCCACAGACCTACATGAGCAAGACCAGACACTAGTTTCTGCTCTTAGAGTAGCAGAATTATTTTGGCAGACAAAAATAGGGTTTCAAAACATCACCAAAGATCACAAAGCAATTTCAAAGCAAGTAACATAAAACCAAGGCTCCAGTGTTGCCCTTGAAATACGGGAATAGGCACCTGATCAAATTAGTCAGTATTTTTCATCAGAAGGTTTAATTCTTTCTGTGAGGGGGCTGGGGATGACTAAATGATCTTAAATATGGATTAGGCCAATGCTGCTTGTAGCAGCTGGACTGAGGGACAGACCATCCTCTCCCAGCTTCTTCCACCACTAAGTGCATGGCCCCAGCACCCACATGTACTTCACGTGCTTCCTCTCCACTCTTATCCCTGCTGGCAAAAGCATGGAGTGAGTAATTTCATCTTAAGAATCTAATGTCTACCTTTGGGCTGTGATCCCATGGCAGCCATAGCCACTGGGGAATTAGATCCTGCTGCCCACACATTTAGCAATGATGTCCCAGATGACTTCAAGCATGGTGAAAGATGTACCTTGAGTAGCAGGTGTGACCAAGGACTGATGGGAGACCTGAACCTTTCCAGACAAGCAGCTGAGGGCCAGGCAGGACACCTTACAGCATCTAATGTGGCACCCTGCAGAGACAACCAGTCAGTGGTGTCAGTTCAGCCTGCAGAGCGAGTCAAGATTACCTTAAAGGAACTTAGTACCAGCTCAACTGCTCTGCTCAGCCATACACACCGAGATCTGAACACATTTAGGTGGCTTAATCCTGAGCTGAATCCCACAGAGAGCCTACAGAAACCAAGGGGACTCATCTCCCATTAACACACCCCTGTTGCCCATGGCTTTGCTGAAATCGAACCGGGTCCTGCCCACATCTTATCTTCAGATAATCATCAGAAACCTTGTGACTTATGGCAACCAATTCCAACCAGGCAATAGTTCCAAAGCTAGGGTTTTGCTCTAAATTACTCTCCTTGAGGAACTAACAGTCCAGTGCAGCATCAGCCCATCACCTAGGAAACAATACTTTCACACACAACATCATGTATTCCACCTTATGTACATACTGAGAATTTGAGCAATTTATTTGGAAAATCAAGGAATGCACCAATCTCTGTGCTGGCATTTTAGGCAAACTCACAGAAAAATAGTCAGACATCAGCTATCCAAAGTTCCGGGAAACAAAGGGCTCCATTTAGATGCCTGAATGCCAGCATCTATGCTATCTGAGATGCTCTGAGGCACCCAAGATACACATGGGGTTGGCAGATACCACATAGAACCTAGGGAGCAGCAGCTGGAGCCATAGAGGCCATGCAGGATATCCCAGGGTGTCTGAAATAGTATTTGATGCCAAAGCAAAAGCAACTGAACCAAGTTCTAAAAATCTTCTTTATACTGAAGTCAGCTGTAGCTCTCCCATATCTAATCAATGTGTATCTTGCAGAGCAGCTAAGCTGAAAAAGAGCTACAAAAGAATTACATCCTTATTTCGGGTCTGCTGAAATCTGGCAGGGCTTACAGACTGTGTCAGCTTATTTCGTTATGAACATATAATGCTCACTGAACCCCATGAGCTGCTCTGATAACAATCTCTGCCAGCTTGCTGAATGGATTCCTTTCAGTTGCTGCCTCTGAAGTTATGTGGCTAGAACAGAGCTTCTGCAGTACACCAGTGCACCGGGAACACCAGGTTTTAGCTATGGGAGCAAGAAAACTGTCTGGAAAGATAAATGGGCTCGGAATTGATTATCAGACCATAAGAGCAGAAGGTCATTGTGTCAAGCTCCTGGCTACTGCAGTGAGAATGTACTACTGGCTAATCCTCTTATAAACACATGCACTTCCACGAGGAAGAATACCTCTAAGGATTTAAATCCAATTTTTATATAATCAGCGCACTGTTTATTATGGTGAGGTTGTTATGGCACTACAGACTTAACTGAGCTAGACGACAGAAGAGGATACAAGTCTTTCATCTGCAGTTAATAAATCTGGGGTCCCATGAAGGCTGTACAGGTCTTTCATAGAATCATAGATTAATTTAGGCTGGAAAAGATCTCTGAGATCATCCCAGTTCAACCAGTAACCTGGCACAACCAACTCCACCACTAAACCATATTCCTAATTTCAAAGCTACACATCTTTTAAAAACTTCCAGGGATGGTAGCTCCCCTATTTCCCTGGGGCTGTTCCAATACTTGACAACCCATTTGGTGAAGATCTCAGGACTCAGCAATAAACTTTGCACCGTAAGTATTTCCAGCAATTAGTATTAAATGAGCATGACTAGATAGATTACTAATTTTCTGGACTATCAGCAAGGAGCAGTGACATGATTTTTCCTTTAGGAGTTACTTAGAGTGGAACAATCATTGCCCAGGTTAAATCTGAGAATATCCAATTAGGAGACCTAAGTGGCTAAAAAACAGAAAATATGACTTGTCTTTGGATTTTATTATTAAGAAACTTAATAAGAAACAGTTATTTGTATGTACCAGCATACACCTTCCCATTTAGTTTAGCACTGTAAGTAATTTTTCTGTAACACGCAATTTAACAGCCCCCCCCATCCTTGAGCACAGGTTATGTGAGTGAATACTGCCATCTAGGCAGGCTTTTGGGAGCAGCACATATTTTAGAACATTAATTCATCTTTGCCAGGGAAAAATACTCTACTACCCAAAACAGAGTAGAAAGGAACAATTTTTTATACTATTAAAACCAACACACCACCAATTGCCGAAAACACAAAACCTGCCCCTTAACCGGATTGTAGCAGTCTACACTAGGAGCAAATATTTTCCACATGTTTATTAAGAAATATATTATTCCATATTTCAATACAGGCAATTTGAACTTAAGCTTTGCACTAAATTAGAAATCTCTTTTTTCTGTGAAAACTGTAAATTTAAAGCATATTTTATTAAGGCTATTAATTACCAAAGTACATTTTATTAAGGCAGTACTATAATTGAATTTATTTTATATGCTTTGAAATACAGTAATAGTACATTTTTAGGAGACAGTTACTACAATATCTATTGATGTTCTACAAAGACTGAAGTAATTTTTAAAACCATTTTTCTTCATATGACCTCCATCCAGCACAAAAAAATATAAAGTATGTAATGCATCTATCTTATTTCAGACAATAAACAAGGTCTATACATAGCATTTACAGGAGATGTACATGATTTGACAACAATCTCATTTTGACTGGATACATTAAGAACTAGTTTCATTATCAGTTGTGGGATTTTCAAGGAATGCACAAACCATAACACAGAACCTTACTCAAAATGGTAGGACCTAAAAAGATAACAATTTAGCACTTTCCATAGATCCACTGATACTGACTGTGAAGTTACCCACCTCAGGTTCCTCCCTGGTATGTTTCAGCTGTCACCTTGAGGATTGTCCTGATCAGGTTTGTGTACAAAGGTTTTCTTCTTTCTCTCAGAAAGACCTCCTGAATAATCACAGAAATGTGATTATCTGGCTACTGGCATCCATTTCCTCAAACGCCCCCTCCTCCACTCCTTCTCCCATTTGTTTAGAAGCAATGCGGCATGAGACCACTTTGTATGGAGAGCAAAGCAGGCAAAAAAGAAGAGGGATTGCTTTTTGCACAACTGCTTAGTGGCAGACACACTCCAATTGTAGAAGGAAGGACATTGCAGCAAAGATGTACCAATTAAGCCTCTCACTCACAGCAATAAAGCAAAAAAAGCTCTCCTCCATTCTCAAGAAAAATGGACTTTCCCTTGCAGAAAGGGAAATCAGTATTAGGGACTATTTTGCATTAAGCCACTCAAGTAAAACACTGATGCCACAAGTCAAAGCAGGTCTCCATCACACAAGTTGGTCTGGCTGTCTAAGGTTTACTGTGTTGAAAATAGAGTCATATTCAAATAACTTCTTTGGTTTTTCCAAAACAACAGCAAAACTAAGAGACAACATGAGCATAATATGTTTTATTGAATAAAATTCTGCTTCTAATATTTACACAGTGAAGTCTAGATGTAACTTAGTGAAGCACAGCAATGTGTAATTTTCATTCAGCATCTGGAATATCTTTAAATACATCTGAAAGTACTTACTGTAACAATCACCTGCCCATCACTGATTTCATAATTAAGGAAAATTTGAACTTGTTGAAGAATAGCCAAGATGAACAATGTGGATAGCTGAGTTAAAAGAAAACTCTGCTATGTAAATTCCAAACTCAAAAGATCTTTTTAAAATGTCAAGAGTTTTGAAGGCAGCTTCTGTATTTCCCTGTTGTTCTTCTCCTCTCTGCAGAAAAAGATGACAAAATAAATTATAAATCTGAGGACTGAAACTAATATCTGAACATTAAATAGACAGCACACTCCAGGGTAATCTTATTTCTTAAATTCATAATGTCTTAACTTCAAGGTGTATGAACTAAAACAAATTACTACCAATTACTTATTGATGTTGTATTAAATACTATTTTACATCTTTAAAGCTGCCAGGGTAGACCCACAGAAATTAGAAATGCTGCACATGATACCTAGAGTCAACACACCACTAATTACTGGCATTTATGCAAAAAAATTTATGATTAACTACCTTCTCTCCTACTCTAGAATGTTAAGCAAATGCTTTATATTTTTTTTACTCAACATACTATCATTCTACGATTATAGAGAAGAGGGGTCTCCTAAAGAAACTATAGTCAACACCTTTCCTGTTTACAGGGATTTTTTAAAAGATAATTTCATTATTGATCTTGCATGAATTCTCAGCAAGGTCTGAATGCAAGTATAGACTTGCAGCAGCCATACTAACAGTCTTAACTCATAGCTCTACTAGAGTGGTATCTTACATGTGAACTACTCACTTGTTGTAAGACATGATTCAATGGCCACTTGCATGATTTTTGTCATCCAGCAGGAAAAGATTATAAACCAGGAATGTTGTGTCCTACTCAAGCTTCTGGAGGTTGTTTATTCTAGTGGATTACTGTTAGCACTTATTAAGCAGGCAGTCTAGCCTGCCACATTTGTGATTTATGTATTGAAAAAAAATGGTTGTTAGTCTCAGGTTATAATGATCTTGCACAGCCTCTCCTATCTTATTTACCAAACAGGGAAATGAAGTACAGTTGTCCTGTGCTCAAGCTAACCTGTATGAAGCCCTGCCAAACAGCCAAGAGTGCAAGGAAGACACAATTACTAGCTAAAGTACCTATGAGGTCCCTTCCTGTTTCCCAGCACATTTCAAATGCATGCTTGGAAAGAAAAATAAATTTAATCAACCCTGTAAGACCCCCTAACATCACCTAACCTTTAAGCACCAAGATTAAACTTCTCATAAAACAGTTCTGCAATGAAGTTCGGTGTGATAACTTTGCATTTTTAGAGACTAAGTCTGTAACAGTAACAATGGCTCTCCGTGAACACACATACTCTCAGAGCGGTAAACTGTAACCTAGCAAGGAACAGCTTTAAAATTCAGAATTTGACAAGAAAACAGAATGTGCAAATGTGGTAGTAAAAGCTGCAAAATATAACAGAAAAGCACTTAAATATCTGCCTATTTCTATGCTACAGTCAGCCCTCAACATACTTGAGAACAAGAATATATTTTATAAAATTTGTCACTATTTTCTTTGGTTTCATGGCTATCTTCTGTTCCTTCTTTTAGGGTGTTTTTCCCTCCTCAAACAAACAGCCAGACACTGTTCCATTTACCCAGGAAATACATATCCATCCTAATCTCACTGCTTTTAAAATCTTTATCTGTTTTCAAACTATGGAGAGTTATCTGGAACACAGCTGCCTACCTGGAAGCTATTTCTCTTAAAGCAAGCATAGCTACAAATTTTAATAACTGAGAAGCTGCTGAAAGATGGAGACTTTGCTCTTGCCTGTTTCATTGGTGAGGTATACAGGACACATTAACAAACACCGTCTTTGCTCAGGAAATCCATCTGTACTGACAAACTCAAGATAAGCAACTACCTGTGTGTGAGATGCTGTCAACACAGGCTGAACAAAACTAAATGTACATTAAGATAATAATGCTGACTTTAGAAATTATTAACCACAGCACTCAGCATTTTTTACTCTTCCAGCTCTCTCTCCCCTATTCCACCAGGGGGAAATGAGAGAGACTGTGTGGGGCTGAGTTGCCAGCTGGAGTTAAACCACAACACCAGCCTGACCATTTCTGCAACTCAAAAGCCAACCCTATACCCCTCTTCATCACAGGGAACTCCCAGCTCCCCAGGCTCTCCAACAGTAGGACATGAAGGGGCCCAACTCCTCTAGCACCCAGGACTGACTGTGCTCAAATCCACACAAATTGTAAAACTGTTTCTCAGAACTACACAAGAAACACGTAACCTCATCACTCCACACCAATGGCAAGTAACAAATATTACCACGAGTACAAAAAGAAGCAAATGTAAAGCAGTCCTTCCATTTCTCAGAAACATAAGAAATATTACCTTACAGGCAAACTCTCTGGAGCTGACAGCAGAATGGAGGTCTATTGCAACTGCTGTGTCAAGTATGTAAGACCAATGTGTAGCAGACAGAAAAATAAGGTAATACTCCCCAGAAATGTGCCTTACAACATGGCACATTAATGTTCTCTCAAAGAAAAACATAGAAAAACTTTGAGCAGCTCATTCTGTGACACTAATATCCAGTCACACCAACCAAAAGATACAGTGCTATGGTCCCCAATATCTGGATGTTTTGTTAGACAAAGCAGAAAGCAGTTTTCTGTGTCTTAACACTGTTTTTCAGACAACCCTCAAAAAACCTGCTCCTTGAAGTGCTAAATCTACATTTTCAGCTGACCAATGACCTCCTCTGATACTTGTGTGTGGTCCAGCCCACGAAAGAAATGTAAGTATAAATGCAGATGACTTTTCCATGTTTTAGACCAGGTTTAGTGTGGACTTCCAGTGTCAACACTGGATTGTGCACAAATTTGATGCAATCTCAGAAACCATTTTTTCAGCTCAAACTTCCCTCACTGTACCATCCTATAGAGGAACAGGGGGTTAACTAAATCTCTGAACCACCAAATGTCCTCAGTTCGTCTCCCTTTTCTTACAGAGGTAACAATATTTGGTCCTTTGGTTTCCTTTGAAAAGTAACAAAAGCATGACCCAGTAACTTGCCTCAAGGAACAGATATAACCAAGCCATTCTCCTAGGTAAGATTCCCTGATTTTGTTACAGAGGTGCCAAACAAAAGAAGAAAATAAGTCTTTAATGAGTTCACTTCAATCCATATATCAAAGGAAAGGACAACTGATATAAAAAAGAGAGCACTGATTACATATTCTACAAAAAAGATGACAGGTCAGAAAATAGCTTTAATTTTAAAATAGTTTTAATTCCAAGGAAATGAGGTGCATTAAGAACCACATCATCATTCCCCAGGGCCAAGAAGGGGATTGTCCTGCTCTGCTCTGCACTGGGGCAGCCTCACCTCCAGTGCTGGGGGCAGGTTTGGGTGCCACAGTGTAAGAAAAACATTGAACTGTTAGAGAGCATTCAAAGGAGGGCAACAAAGACAATGAAGGGCCTTGAGGGGAAGCTGTGTGAAGAGCAGCTGAGGGCACTGGGTCTGTTCAGCCTGGAGGAGACTGAGGGGAGACCTCACTGCAGGTACAACTTCCTTGTGAGGGAAGAGGAAAAGCAGGCACTGATCCCTTCACTCTTACGATGGCAGGACTCAAGGAAACAGCATGAAGCTGAGTCAGGGAAGGTTTAGGTTGGATTATCAGGAACAGGTTCTTCACCCAGAGAATGGCTGGGCATCAAAACATGCACCTTAGAGAAGCAATCACAGCACCAAGCCTGACAGAGTTCAAGAAGCATTCGGACAACACTCTCAGGCACATGATGGGATTCTTGGGGTGTCTTCCACAGGGCCAAGAGTTGGACCCAATGATCCTGATGGCTCCCTTCCAATTCAGTATATTCTGTGATTCCATGAAATGCTCTGGTATGTCAGTAACAAACGATTTTTGAGAAAAGTAGAACAATACTATTTTTGGAGACATTGCAACACCGATAGCAACACCATGTCTCAAACAGGCACTCCACTACCAGCTATTGAAGGAATCAAATAGAGTGGAATGCCAAGAAGTCTCCTGAAAGTAACTATTTATACAAAGGAAATTAACATTATGGTATTGGTAACCTTCTATCCATAGCTCTAAATTTAATTGACAATTTAATGTAGAGGTAAAACAGACAGAAGATGGCGCCCCAAATATAGGGCCCACCTTGGCCCTCCTGTCTTTGGTGTCAACAGTTAAAAAACCCTGCCTGCCCATTACAGATGCTGTTGCTTTTTTCTTTTCATTTCCCACGTATAAGATACATCAAGATTGTATCTCAAAAACTAGGTTACTTTGTTCAATTAAAGAAAGTTAATTACACAGATTACATTGTGTTAACACATTTTTTAAACTGTAAAACGTTGGTCATTAAACAACAGAAGTTCTCCCATAGTACAATTCTAAATTCTGGTCAGCCACCCCACAGTCAAATGTTACTTAGTATAATATTATAATGAAACAAAAGATATTACAGACTGTGAGTAACAAACACAGAAATGTGTATTACTTCACAGCCTTTGCGCTCTGCAAACACAAATCTTCAAGCATGATCAAATTACATTGAAGAACATAAAGAAAAATTATTTTTATAATAAATATTGAACATTAATACTTCAACAGAACTGTAAGACACTAGAGATGTTTCACGTATTTCCAATGGTTTGTGTATGTTTACAATACAGAGGCAATACTCAGGGTAAACTGGGTGTTATTTGTATCTTGTAGGATTACAGGCCACCTTGAGGAGTGAAAAATTATAAAATTTAACACTGCGGTTTGCCTATGAAGTAACTCTTGAGTATTCTAATAGAGATGAAAATATATTCTCTGCATAAGTATTCTTTTCACTTTATACTCTTTTCACTTCTCAGGATTCAAGACACTTAATTTTCAGATTAAGCAAGGTAATTTTAAACACTGACTTCAATGGCAGTACTCAAAAATATTCAGACATCTGTATGACTGAAGGCAGACCAAAGCTGTAAGAGGCAATTCTTACTAAAAATAACTAAAAAAGTAGTAGTAAATAAACTAAATAAACTAAATAAGTGAGTAGTACTATAGCCCCAAACCTTGCAGTTATCCTGTCAGAACCTTTGCAGGTAAGCTGTCAGTACAAGATGTTATTTCTCACCTGTACTGCTGCTCAGTAGTTAATCATTTTTCTAAGAGCATCATAGCATTTCCATTTGTCTGGGATGTAGAAAGGCTCAAAGATGTGAGGGAAGGGAGTGTCATAGCCACACACTCTTGTAATAGGAGCTTCTAAATTCAAAAAGCATTCCTCCTGTTAACAGAAATACAGAATAAATGTTAGTGAGGACATTATTTTCGGGAGTCTTGCATCACAAATTGAGGTCAAATGCACGTTGCCACACGGACAGTCCTGGAAACTCAAAAGTTCTATTTATATCACTGAATAAGTAGTCACAACCAGAATAGTGCTTCCTCTTGTACCAAGGTCCTTATTATAAAAACAACTTGTATTAATGTTATTTTCATTCTCTACATGCCTGCTGCATTTAATCATAGGCAGGTTATATTTAGTACATCTGCTATACATCCAGACAACTGCTGCCAAGAAACAAATATTTTAGGAACAAAGGATTAAGAGTCTTTTTCCTGCGCCACTTTTAAACATATAGAAAAATTATACAATCTAAGAGTGCATATTATCTGTTGGATAAAGGAACATCATATTCAAACTTCTTTGAACTCTGATTTTATTAAGGCTCTGTCTAAGCATCAGGCAGTTATGAAAATCAAGTGGATTTGCACATCTCCAACCTTTGAGTCAGATCAATGCTCTACTCAACGCCCCACAATTTGTGCTCTACTTGGAGATCAGATTTGATAATGACTGTGAGAGTTTCATTATTTGATCTATAATTGTACTAAATACTACAAATACCACATTAATTTGCAAGTAACCTGTAAATATGTAACATTATCAGCTTTTACAGCAAAGTAAATAGTGGAGTTTCCATCTTCTTACTCTCAAGTGCCAGAACGATGGCACGGACCACAAAAATCTGCGAGAAGTAGATGTACAAATAACTTAGTCAGACCAAATTGATGTTGATGCTAATCATCAGCTCCCTTTCTTCCCATATCTTTAGTATAGGTATTTGCTTTCCAAAGCAGACAAATGAAGTGATGAAACATGTCTCCTCCTGGTCTCTCCTTTATGGAGTGCAGTAACTGAGAAATCCTGGCCAACTTCCCCAGTCTTGGCTCAGCAAAATGGAAGATGAAGTATTATCTACCGGTCCTTTTCCGCCAGGCCCACAAGGAAAATAGTTAAAAAGCCATGCTTTTCTACAAACAAGTGCTAAGTGTTTTCTCAGACTGATGAACTGCTTTGAATGCACATTGCTTTGCAGTCCATGGCAGCCTAACTCTACTTACTGTGCTTTCTATACATCACAGTATTTGCAGTATAGAAGGTACTGGTACCACCCTGAGATTACGACCTTTCACTTCAGCATTGTGAAGTGTTTTTTTCTGGACAATGAACCAAAGTCAAAAGTCCAAGAAGTTGTGTGATTACACACAGAATCAATTACACTTAACAGTGCATTAATTCACTGAGAGAACATCACAACCTGAATAGGTCTGAGGTAAAACATATATGCAAAAAATAGAAATATTTTTGTGCTCTATTTTTAGGCACTCTTTTCTTTGTAAAGCAAAAGATTCACATGAGTACAAAATCCTGGAAAGTAGAGTGTAATAAACCCTTTATCTGTCCATGAGGTAGATCATGTCATTGTCTGACCTTCTGGCAAGGGTAATTTTGATACTAAACAGACCTTGATTCCCCTGTTGTAACTGACCAATAAGACAAGGCAATAGTTTTTGGACCATCCCAAAACTGATTGCTCAATCCACCTGTCAGTTGCATTACATCAAAACGTGCAAGTATATTCTTGACCCACAGCCTCCCAGTGCTGCAGACCACAGGCCAACATCTAGAGGACAGGCTGTTTAAATAAACTGCTATCTTTCTAGGAAAGACATTAGAAAAAAACTTTAAAGATAAATGGTTTTGGAAGTAAAGTAGTAGGCATTTCTGATTCAGTGTAAAATGTTTAGTTTTGAAAACCTGCATGAAAAAGTCATACTCTATTAGTAGAATATCCATAAATTCCAAAATTCAATTAAAGTAAAAAAAAAAATCTGTTAGAAAAATAAGTATTTATGAAAGTAACAGCTATAGTTATTAGTTCAATATGTCTCATTTTTTCTTAACGTAAAAAAATCCAACAAAACATTAAATTGCTGTTCTTCTTGCTCTGCTTCCTAACTGCAGAGGCCAAATTCTGGCCTCAGTTATTCAATATGACCTTTGCCAATTTTCCTTCATTTGTCTGATTTTCACTCAAAGTTTTCTGGAAAATACATTATTATATTAGGATATAAAGGCATATAATTGGTCACATAATTCTATTTCAACATTTGATGCTTAATGCACACTTATTAGGACTTTTCAAAACAACTTAAGAGCACAGGTCCCAGTAAAAATCTGTTCTTGAAAATTCACAGCAATTGGTCAAATGCATCACATAAACTTTAAAACAGCCACAGGCTTTGATTTTTAGAATAGGAGCTAAAACCAAGGACTTGCTGGATGTTGCATAATTGTATGTGAAACGGATCCTCCAGTATGTGGTACACTCAATCTATTTCCCCAGATTACAGTATCATAGTATGCTACTATAGAAAATTTTATCCAAATTTATTTCAGCTTTATTTAAAAGTACATTTTATTTTTATCAGAGATTCAGGTACTCATTGCTAAATCAGGGTTCTGAGTTAAAAATTCTCTTTGAGTGAGAACTGCAGACAATTACAGAGATATACAGTTGTAAATATACAGTTGTACAGAAAGGATAAAGTAAAAAAAAATAAAAGTCCATTACAAAACATTACTCATCTGTCTGCAATGTATGGAAAAATAAAGCAATCTCATCTGCCTTTTGGAGGAAGTGCTTTCAGGCATCTGGTCAAGAAGAAGATGGTTAAAAGTTTTTTTGCTCCAGCCTGTCCTTCCTCTAAAGGGAACCTCCACAATTCCATAGTCATAGTAAACAGACCTTCAAATGCAAACACTTTGGTAAGTAAGTACTGGTAAATGAGACTATTTAATGCATAGCTAGCAAATCAGATAAATTCAAACTCAGTCTTTCCCCCTATTATAGTCTCACTTTCTTTATTTCCATTTTTTGGGGGATCTATTTCATTTTTCCCCAATAGCTGGCATGGATTAAAATCTGTAAACAGGATTTTTTAAAATTTTTTTCATTTTGACTTGTGTGTAGAAAATTTCCTGAGTGAGAAAGCTCTCCTTTAAAATTTTCTGCAACGTTTTATGTCCTCAGGATCTCTCCCATACTATTCCTATTTTGCAACACTACAAGTACTCCAAAAAATTAGCAGCTACTAGAATGTCAAATGGCTATTACACGAGACCACTGATTTTACAACTCCCTTTTCAGTACAGGAATTTACTTTCTGAAGGATGATAAACAAAAAGTTTATATTAAAGGCTAATATGAATACAAAGAGTTGAATAGAACTCTTGATATTTATTTTAGTATTATAGCTATTATAATAAAAAGAAGACTAAACATAAAGTCCATTACACAAGGCAAACCATAGGAACATTCTTCATGCAACAGTTCTCATTTTTTGGCTGACAGTAACAACAAAATTTAGACTCAGGAATTCATGTGACAGGTTTCAAAGCTTTAATTAAATTGTGGTCAGTTCTGTCAATTAGAATTCTGAATTTTGCCATCTCATCTACAGATTATAAAATTTTAAAACCCACATATTTAATTGAAGAACTTTTCAGAGGGAAAACTTATTGCATCAGAGTTTCACTTTCTGTTCTGGATTTTTATTCAGATTTATGCTATTGCCATAAACTAAACTCTGGGGCTTAAACAGTTAAGAAAATTTATTTCAGGTCACTGGAGATTGTTACATCTATATTATCTATTACTTCCACATATGGATTTCCAACTGTAAATTACCTACCATTGTAAAAATGAGATGAAACCTGCTATAGGAAAATAATGAACACGACAATCTCATTTACAATAAAATCTAGTTTTTAACTCATAACTTAGATTTTCAGAAGAAGCTTTCCAAAGGCATTGTCAAGCAAGCCCCGTTTTATAAAATGTGGATTTCATGCAATAAAGCTAACACTAAATAAAGATTAAATGTCTTTTTCCTTGGTTTCTGCTTAAAAATAATGTCTTATTTTGAAAAATCTACTTTCTGTAACAGAAAAGTCAAGCATTTGCCGTTTTCATATGTTTCTCAATTGTAGTACAGTACTTTCATTTACAGCTGCAAGCACCAAATGCTACACATTTTAAACATAATTTGCTTTGACAACATATATATGTCATATTCTGATGAACAGTCACTCCTATGAGCTACGTAAGTTCTATACAATGCACCCACAAGATATTTTCAAGTTGAGATATGTGTAGAGAGAGAGATCTATTATGTTCTTTCTTTCTTCAGAGGAACTTTTTTTTCCAACACCTTAGCCATTTTTGTCTTAAAGTACTTTTATAGATCTTTTCCTGATAGTTACAACAGTAACGGAATTTTTCCTCAGAGAACTCTGCAGATGTATGTCGTAAACTTTTAACTTCTATCGAATATTCTTCTCCTTTTCAAATCACTTTAAGACTATATATTTATAACTTAGCACAGAAAAATAATGATCCATTTTGTTACCAATTTTTTGAATTTATGTAATTAATATCTTGTCAAATAGAGAAAAATAGTTAGCTATTTTTAATGCTAAAATTATTTATGTTGTGATTGCTAAAAGATTGTATCTTTAATTACAAAAGACTTCAGTAACTATAAAACAAAGAAAAATTTGGGGGGGAAAGTCTGTTCTGTGCAATTCATTGCTTTGTTACCATTAAAATGCAATTAACTTCAAATATTGTCTTTACAGTAATAAATCACATGAAACAGTAGTTATAGAATAAGTCAAATTTATTCTATAAAAGATAAAGTATTATATTATAAAATGAACAATTCGTACACAAGCTTGAAGACTGCCATCTAATTTAATTTCAGTCAGCTTCAAAAATGTATAGAACAATCTTTAATAACCCTATACACTGCTGTACAGTCTGTTAAATTTTCCATATCAAGTTAACAACAGAACCACTCTGACAAACATTCACAGCAAGAGCATTTACTTGAAGCTGTTGGAATTAAAGCCTTGGTCAGTGGCTGAGTTGTCTTGGTGGCAGAACTACACAAAGAAATCAGCACTGTGTTCCCAAGGTATTTACAATACCAAACAGAAAAAAACCCACAAACCAAACAAACCCAAAACTTTACCTATGTCAAATAATTATCTTTTCAACAAGGAGGAAAATTAATACAAAGTAATTTTTATTTCTTTTCAACCTAGCCTGTTTTATGCAAAAAGGTCAAAGACTTTGTATGAAAATATTACACCATTTAAATTGACTCTGGTAGAATCTAGGACTAGAATTGAAATATATTCAATTCAGAAGAACATACAGACAGGAATTAAGTTCTTCCTAGTAAATGTATAATTTACATTGTTTGGGGTATGAGATGCAGCAGCCAACACAATTCCTTTCCACAAAATAAATGTTACAAGACAGATACACTCAAGAGGATGTGGAATGAATTCCATCTTATGGAATATGCTACTTTAAGTGAACCATAAGAATGTCTTTTGGCAAGTCAGGTTTTTGATAATTAATTGCAATCCACTAGATGATTGCTTACCACCTTTTTGCTACAAATACTAGAAACAGTGTTTTTTCTTAGGCAATTATGTCAGATATGCAGAATATGACAAAATTATTCAAATAGAAGTTGTTCCTCTGTATAGCAGCAAACCACCCTACAGCAAAGTCACTACAAATTACTTTATTCTATAGGATATTTCAAGTTTCCTGTGCACTTTCTCAAGCGGCAATTACAAGTATTTGCACCAGGACCCACATATTTTCTAAAAGTAAGCCCAAAGCCCCAGAGTTAAATGATTTCCCAGACCCATGAGTATCTGAAAGTTCTTGCTTTATTTAGCTACTTGGCATTACTAACCGATCAGTGCAGTAAACGATCCTGCAAACTGCTTCACGTACAATAACACGGCTGAATAATCCAAGCGAAATCAACAGAGCTAAAGTGCCTGCATAAAATTACTCTTACGTGAAAATGTTTGCAGATCATAGGTCATTTTTCTGCATGAATGAGCAGTTGTTCTGCACAACAAACATTTGTTAAGCTTTTCAGTAAAGATTAACCTATTCTAATTACTTCCTACCTTTTAACAACAAAGCTAGAAATATGCTACCAATATAATCAGACTTTATACTTTTCAATCATCATTTATCACCTACCATTTTAATTACTTATTTTAGTATTTTGTAAAAACATCTTCTGGTTAAGCTCAGCATGCTGCCAAAGTGACTGGAAGGATTTGCTGCTAAGAGTTTTAATAGTCAGTGAGTAGTATTTTTATTTTTACAGCTGTTGAGGCAGCTGAGAGATTCTTGCAAAGACAGCCTTGTCAGTCTACGTATCTGGCACAGTAAAATTCTCATAGAAGTATTTCGCTCAACACACACTAATGACCTTCAAAGGAAATGCAATTTCAGCTGCTGTTACTAAACAATTTAAACCGGCACATTTCCCTTCTTATGTCGAAGCATTTGCATTTTGGGAAAGCGCAGTGAGAATGGTGCTTATCACTGTGACTGTCACCAAATCCTTCCCCAGGGCAAATCCACGGCTTGGCCACGCAGCCAGGGAGAAACAAGTCCAAAGGAACTATCCTGTCCTCCCTTGAAAAGGTGAGGGTTTACCTAGTATCCTTCCAGAATTTTTTACATGATCACCTCTGCAAAACAGGCTCAGAGTGGAGGGGATTATTAGATCACTTGACACAAAGATATATGGAATTTCATGGTGTATTATTTAAACCAAGCTGTCATTTCACTTATAAATTTAATTTATCAGAAGCTGCTGGATGATTCAAGCCCTCAGGTAGAAGAATTCTAGTGAATAGCTTAAAGTGAATAATAAATATCTTCTCATATAAAAGCAAACTTAACAGTTAAGAAATCTGGCCGGTGAGAACAGAAATATAATTTTTATTCTACAGAAAAAGTGTAGTAAGTTGGAGAAAAATGTAATGGTGTTTTAATATAAAGGTTTATGCAAAAAAGTACTCAGAAACACTAAATTAATTACATTGGAGTCTGAGCTTTTGGCTACAGGCTAACCTAAAAAGCATGAAATAATTATTTTACCAAATGTCTTACAGTAATTAGCTTTTCTTCTTTCCAAGAGATATGGAATTTTTTATAGTTTTGATCATTCTACACTTCATTTCCTAAATTACTATTCAAACAAGCTATATTGATATTCTAGTGTAATGAAAAATTGCCAACAAAACAAAGGAAAACAAGAAATGAATACTTCATTAATTTTTGCAGCTATAAATAGTCAATGCAACTCTGTTACAAAAGACCAAGAAATGGGCTGCAAATGAAACACTCTTATTTTAAAATGTTTAATAAGACCATAAACAGTTAGCACTACATCTCTTAATTTAAAAACTGGTCCAAAAATGAAGACAAAGAATAACGTATTTCAGAGTTTATGCCAGAATAAACAGTTCAAAATTATTGCCCTGATTTTGAAGAGTCGATGAAATGCATGTATAAAAAGAAATGTGTGGGATCTGAGACATATTCAGCAATATTACACATAGAAACATGGATAACAGAATTCATTATTCTTACACAAGAGAGAAACATAACAGTAGATGTCAAATGTATGTTCTAGGAGTCTCACTGAAGTTTTTATTGGATTAAGCCCAAGTATTTAACTTGGTCTATGTTTTAGAACTAATAATTTAAACAAATTTCATACTTAAAATGGTTATGTGAACTTTACTTTTATACAAAATCATTTACATAATTACACATTTTAATTTTCACTCCACTAATGAATTTACTGCTTTTAAGTGAAAACTATAAATCTTTTATATCATCTAACTTATGTCTTCCACCAATGTTATCAATTGTACAGTGAAATTTCTTAATGAAGAAACAAAGTAAAATACCCACATAGCTCTCTTAGTTACTGCAAAGCACCTCTCATAATTTTCTTCTTTTCTGTTTCAGTTAGCACTCAACATAGAATTGCCATGAATGAAATGTAAAAATAAGCTATTGGTAATATTGCAAAAGAAAAATTGCAACAGAGTTAAAACTGAGATTTTCTTTTTCCCCTATGTGTCTGCTAAACAGTAAAAGAAAAAATGTTTCCCTCACATAAATACTTGAGAGAAATTCTCAGTTTATTCACTAAATAAAATTTTCTCAGAACTCAATCCATCAGGACTCTACTGGACTAGCTATCTCTAACAAATGGCATTTAAAACCATAATACACAAAACCAGGATATCACAAATATAAAACAGAACTGTAGTACAAAATGGACATTAATTTACTATTTACAAGGCCTGATTTTATTAAGATAATTATTAAACAGCAATCCTACTTTACATCTGCCCTGGAAACAACAAAACAAAACAAAACAAAACAAAACAAAACCAAAAAAACACTCACCAGTATTATACTAATGCAGGATTTTTTGAGAATTAGTGTACACTGGGCTTCTGGTTTCATGCAGTATCCAGTACTGTGATTGTACAGTAGCATAAACTCTAGCCTCCTGCAATCACGGAGACTGTGATATATGACATACCACAGGAAGCATAAAGGGAGAACCCAAAATGTAGAATTCTGTGAAAGTCTGAGCTTTTATTTCCTTTGCTAGTGACCAAATTCACTACTGCTTGAGTCAGGTTTCCTGTCACCTAAAGCCACTACTGATGGCAGAAGTCAGGGATTAGATGCCCTTACACTGATGTGCTCTCCCAGCTGGGCAACCACAAAATATTTTTAAACAGCAGGTATCCAGTCATGGAAATTTTTGTGCCCACCAGCCCATATGTCTGATTTCCTCTCAACAAATGAGACCACCAGGCCATGCACAGCTGAAGTTGGGGCTTTTTCCCCAAACTTCTGACAAAGCGTAAAGATACAAAACTTGGCAAGGTCTCAGAACTGAAGTCCTGTCTTTGCCATCAGAGAAGGCTACAGTTTCTATCACAAATTGATCATATTTGGCTGTATTGTACTCTATTGTGATGATAATGCTGTAACATGGTTATTGGGTTTTTTTTATCCACACTCCTTCTCTATGACAGGTCATCTTGAAACCCTTTTTCTAATTTCAAGCCATTCATTTCAGATTCATTCATATATACTTTCGCCCCAGTATTACTTTAGCAAACACTTTTCTGCTGATTATCTTTGTGTATTTTTCCAGTAAATTTATATACAGCACTTACATTCCATTAGTCTTCCTCTTGATAGTGGCAAGAAGGCAGTTTCGACTTATTTTCATAGAGCAGGCTCTCCAGAGCTTCTGATCACCCTAACAGCTTCTCACTCACATTATCTGGCTTCAATACTTTAAAAAAAAAACACTAGTTCACCCCACCACTGTCTTCTACAACAAAATAAGTCCTTACTATTTCTATCATAAGGGCGTCTCCAAACACACTTGTCTTTTTATCCAACTGCAGGATACACAACTGAGCTGAATGAAGGTAACTGATAAACCAGCTCCTCCTCTTTCACCCAAATAATCACTTATAAGCTTATGCTAAAAAAAAAGTTAGTAGTTTCTAGCCATATGGAAAATCTATTTCTGAGACCCTCAATATAAGCCAGGTTCTTTACAGGACTCTAATTTTTACTATATCAGTAATAGACTGACTTTGTGACTTAAAGATTCTGGGGTTTGTTAACTAAGAAACTACCAAGAGTGTTAAGATCTAAGCAAGTCTTAAAAAATGCTACTCTTTACAATTTGTTAATATTTCTGCGAGCCCACCATTCTACAATCCCCCCATCATATACCTTGCAGTTCTTGTACTGACAAGATTTTGTAAGGTCAGAATCTAATCTGTCAGGTTAATCTGGCATAATCTACACTCACTGTATTAAGCCCAGCAAATCCGCGGACAAATTAAGTTTCAAAAACACCAGACTGACATTTTTATCAGAGAACAATAACAGAAGAAAATTAGTACTTCATGCTTTTAGGAGGGAATTTATAGCTGTGAAGACAGAAGAACAGTATTCCGAAAAATCCAGCTGGTACAGACGTTATTATGGGGCTTTTCTCACTGTATTTGATGAGATTTTTCACTTGTCAGATGGTAGAAATACAGTCAACCAATCCTACTAACAACTGTAAGAATGAAACATGCAGACACTGCTGGTATGGGTTTAGATTGCTAAAGATCCAGTTTAAGTGTTTGACATTGTACTTTTTCTTGATCAAGAGAAGAAACATGTTCTTAAATGTCTTTTGTGGTTGACTTTTAAAAAAGTCATGAAATAAAGTTCACCCATAACGTTATTTTCCTGGTTTGTTTCTGCTATGAATTCAGGGATATTCCAGAAATTATGGGGTTTGTTGGCTTCATAGTTTCCTATAAATTGTAAAATCAATATTGCTTTGAATGCTCTACAAAAATAAAGGTTTAAACATCTTTCTCTAAACAGTATACAATTTTTCAAGGCATTTCTACTTATTTCAGCGATCACCACAAATTATATAGAGAAAGAAAAGCTTAGCTTGTAATGGTTAATAAACAACTTCAGCCTAGAAGACCCACTGACCAAACAAATCAAGAGCTGAGATTCGCTGTAGCACAGTGACCACAGCATGCTGAAATTCAAGTTGATGCTTTGCAGTTTTTTTGTTACATACAATGGCTTCCTTTATTCAAACATCTTCTGGAAATATTCTTAATTATTTGATATAACTTTTCTAAATTATTACAGTTGTTTTCAAGACTTCTTTCTTTCTGATTTTCCCCCAGCTAAAGACCACTTGGGGGTAACAACAGGCAGTTCTGTGTAATTCATTGGCTTATTATCATTAAAAATCAGGTACAGCTATTTATGTTCTTGAAAGGGAGATAATTTTGGGAAACAATCAACAGGATCTCTAGTTCTTGGGTACTGCTAAAAAGTTTCAAGTATCTCCATAGGGATATTTACTCTAAAATGAAATGTACCATCCTTTGAAGATGTTAATCCTTATTGACTATAAATGATGCCTGTAGTGCATAGATTAGAGATGCAACTTTTAGATAAATCCCAACTGAGTAATTATGAATAAAATTCAAATCCATGCCACCTCATTGCAGTGGCTGTCTTTACACAGGTAGTTGCAGAGATGAGACAAATGTTCACAATTAAATGGAAGTATTGCAGAAGCTAGACCACTACAAAATCTGTAGTACCACTAAGACTGTCCATCAATAACAGTGAAAGAGACACTGATACTTGAAAAATCCCTCTCTTGTTAGTCCTGATCCACAGCCAAAGGTGGTAAAATCTTTATGGACATAAAATACAGAACATATATTGTCAGCGCACAGATGGTGTAAGGTCTTCAGATCTTTCAACTTTCTCAATTACTTGGAATTCAAAGTTGGTATAACATCCAGCTTTACAGGTGAATGAAGATTGCAGGAAATCAAATGTATAAAAGGAAAAAAATGCCATTCATTAGATGACTTCTGAAGTTGCTCCTATAATATGGGTAGACCCACTGGCTTCCTGAAACTTCTAAATCCATACATATTGTTATAGTATTTAGGACCATGTTTCCCTTCAGTAGCTCAAAATGCCATATGAAAATGGGGTAAGTTCAGATCTTCCTACTCAAAAGTTAAATCAGAATTTCTATCCTTAAAGAACAGTGGAAGTTTTTTTATAACTTGTGTAAAGATGGTAACATCCACATTCACATAATCCCATCAAGTTTACTTATATAAGTAATCTTTTTCTTAGTATTCTGAATATAGACAGTGATTAAATACACAATAATTAGAGGATTTTGCCTCAAAGGAAAGTAGATTTCTCAATTTTGGTTTAACCAAGTAGGATTCCTCTCAAAGAAAAGCTGCAAAAATTGTCTTGGTAATGCAATATTGATGATGTAATTTGATTTTTCAGTAACAGTGGATTTCTTCCTGTGTATTACTTACCAGGTTTCTTGCACATCTAAAACATTCTCAATACCTTCTAGACATAAACCACTTACCTGAGGCACTCTGAATAAATGGGAACAATTTTCTGACTCAACACATAGCAATACATAGTGTTACGACTCATAGTTCTGAGACATTTTGTCTCCTTTCACTTCAGTCCTTTGGGACTGAATAGAGAGTAAGTCTATCAACACATTCACTAGCATATCATCACATTAATTCCATCAATATCAATATATATTGTGGTTGACTCAGAATATGCATATGCAGACTTGGAATTGACACCTACAATATACAGAATGTGTATTGTGACACCTACAATACACAATATTCAATGCTAGTTTTTTATACTCGGTATCTCCTATTCTCAGCCAAACAGCATCCTTAATGTAAGGTGATGTCCAGGCCAGAAAGAATGTGATGTTTGGAACCTAATCCCCAAGTAAGGTATCTGAAGCTATTCAACAAGCAAATAAAAAATAAACAAACAAACAACGAAGTCTAATTTTTTAAGTATTCCCATGAATAATAAATAACCACAGAGAGGGGTAAAGTTGGAAAGAGGGGCATTCTCTTTGAGGCACCCCAAAAGTCACAGTTCCATTCAGCAGCAAAGAAGGGAGCCCAAGTAGGGCACTTCTGCCCATGGCCAGGGTGCTCATCTCATTCTCAATCCCTCATTCTCCTCACACGAGCATTTTATCCAACGGACATGAACAGAAAACAGAAAACAATCCAGGAAAGAAGCTCAGACTTTCAACCAACACCACCAAGTTTGTCAGAAATTCCGCCTGGAGAGATAGAACTAGTATTCCCTGAAAAACCTCCTGCTAAAACTGGCAAAAAAATTGACATTGGCATTTTCTGACAAAACAGTATTTTGCCAAATAGACCATGGTCAGTTTTAAAATAGAGGCACTTTACTTGATTTTTTTGCTAAAGAATGGAAGTGTTGCATGTAATTAGCTTCCTGCTTGATTGAAATAATAGATTGGCAGGGAGTAAATATTAGCAGCCCCAGAGGAATTGGTTATTCCTCCTCCAAGTCCTCAGTAACTTTCATCTGTCTTCTTTTCCTACCATTAATGTCTTGGATCTAACCATGACTTACAGATGTATTCAAATGTAAGAGTCTGAACATCTTTTACAGTTTATCTTCAAGAAAAATATTGAAACTATGTTAGGCAAAGGGACAGATACATCATATTTCTACTTGAATATTTCATAAATGAATTGCAATGCTTGTTTCTCTGGAATAACACCAGTCAATGCTAGCCACCCAAGGGGCCTTCCAGGATTTAATTATCGAAACTTGGGCCTGCAGATAACTTTTTTCTGTGGCAATACTGAACAGTGTAAGTTTGACTGTATTTAGAGCAGCGGCCAATCCTAAAATACAATTCATCCATCTCAGCTGTCCAACAAAAGCATGGAGCTTTCACATTATAATGCAGGATTTAAAGAGTGGGGTTTTCTGCCTTTTTTTTTCCCCTTCAAGTTTTTGCAGGAACACCACGTGAGTTGTCTTTGGCTTCATCAACTATTTCTTGTATGCTTTTCGGATATCACTGTTACCAGTATTTCTGCCCCCCTGATGGAACATCTTAGGTCTGAGGTTTCATGATTCAGAGCAATTATATCATAAAAATTGAATGTTAAAACAATTCATTTACACATATGTTTATACTGCTCCCAAGATTTTGTAGACTGAGATCAGATTATAAAGCACATGGAACTAAACTTGTGTTTCAACTTCAGCTAACAGACTATTCACACACAGTAAATTATTTTAAATTAAGATGACTCCACTTAATTTAAACTTTGTGCATTTTTATAATTATATTATACTCTAATTTATTTTGCAATTAATTAATTACATTATTTGGCAAAAATACAAAGGTAGCCCCTTTAAGTTTCTATTGTATTACTTAAACCTGGCTTTGATTATTAAACCTATGAACAGCTCTAGAATGAATAATTTTTCCTTTAGGCATGTTATATAAAAGGGTTAAAATGTAAAAACTTAAATACACAGAGTTCCACAGACCATAAAATAACTATTATCATATTTTTAAGGTATGGAAAACTAATTTTTAAGGTTTACAGTGTATCGATCAGTGGGTTTTTTAAATCAAAAGTTATGGTTTTTTTCTGAAGGACAATTACTAATACGGTCAGCATTTTTCTGATCGTTAGAATTAAATTCAACACTTTTTAGAAAGTAATAAATTATAAACATATCAATTTAGTACAGAAAGAAATTATTTAAAATAACAGTTCTGTATTTAAGTTCTGAATGTATGTTCACTGTTACATTTCATGCTATGAAATAGGCATGAGAATGGCTTTCGGATTTTAAAGCTGTAGTGCTACTACAAACCAAAGTACATGGAAGCAATTAACTAAGATTGCAACCATCTTATGCTGTGTTTATACAGAATTAAGCTTTAAAAATATGTACTTAAAATCGTGATAATTTGAAATTATCATAGCAAATTATATTTGCATAAGAGATGGGGTATACATAAAGAGAATTAGAGATAATCTGTTATTTCTTTAGTATCAAAGTATGCAAAGAAATATACTGTATTACTGAAGTAAAAACAAACTCATACATTTTCTCTGGAACATATTTAATAGTTGTTACTAATATTTATATAGATAAGCACACTAAATTCTTTCATTATTACTTCCACTAATCACCATTCTGAATTCTTTCTACAATGTAAACAAAATGACTGGTTCAGAATTGTCAAAAAACCCCACGTTGCATAGACATTAACAATTTCAGCCCTGTGAGTTTTGAAATGCTTTCCCATGTTGACTTAAAACTCAGATTTCAGTCAGAGGTGACAGCAATAAATAACACAAAGGGTTAGGTCTGAATTTTTTGTGAAAGAAACAGTACAAAACATGCTAAGGCACTAAACTCTCTTACTTTTACTTGTTTTCCTGCTCGAACACGTTACAGCCCACTAAACTGTGGACTAAAAGCAAGAAACATTTCATTTTTAAAACAACTCCTCAGTTCATTTTTAAAACAACTCCTCAGTTTGGGTTTTGTGCCCTCAGGCAAGGACTCCAGTTCAGGTGCCCAGGTATTTTGGCTATATAGGAAGATAGGCATCCATGCCATCAAATATTCACATTTCTGCAGTATCTGGTCAAAAACTGTAAGAGCTAAAACAACTGATTTTGCTTTATACTTATTGTAATTCAATTCATTCAAAGACAGTGACCAGTCTGCATCAACTGCTGCTCTGGAAGTGGGCCCTGAGAATAGCCATCTGTTCCACTCAATAAAATCAATTTTGTGGGCCTTCTTCCACTTTTATTTCTGAATTCAAGTGCCAAACACCTGCAAATTCTCCAGGCAACTTCCAGATCCAAAACTTCCACTTCCCTCAGGACACATTTCAAGATGTAAGTGCACCACTGCAGTGACTGGCAAAGCTCCTCAGGGTAGAGCCCCCACAGTTAGGGGGCATCTCCAGGGGACACAGAGCCCTCCCCACCACTGAACAGGCAGAGACGGCATAATGATCACTCTCCAACCTTCTCCAGTACAATTCAATCCCCCAAGTCACAAAGCAAACACTGAATATCCAAGTTTGGCAGGTTTAAGATACCTAAAAGCAGGTTTTGTTACTCAGAAGCCACTGAATAAACTTTTGTTATTGTACCACCCAAAAGAAAAAGGCAGCAACCACGGCTGAGTATTACCTGAAAGAACTTCAAGATGCATTTGGACAGTAAAATATTTAATTTAAAACTGTTTTGTCAACAAAATGTCTGAAATTGCTCCAAGAGAGTGGGCAGTTTCTAACCTCGACTGGGTATTTTAGAGCCAGCATCTGGTTTAATAAGCCAGTTGTCCAAAACCTCCCCACAGTTTGAGAAGAGAGGCACAGCAGACCCCAGGCATTCTGTGTGACCAAGACTTCTGCATTGGGACTGCAGAGGGAGCTTTTATGGCACCAAAACTTCCCAGTCCCTGCACCTACCCCCGCCCAGGCAATTGTCCCATCAAGCAACAATTAAATCAAAAATTAAGTTTCCTTTATACAAAGAGTTAACACCACTAAATTTAATGTATCTGAGCCATAAAGAGCGTACAAATCTGCATAAAGAGAGTACACAATTGCCATGAGTCCTGATCATCCTGACAGTTGCCTGCATAGTGAGGTGAACCTTTATTTTTCATACAGTGCAATAAACCATGCTGGTAGATGACACTGTAGAGCATGTCCAAATCAAGAGAGCCACTGAGGAATACCAAAAAACTATCCAGCCAAAGAACTGCAAAGAACCGGCACTAAAATCTCCACATGCCAAAGAGCACTAGAGGGTTAAAAGGAAAGTATAAAAATACTCTGTGGTGGGGAAATGCTCAACAGCTTTTAACACTGTAACACACTTGCTTATCAGCATGGTTATCTGCTTATCTGATATATTTGACATCTCTGATATATTTGTCTTACATCAAAGATCAGATCTTTTCTCTGGCTCCAGGACTTCACCATTTGATGCCATCGCTCCCTGCCTAGATGAAGTAAGTGCATCTATCTGGAATTAACAACTCTGGCCTCCCTCAGTTTAAAGCATAGATACCCACGCTCTGCAGCTGAAAATCCTAATTTCCAACTCTCTTGCTATAAATGCTAAGCATTTCTGAGTTGAGAAAGAATTTTCTCTCTGTAATACTCCAGGGTGAAGACTTGCAGGAGAAAAATGAATAATGGGTCGCTCATCATTTCACAGCTACAGAAACAAAACCATCAGCGGTTCCAATCGGATCAAACGCTTTGCTCTGCTAAGTCTGAATCAGCTTTTCCAACCAAGTAAGTAGTTAGAGGTTACAGCACATGATAAAATCAAAACACCAACAGCATTTTAGAGCAAATTATTGCAAAGATCAGGATTTTCAAAAGTTCAAATGCAGGAGATCATTCTTAAATCTTCTGATTAGTAAAATGTGCTCACTTGTAAAATCTGGCACCAGCATAGCAACGTGGATCTTATGAACCTGGGCAAAAACCTAAGAACAGCATTTAAAGTTCAAATTAACTATGTTTTATTCTTAATCTTATTCTCATTCTTGAGAAATTGTGCTTGCAATGAAGAAAAATTTAAAGTCCAGAAAAGTGTCAACATAATTACAGCCACACGCAACAAATCTCTGTAACAAAATATTTGTGGAAAAACCTGAGTGACATGGAAGAATATCTTTCAACAAAAGAATATATTCCCCTGATATAGTCCTCTAGCATTTTAAAATACAATTTGTGAATATTTTTATGTATCCAATCCTCTCAGTCTGTAACACTACTAAAGATAGTAAGTCAAGGGTAATGCCAGTTTTATATCAGAGCTTCAATCATACTTATTTCATTGTGCTTCATATGCTTGTCCTCTAGAATTAATGTCATCTGTCATTTTAAAGACTACCATCTTGATTTCATATCCTCTCCTTTTTATGAATTCTGAACTTTGCAAATGCTCCTGAAATCCCTTGAACTCAGTCCTCCTTTTGGTCTCAATTCTGGATTCCAGTATTACTTCTTTCCAGTACTATTGGTGAGAGAATTAGAATTAGAGCAATTGCTTTGGACAAAAATCCAAATTTCTGTGCCTCTTTTGGGATATTTGAAAACTCGGTCATTGAGCAAACACACCACACTGATAAAGCTAATGTTGTTGGCATATTTCTTACTAATACTTAAAAATTTGAAGGAATTTCTGCTTCCTTTCACTTGGTAAAATGTCATTTTATCTCTAGCACTACTCCGAATAAGTCAGATTTTTGACAAACCAATTTCACGTTCTTATATTAGAATTATTATTTAAGAGAGAATTATTATTTAAGTAATTTTAAAAACTTTTTAATCCTCACACTTCTCAGCTGCATTGTGGGTAACACTACTGCTTAGTCTTTATGTACATTGTAACATTTTAAAGGATACACTACCGCTTTTTGAAGAATAATTTAAGGTTGAGATTTGAAATTTCAGTTTGATATCTCTTACAAACTTGCCATTGAATATTTGCTATTATAGGGTAAGAGACTGTTTTTGCAATTGTCTTCTGAAAAAGAGGTATATCTTTAGCCTTTAATTCTCCGTTTTTACAGACACCATTACAAGGGGCTGCTACAATCTGGTGAGCTTTAGGCATATAAAACTAAGGCTTCTGCATACTTAGGAAACTGCAGGAAACTTAGATCATGCAGGATCTTTATTAAAGATGCTATGGTAGCTTAAATAGTAATTTTGATTGGGTTATGATACCATAAATACTTATTCACAGATTTTCTGTCATCGAGATTTTTAAGTGTGAATCCTTATTTTATAGAAATCTAGAGGTATGCGGATATATTCAAAGGTATTTCAAGGGTAATTGGTCCTTCTGCTTCGCATTTTATCAATAGGCTCACAGAATCAAAGAATATATAAGGTTGGAAAAGACCTCTAAGATCATTGAGTTCAACCATTAACGTAGCATTGCCAGGTCCCCCTCTAAACCATGTCCCAATTTGCCACATCTACACATCTTCTAAATACCACCAGGGATGGTGATTTCACCACTTTCCTAGGCAGCCTGTTCCAATGCTTGATAATCCTTCCACGAAGAAATGTTTCCTAATATCCAAGCTAAACCTTCCCTGGTGCAGTTTGATAAAGAATTATTTATCTGGAGATAAATTGTTTGATTCTGAATGGACATACCTGAGTGTCTTCAAGTGCTAATCAAAAATAATTTATTAACATAGCTCCTTTAAACAATAAAACTGAACAGTACTCCTGAAAACAATGTGCTGTCTTATAAATGTTTATCAATTGTCTGAAGAGATTACATTAGCACTCCTTACTCAAAATGAGGGATTTTTAGCATGTAATTCTTACCAGACATGGAATTCATAAATTATCTATTGTAAATTATGCAGTTTGTTCTGTTTAGTTCAGCTCTCTGTTACTACTGCCTCTTAAGAGTGGAATTTCTCCTTAACTTCAGTTTAAGTTGTGCATTCTAACCTAGCATCAAATATAAGATACAGCTAAGATTAAACACCCTTTTCCATGCAAAATCCTGTTTCAGCTACTATTAAAAAAAAAAAAATTAAAATCTGACCTTAATCAATTAAAACAATGTCTGACAAAGTAGTTTGCATTAAGAAATTATCTACCCACAATACAACATAAACTCTCGTTAATATTCAATTACAGAAGCAGCACATTTGCCTTTGGAGAACATTCCCAGTCACGTATAGATATATGCAGCATAAGAATATACAGTAGTCACAAATGTAATAAATTCAACATTTTCTTTGACTGTTAATAAAGAATTTTTAAGTACTGCAAAATAATCAGATACCAATCAATACATCTCTGAGGTACAATGATCATATGTATTGCTATCATCTGTAAATAAAACTAGCAAGCTTTATAAAACAACTCAAAGTTTAAAGAACTTATTTTCAGTTGTTGACATTTTTATTGATTGCACTGATGCCAAGTGGAGGTAAATTACATGAGCAGTGGAGCTCAATTAAGCAGTAATTCAATACAACTACACAATATTTGTTGATGAGCACCTACCTAGAGCAGAAGCCTCAGCAAGATCAATTAGCTACTTGCCAATACTGCCAAGGTCTAGGGGATGTCCCCTGCATTCTAAGCCACTGCACCTCTGCAACTTCTGGAAAGACTTTGTGCAAAATCCCTTACAGAATGTCCTTGCTTACTCTGCAATGCATCTTAAGACAGTAACAGGTTTATTTGCAACTTCAAAATGCTTCTCTAATTATTTTTATAGCTTGAGTTAAAAACAAATCAGTTTACCATTGCAGGTTTTCCTTAGATAATTTAAAAATATTTTCTTGTAAATGAGACCACATGATTGCTTTCCCTCCAGGAGTATTTGAAAGAGCTGCCAAAATAACTGAACAGTGCTGAATAGGAGAAAAGGCAAAAATTAAAGTAAGAAAGGTATGCTAAAAACAGAGTAAGAAAAAAAAAAAACTGATCTTTAATTATGCAACAGGGTCATACAACTTAATAGTGTGGAGATCTGAAGTGTTCTCCACAACATCCAGTCCACTGCCCCATACAGAACCACTCTGTCCCACACAGATAGCTTCCAGTAATCCCAAAGATAAAATGGATTCATACACTAAAACTCTACAGAAACGATGTGACACCAAGAAGTAAGAGATAAAGTAAAAGCCGTTTGTCAACAGCAGTCAAGGGTTATCTAGCATCAAGGATCAGGAGAAATATGTTCAAGCAACCCTAGACAAGAGACAAACACCCATGCTCCAACGCTCTGCTGCTTTTCTTGCTAATTTTTCCCACATGAGCACATCACGGGTTCCCAAACTTTCCAAACTAAAGTCCCCTTTTATCTAAATCAGCCAGCAATATACAAACCAGGAATCTAGGAGAGAAAATTTTCCAAATTTCCTTCTGAGCACTGTTCCATTTGTCTACTTTTTGAGCCCAATTCCAGCTGTTGCAAAGGAATGCAGTGCAAAAAAAAAAAAAAACCTTCAGAGAAATCCAATGCTGAAAACCATGCATCCCTGCAGGATATGAAGCCTAACAGACCTCCAAAATAAATACCTTCCTTCCCTCAAAAATAATAAAATATTAATTCAGCTTATCTTTTCCAAATATCTCAAAGTGTCACTGTTTGAACCTTAAACTATGTCATGAGAATGTTCAGAGAAAACCCAAATTGACCTGTTTGATGATGACTGGGCTTGACAGACCAGATGAGAGGTAATTTAGGTAGTGAAAGATGTTAACACAATACATAGCAAAAGCATTCCAGTCTCATATGGTCACTGCAGCTTTTCATATTGACACAATAACTTCCAGGCATTGAGTTGCTATGGTGCTTTTTTCAGAAATGCTATCATTAGTTTTCTTTCCACCATAATATTCCAAATTAATTAGGAAAATTAGTTATGTAAGAATACACTAGCCCATGCACTTCTGCCAATCCATTCTGTTCAGGCCACTGGGTATTGTATAAACAAAACCCAGCAGGACCTTTCAACTAAATCAGGTGGTTGACACAGGGTTGGAGCTTTTGCTTAGAGGGACTCCCTGGTACCACAAAAAGATTTATAACAGCTGACTTCTTCTTCAAATCCTGTATGATTATAGCAATCAGACAAAGTAAGGATGTGATTTGCAGAGCAATATAATTAATTCACATTTTTAGGCAGGGCAAGGAGGATCTATAGAAATGTGAATCTACAGCTGTAAGCCAGTCAGCCTTATATCAAGTTTCTAGAAAGATAGAGAAAATCATTCTCGATTCCATGTCCAAAACCACCACAGGGCCTCAATGCCATCCATGTCCAAGAACAAAAGTTGTTTGGGAATGGTCAGCATGAACTAAACAAGAGAGGGAAAATCTTGCCTGATCAACCTGACTGCCTTCTAACATGAGATGTCAAAGATAATGGAGCAGGGGAGAAGAGTAGATACTGTTCTATTAGGATTTCAGCAAGGCTGTCAACTGCCTTCCTTTAGTCAAGCTGGTGAGACCCAAGTTGCAAAAATGAGCATTGGTGGAAAACTGCCTGGATCAGTCAGGTCCAAGGGTGGTGATCAGCAGAACAAAATTCAATAGGCAGGTGATTAGTAGACATGTTCCTCAGGGATCAGTGTCCACCAACAGCTTTATCACCAATTTTCAGGAGGGGATGGAGCACACATATCAAAAATACAGGGGGGACAAACATGGGGGGAAAGGATTGATAAGCTGGGACATGGAGCAGCTATTCAGAAGCACCTCATTACACAGAAAAACAGAATGACAAGCACCTCACGGAGCACAAGTCCTGCACCCAGCACTCAAGCACCCTGAGCACCACTGCAAGCTGGGGGCAGCTGGCTGGAAAGCAGCTCTGTGGAAAAGATGTTGGGAATCCTGTCAGGCAATGAGTTGCATGACAGGTAGCATCAGGCACTTCCAGCAAGGGCAGATAATGATGTTCTGGGCTGTATTAGCAAGTCCAAGATCAGACTGTTTTTCAAGGCTTTGCTTTCAATGTCTTTGTTTCATGGTTTTGATAATCATATTCTTTACATGATACAAATGTAATCCTCGTGGGTTAATACTACAACTAGGAGTAGTTCTCAGCTAATGACTTCCTCCTCAGCTCTCACTGTCTTTTCTTTCATATATTTGGACTTTTCATGGATTTTCATTTTAAAAATAAATTAAGAAGTTAGGAAAGGAAAGGAAAACAGATAGGCCAAAGTATGACAAATACATTTTTGTCTGGGTTTTTTCTTTTCTTTAAATGAACACTCTTGTGCTAATGAATCATAACACATAACCCCTGTTCATACTATACTAGTTCAAAAGAATAAAAGCCAAAAATAATTGGCATCGGCAAAGATTTCAGATTTAAAGAGACTGAGCACAATACATGCCTTGTGTTATTCCTCTGTACTGTACTAGAAACTCTGTAATATTCCATCATTACAAAATGTGCTTGTGAAAGAATATAAAAATAGGCAAACAAAATAAAGACCAAAACACTCAAGCTCAGAACACACAGTGCACAAAGTACATTCCCATTGTATTTACCCAGTCATTAGCTATCTGTTTGCATTGTATATGGGGAAGTGCAAAGTAAACCAGAAAGCCTGCTTGCGTAGGCACTGACATCAGGACTGTGGGGTTATTAGACACTGGACAACCTTTTGCAAAAAGCTTTTACGATTTGAAAACTTTCTAAAATAACAGATATGGATTTACTGTGAGAACTGAGAAAAATCTCAGCCCTCATTGCTCTGCCTTCTCTAAACAACACTCTGCTATGGTGGGTACGGTCCCCAGCATTTCATGACAGAGGTATCATGCCTTCTGTTGACGGAATACTCTTAACTTTCAACACAATTATTTAAAATCCATAAACACAGAGCACAAGATTATGCATTTCTTTGTTAATCAGAAGCCATTATTTCTCTCCCATGCCAGTGCCAAGGCACACAAAAATGGAAGGAAGAGTGGCCACGGCTGTAAAAATATCCCCAAGATCTGTTAACAATCTTAACAACATTCTAGAAGGCTGCAGCTCACATTGCCAAGTACAAATGAGAAAGCAGGGAAAACAGTCCAGAAGAACAGTAGCACAAACACACCCTTTTGAGCCCCAAAGAAAACATGGAGCAATAATTCAAATCATATTCATCTTTAGGACAAAACACAGACATGACTCTTTAGCAGAATGGTTACTGTAAACCTGTGGGTTTTGCAAGCACGGTAGTAAGAGAAGAGTATAAAAGCAGCACACTGGCACATGACTTCCCAAAAATTAGTTTTTCCTATTATTTCTTGTTATCTAAAAAAATGTTTTGTCAAAATGGACAGGAAAATGAAATAACCTATATAGGAAGCTTAATGTGATGACTGGTTTGATTTTTCATGATTGATGTATACCAGCAGTTTAGCATCATTCACGTAACTCAGTCCGGTCAGGAACTTAGGAACAAAACCTTCCCTCCAAAAAAGAGAAAACTTTTAATATTTAAAAAACCTAAGAGTTATTCTTCCATTTTGGAAGCATCAAAACAATATTTATTTCACTGTTTTCAAACTTGAAAAATTACCAGTACAATCTGCAGCCATACTTCTCCATTCTTTTTCCTTCTGATTTGTGTACCCTAAGGTTTCAGGAAGCACAAACACTGCCACTTTCTTCAGGGGAGATACAAAGGCATGTTACAAGATGATTACTTTTAATCACTTCAGCTGCCAAGCCAAACTTAATAGTAATTTGAAACCTTTATCTCAGCCATCTTCCTCAACTGCTTCATGTTTTAATTTATCTACTACTAGTAAATTATGACAAAATTAAAAGCAAACACAGATTAGAGCATTTTGCAACTGACAGGAGAAAGATATGATGAACATGTAGGATTCCTAAACAGTGAAGCTGCCTGGAATACAGTCACAAATTTGTCTCTATGCCTTTGCAGAAAACTATCAATTACAAGGAATAAAGCTGTTGCACAGCGAAGCATTTCCAAGCAAATTGTTATGGCTCCAGCAGTTGACATGGGTATAAATGACAATTCCCTAAGAGAAACAGGGGGGTTCCTTCCAGCCCTCCACAGATATCAAGAGGGAGAGGGAGAGGATACCACCTTCAGGTTTTGTTGAAAATGACGCTGTTTGCTCTATTCAAGTTAACACATTTGTGATATCCAGTGAGAGAGACTCCACTGTAGCCAGTGTCAGAGGGAACTTAGTTATGACAGCTTTGGGGTGTTTTGATACTACTCAGACTGCATTTTTCCTCTCAGGGAGAACACGCTTCATATCATTCCCTGTGGCTGAAATGAAGAGACCTTCCTCCCTCTGCTTGTGACAAAGAGGAAAGTAAAAGAAATGTATGCATGCTAAACTCAGTCACAACTGAATCACTTATCAGATCTGTATATCCAGTAAATCATGAAGCATAACCTTTCCTAATGTTATTCCACATTTCTATAGCTCTTTCTTCCTGATGGTTTCAATCAGCATTTTAAGTGTTTACATTCACTGCAATCCTGGCTGTGATATTAATGTTGTCATAGTCAGTCAAGAAGAGAAGTAACCTATGTATTAGCCCTTACATATCTCATAATTTATTTCAGCCTTGTTTTGAAACACCGCAATCACTGGCTCTATTTTTATGCCTCTCAGAGCTACTAACCCTCACTATAGCAAAGCAGGTCTGTATTAAGACACATGTTACACAAGGGCTGATAATTGGTCCTCATACCTCTCATACTCAAAGTGCCAGGTAACTCACAAGGCAGTGAGTGCTGGGCTGCTGAGTGCAGCTGGCACCATACCTGTTAGCACCCAAATAAAGGACCAAGATCTCACACTTCCAATGAATTTTAAATATTGCACAGGGCTTTTCAAGTCAAATAAATGTTTTACTTCCACAGGTGTAAGTGATCTTCATCCTATTTTTAGCAGCACTCCTAGCTCATGACTCAGAGCACGACTAACTTATGCAGAACTACATCCCACAGTACAGCACTAAAGCACACAACCAACCGCTTTTTTTTTTTTTTCCCCAGAAAATATTTTAAAATGTCAGTGAGGAAGACCTGGTTTTAATAATGTAAAATATATCTACCATAATAAATATTTTAAGGGCTGATTAAAGAAAAATTGCCCACATAATTATAAAAATGTGTAGCCTATATAACCTCAATAACAAACCAAAATTCTATTTTATTTAACACAAGAAAACTGTTTTATTTTAGATATTCAGCAATTTTATTTAACTACCGGCTGCAGTCAGATTAGGGAAGATATTTTCTTTGGCAATGCATGTTTGTGTGCTTAGAAATACATTTTCTTCTGGCCATAGTTTAAGTTACTAACACTGGAATGCAAGTTTCAGTAGCAGGTTTTTCTTTCATCTTTAATTTGAGTATTGTGTACTACCACAACTCAGACCTGAAATTCACTTCTGCAATACGAAGTCATCTGGCCACAAGCGTTTCAACAGTTCTCATGGTACAACTCTAGTATGCATCATAATAATTCTGTATTTAAAACTGATATGTGGGATTTTCTTTAAAATTCATAGCAGCTAATTTTGTTATGTCATTTATATGTGTATTTAGCTGCGATGTTCATGAGAAACAATAATGAGTAATAGCCTCACTATGGCATCAATTATTATTCAATTACTTCTGCTTACTTTCTATTAGACTGCACTCATTAAATACAAAATATATGATCAGTGTAACAGAAAAAAACCCTATTATTTTACCAGAGGATATTCCTCTGTCCAACAAATGGTAGAGATTATTACATCTGCATCTTTTAACTGAATCAGTTCCTAGGAAAGCCATGTTTTTAACCACAGGAAGCTCAAATCATGTACTCACATCATCACAGAAGTCACACAACTTTCTAAAAGTTGAATGATTAAAAGGTTCACATCTCTGACACGGAAACTCTGAATTCAGTATGTAAAGATTCCTGAAACATAGTTTGCAATAATTCTCAGCCATCCTTTTTTGTATGCCATCCCACCTATAAACAATGCTTGCTCAGGGGCAAGTGCAGCCCACAGGTAAGGAAATAAATCAGAGGAAAGGACAGGAAAAATAATTTTTATTCCAAATATTACTTTTATCCTTATTTCAAAATAAATTCTCATTATATTAGCATAATAGATTTCTGTATCTATTGTCATAATGCATGTGCAAGCCAAGTGTCAATCTCTGTCCATGGGGAGACAAATTTCATCATTTAAATTTGCAAACCATGAAACACATCACTGTTAAGCAGGAAAGTGCTGCTGCCTCGGGAAATAAGATACTCCCAAATCTACAATCCATTTTAAGACAACCTTTTAAATAACACAACTTTGTATTTTCTTATTTCTAAAGCACTCTAGATTTAAAGAAGTTCTGAAACCAGTAAATAAATGGGCAGATATGGACAGATAACCCAACACCTTTTTAGTCACACAATTATGAGTGAAAAATTGCTGTGTAAAAATTAGATCTCTCTCAAAAGGTAGAAAAGCTTCTTTATAAAGAGGTTTTGAAATGCTTGCTATGCCAAACTTCACTAATGACTCGTTGGTATCAGTGGTTCAATTACCTTTGAACACAAAACTTAGATATAGACCTTTCCTTTTTCTTTCAGTCCTTTCTTTTGTAGAAGTATCACTGTGATTATGACATTTTTTCTCTCATTTCTTCTGCAGATGATTTATGGACTATCAACTTTAAAAGGAAGAACTAGGGGATTAGATTACTTTAGAGTAAATTAGATTAACCTTTTTTCAATCCCTCAGTTTTTCTTGAATAAGAAGCTCTAAGAAAAAGAAGCAAGCAGGAATGTTTCAGTAGTCTTCAAGACAGATGTGGGGTTTTTTATTTTGTTTTTTTAAATCAGACCATATATTTAGGTACTCAAATACAGACTTCTTAGTCTAACTACAGGTATCTTATAAAGGAAAAAAACAGACACCTTTAAAAAGAAAACTTTAAAAAGGCATCAATATGACAAAAACAGAAGGACTGAAAACCAGAAGACTGTGGAGTCTTGCAAATGGCTTTTAAAAACAAAGGTTAAAATAACAATTTCCTTTTCTAATTCTCCATGACAGACTCACCATAATTATGGCATATTTTTCAGATGGCTGTGTGATGGCCAAAATGTATTGCATTGCCTTTTAAAACTTACAGCAAGGCAAGATACACTGGATAATGAAGATTTCTTCTTTACTGCTGCTTTTACCATTTCATGTGGCATGGGTGCAATTTTGAACTGAATCATTGGGTTGAGGAACATTGTGTTCTCTCAAAAAATGCACTTCATTTTGACTAATAGAGCTTTAAAGAAGTGTGTGCAAGTTACGAGTTTACCCTTACAGTTGGCTGCTATACAGCTTTGTTTAGGTCTCCCAATATGCAATAAGTATTGGATATGCATGCAATATAAAGTATAAAGCCATATAGGATTCTGATATTATTTTAATGAAATCAACAAAATTAGAGCAAAAGCATGAAACATTTTCTCTCTAGAACACACAGTGACATACTTTTTTTTTTAAACATCTATCAACATTATTGCTAATACTGTAATATTAGAATACAGTCTTGGCATATTCTTTCTTGGCACTTTTCAGCTATTTACATACAGCAAGATTATTCATCAATGTGCAGCAGAACTAATCTTGTTGGCTGAACAAAAGAAGGTTCAAAAAAGCAAAGCACTATAGTCTTTGCTTTAAAGAACTAGAGCTTTCCAATTGTACACATGTGCAATCAGTTAAAGAAAAAAAGAGGTGACTCTTAGGGCAAATCCTCTCCATGCGCTGACATGTAAAGGAAATAGAACACTAAAAAAAGAGGTATTCAGAATGAAATCTTAATTCCACAGACTTCATCACCAGAGCCTACATTTTCACTGTGGGCAACCCAGAGCCAAGTTGATAATGCCAGAGACGTGAAGATTGAGAGGATATGGTATCCAGATAATTTTTCTAATGTTGCTTTGACTGGAAGGTCATATTTTATCTTTATTCCATCCTAATCTGCATTACTCCAAATGCAGGACAGCAGTTTCTTTAAACTGTACAGGAGAAATGATATGTTTTCACTACATATATAGGGGAAAAGTGAAACATTTCTATGCCCACTTCAAACATCTATTCAAGAAGATATTTGCACTCCTTAGACATCTAAGTTACTGTTAGTCATTTTCACATGGTTAGTGCTTCAGTAAAACACAGTTGAGTGATGAGCATGCCACCTTCTGGAACACGGACAAAAGGCACTTCTTCAGTGACAACAGGGAACAAAATATTATTTCCAAGCAAATGTATCTGAGGAACAATTCCAGCTACAGCTACACAGATCGGCTTTTCCAGAAACTTCAGAAACTTCTGTATGTAGATTAAGAGATGGATTTGGCTCTTTGTACACAGAATTTTTCAGTTTTGAATGTTGTTTTATAAAATTTTCACTTCAGTGTTTGGTACAGAGAAAGCAGCCCTTCCTTCCTTTCTCAGTCACAACGAGCATTAAACCCTCACCAGCCTTCTCTCCTTGTGAGATAAGTGTCATTAGAAGGATTTATGATGTGTGTGCCTAGAACTTTGTTTCCTGCTCACTATGATCATTGTTATGTGTGGTAAGAGTAATGAACACTTCCAACAAGATGCAGACTGATGCTAGTACTGCTACAGCTCTGCCAATAAAGCTGCCACTGAGGTAGTAAACAGCACAACCACAAAAAGCATCACAGGCACTGCTGATATACAGCATATAAATTATATGCACAACTAGGAGTACCTTAGCTCATTCTCATTTGCTGGTGCTATACTACAGAATAGAGTTTTCTTTAGCACAGATCGTGTCACAGGTAAGACCACACAAGGTTCTCTCCCAGTGTGGCCATTTTTCTCACGTAACTGACTGCAATATTTTTTTTTTCCCTTGGAAACTAGTTTCAGGCTTGTATCTGCTATTCAGGCATTTTTTACTGCCTTTAACCACTTTTGTAGCTTTTTAATTGCATCACTGTAATTGCTAGATCCCTCTGTGAGTGCAATGAACATGTGTCCATTTGCATTCAAAAGGACTACAGGAAAAATAGGACTATTTGAAAATTTCTTCCTCTTTGCCTACCTATAACATGGAAACTCAGCACTGTCATAACATACCCTACTGTTGCAGATCCAGATTGGAGGCTTTAAGCCAGGTTTGACATGTGGGCACTGAATAGCTGTGTCTGCCCCTGGGAGATCGGGTGGTTCCCTTCTCAAGGAAGCAGCAGAAGCTCCTGGACTAGTCTTCTGAGGTAGTAAAAGTGAACCTTCCATTTTCTCTTCTATATTAAAAATCTTAATGTAACCAACAGCAACAGTATAAAATTCGCAGTACACTGGAAGAGCACAGAAGCTCAGAAGAGCTCAAGAGGCTTTTTTAACATCTCCTCCTACAAATATATTCACCACAGAACTGAAATAATTTAATCTTGTGAGCACACATAAAACATCAATAAATACACACTGTTTTACAGGCCTTTTATGAATTTATTAAATTAAACCTGCAAGAAAATTTAAAAGGCAAAGTTCCTTACATATTTATTTTTATTTTTAAAACTTCACTGAGCCATTAACACAGAAGGATGGATTTTTCTGTTTTGCTCTATAATTTTCCCCTATTCTGCATAGATTTTTATATCCTACAGGCCACTCATCTCTAATCATGCTACTCTGAACTATGTCTGTTGCTCTAAATTAATAATCTAGCCAGACCATTTTTAACAGCCATATCAAAATATGAAAGGCCAGGAAAAAAACCCAGAATATACTTGCATGAATAAGCATTTTACAACCCCAAACCAACCCACTAAAATAATTATTTCAGTAAATAAGACAAGGTACTGATTGTATGGTCCAAAAGAAGCAAACCTGACATACCGTACAGTTAAAAAACGCCACATTTTTCTTTACGCTGGTTTGCCAGGGTGCCTTAGTACATTTTAAGCTGCTATATCTCTGGCGAGCAAAGGATTCTAGCATCCCACTGAGGCATTTGGAGAAATGATGCTGAAGGATGAGTGACTTTAAGCACCCAAGAAGTTTTTTATAAAGCACTGGAAACTGAAAGATAGGTAATTATTACACTTTTACAGGGACTCCTGGGCTCCCTATCATAAACTGCTGTTCAAAGCACTCACTAGTGGTTCTAATGCAACTCATCATTTACTGGGAATTAAAGATAATGCCAAACAAAATGAAGCAAGTTACACACGGTATTGCTCAGTTTTCAGGCAGAAGAGAGGTGAAATATCCTTGAATTAGTAGTTGCTTTGCAGAGTTCCCTTATTCTAGAGTCCTGTCATAGATCACCTGTTATCAGAGTAGTCAGAATTTAAAAAAACTTTATATTAGTTTTCATTGAACAACAAGTCTGTGATTTGACAGGGTGTAATATAAAGGCCTGCTGAGTAATAGGCTTAACAAGGAGCCAAAATTTCTAGAGGGAAGTTCATAGTTTTGATGTTCTCCTAAATCATCATTAGCTATATTTATATATCAGTTAGAAATGCTAACATTACTGAACTACAATATGGTATTAGAGGTGAAAAAAAGGGAAAAGTATCACTGGATCACAGAGCAGAAAACATAGGTTGCGCAGTTCAGAGACGGTTTTTTTGCCTCCCTCACAATGTGGATTAAAAACATTTCATTTCTTCATTTCTACTAGTTCCATGAGCTATCAGAAATGTAAATGCTAGAATCAAAATATGATTCTAATCAAAATAGTTTGCATTAAAACTGTAAATGTAAACTCTACCTTAGAGTAGGTAAAAACACAAAAAAGGTCCTTCCACTAGAAGAATTCCTGATAGCTAGAAAGATGAAAATGCAAATGGAGGGCAGTATACAGCAAAGAGAAAATCTTAATTCTGCTTCAGTGCCCATGTTTCTTGGTGTTTTTCAAAATTAGCATATGGAAGACTAAACACATTGTTCAAAGTTATAAATCACAATGAATGAACATGGGTGTATCAGCAGGACAATGATGCTGGAGCTCAGCCTCAGGCATATGAACATTTGCATGCCAAAATAAATATCAGAACATGGAAAAAATGTCCTCATTGGATACACTAAGAGCACACTATACTTTACACTCAAATGATTAAGGTGAATCAAACACTGAACTTATTCAGTAGTTAAAACTTCTGATTTCACTGAAACCTAATGATTTTCAGCATATTCTGCCATTTTACCACGTCATATTGCCCAGGGATAAACTTGTGCCTCTTCAGGAATTGCATTTAAAAAAAAAAAATACTTGGCTGTACACTTCTGTACCCCACCAATGCAAGGAAAGCCATTTCTGACAGTAGACAAACAGGGTTCCATGCAGCTGGAAGAAATGCTGCCCTCTGTCTAAGACACAACGCAGCTGAAAGTGGGACAGGAAAGGGTTATTTTGTTTCAATGACAAAAGCCTTTGCTCAATGAAAATAAGTAACTTGAAAATAAGTAACTTGAAAATAAGTAACTCCATAGAAAGCACTCAAGTTAACTCTTAGTTTTAAAAATGTTCTTTTCTAAGTTAAATGCTTTTGTTAAAAGTGCCTATCTTGCAGGGCTTTGTCTACCATAAATGTCAGCCTGGAGAAGCAGGCAGTTGCAAGCTGATCACTGGCTTGAGCTTTCCCTGTTCCATCCATGGTGATGTGTTCATGGGCACACACCTCTCCTCCAACCCATCCTTTCCATCTGTGAACTGTGGTCCTGCAGTAGCAAAGCCAGCATGTGCAGTCCCTGAAAACCTTACTGCTGGACTTGTTCTCTCACTCACAGAAGACTTTTAGTGAGGCAGTGCTAACTGTTCTCCTCTCCTTTCAGTACCTATGGAAACTGCCAAACTCCTGTCTCATTTTTGGCTCTGCCTCTTGAAGGAAAAAAAAAAAAAAAAAAGGAACAGCTTTAGCCCCATAGCACATGGGAAAAGTTTACTCCAACCCATATTTTTCAGACAGAACAGACTCAAAGCCAAGTAGATGGGGCACACTCATATAGTGTAGAAATCCACATCCAAATCAGCACCAGTGCGATTCAAACGTTGTTTAACCATTTGCTATCAGAAGGATGTGCCACAAGTGGCTGACTGAAATACCACATGACAGCAAGGCACTGGTTCGTGTCCCCTCTCACACACAGACTGACACTGAGCCCAGGGCCAAGAGGAACGAGTGTACATGAGCAACCTCATGACTGGGACTTCTCTTAGCCCACATGCCCACTCTGGTGTGGACCTCTTCATGAAGTGTGTCACAGAAGCTGAAGAGACTCCAAGCTGAGCTGTAGATGAATAAGACATTTTGATATTTGTTATGGCTAGAAACTGGACTAATTGGACATGTAAACACTCAGTGTTTACACCTTTAGGGATTGTATTCTGGGGCCAATTTCATGAAAATCCACAACCGTTTTTGAGCACTTAATTTTCGAATGAATGTTGTTTTAGGATTTGCTTGTTTTAAGAAACGTATTTTGGAGGTTTGCACAGTACAGAATACCGTGTCCTGTTCAATATTTGGCTATATTGAATTCAATAAATCACTCTTCTCTGCTCAGTATTGAATATATTCCAGCCTATAGAGAACACAACACTCCCTTGTAGCCGAACTGATAACACGTGCCACTATTAGTGTCATTTGCTCTTTTCATTGTAGAAGAATTTGTTCTTCCTTATGCTCACTAAAATTAAATAAATATGCATAATGTCTCATGGGTAAATTGGACTTTATGACACAATAACATCAAACAAAACATCTTAGCAATCCATTTAATCCTGTGCTGAACTTCTCATATCCTGTACTGCATTTCTTAATTATTAACCAAGACATCTGTATGGGTATAGGTAACAGGACAGAAGACAAATGAAAATTAAGATACTTCCATGCAGTGAGAAAAAAATATAAGAGACTTTTGTGTAACATCCAAAACAATTTTGGCCTCAAAGATTTAGTGTAAATAAAGTCCCAGGCACGACCCTGTGAACAGGCATTGCTTGTTAGATTTTGGTTCTCTTTTAAATGTGATACAGGTTAAAAAAATGCCATCTCTGCCAGATAAAGACAACTACCAAATCCCAACAGCTGGACTCACAAGCCCAGGACTGTGCAGGCACTATAGCAGTGCGGGGCAATGCTCTAGGACAGGGCACACAGTGGAGTAAAAGGCACAGAATTTGTTCTTTATTTACAAAAGAAAACAATCTGAAAAAAATCCTAAATGTTTACTGATATATCCAAGCTCTTTGGAAAGCTCTTTCAAGATAAAGAATAACTCTTAGCTTGATAATTAATATAAACGATTCACATTAAATTCATACATCAAATTCCTAATCTGAAAGAGGAATTTTTTTTTAATACCGATTTTGCTAAACTTTTCGGAATCACTGCTGAATCTTACTTTTCAAACATTTTTTGTAATGCATAAATCTTTTTTTTAATAGATGAATACCAAAGCTTCATTTCCTTTGAGAAACCCTGAGTTCGTACAATGTGGCTATTCACCTTTATTTTCTACACTGTGTAACAAAATATGCTGACACTTAATGCTATGCAAGACTTCAGACTTGCACAGCAAAAACTGCTTCTAGTTCATCCTGCATCATAAACTGGGAGTCTGCTGAACTGTTTGGAGTCACATTTAATAATGACAGGCAACATTTTCATGTATCTTTGTCTCCAGTCACTGAATGGCAACTTTATGCTGGTGTTTCCCTTACAGCTCCCAATCCCTCACTTAAGAAATAATCTTATTGGTTTTCATCACTATGGCTTAATTCTGTATACTTTGATTTTCTTTTCCTTCAAATCCCTGTTCTTTTTTGTATTGCTAAACAATTTATGACCACCATGAATTTATTTGCCTGTATTTATTCTAGCTTTTTTAAATGTTCTATACCAGTATTTTCTATATCACACTCCTACTGACAGAAACTGATGGTGTGACCTATAAAACCAGACTTCTATATTGTAGTTTGTGATTGCTGCTAGATGTGCCAAAAGAGTCACAGTGAAAGCTAAACAGGATAACAAATGAAGGACCACATTGTGTCAATATTTCATCTCTTCCAATCCTGCTGCCTGTAGTAATTGCATCAAAGAAAGTTACAAAACATCAATCCAGATGTAATAATTTTCCTACATCAGCTGAACAACCATACTGCTGTACCTGGATGTTTTAGTGAGCCTTTTCCTTGGATATCTATGTTACATTTAGTCCAGAGAATATTTCTTTAGCCTTTCCATGAAATGGTACTCAGTGAAAAAAGTCTGTGTCCTACAAAAAGCTGTCCAGGCTGGCCTCAATTATTTTTCTAATCAACTTGGGGAAATACAAGTTGATTAGTCTTTTTATTATTTCTCCAGCTGAATAGAGAACAATTAAAATTTCCTTCATTTCCATAATTATGTAGTTCTAACAATTTGTACATCAAGCTCCTCCAGCTTCTTAACACACACATATTCCATTATGTCTCAAAGGTCAGTTCAAAAGGCAATTTGCTTCGACACACCTTGTAAGAATGAAAACATTTACCTATAAATGAATAAGAATTACACCAGAATCATTGCTTTCAATAAAGTCAGACTTTAATATCAGTTTACAGCCTGTTCATTAAAATTAGATTTTAAGTGGCACCAGCACAAAATCTGATACTATTCACCATAACTTCAAAATCAATCCCACTGACAAAGTTATTCATCAGCTCCTTTTGCACCAAGTATGAACACAGCTGCACAATCTGAAACTCAAACCTGGTCCCATGGATTATTTTTAAGTACTGCACTGCATACACTTTCCTCAAAGCACCACAGAGAGGCACAGAAAGCTGTTACAGCTTCCTTGGGAAATCGCACCTTAACTTCTACTCATGGGAAAACTGAAATAAATGAACTGTTTGGAATATCTCAACACCCCAAATTCTAAAGACAGATAACGTAATGGTATGGAAAAGTATTTGAGATGAACATTTTGAAAGCATTTTGTTGAAAAGGTGAAATTTTTTCATTAGGAATCTGTAAATTAATAGTTACTCAACACAGTTCCTGTTTAGTATCAGTCAATACCACGTCATTTTATTTAAAATGTTCATACTGCTAAAATAATTACATTTCTTTTTCTTGTTGTTTAACTTTTGGGCACATTTTTTTTTCCCTCAATAACCTGCTTTAGGACAAAACTGCTGTGGAACTCTTATGTCTTTGAAAGGTATTTCACGATATACCCACTTTTCCTTTTCCTGAAATGCTTCCCACAAAACCGGTTCATCTAATAGTTTCCCCCAATCCCATACTCTACCAGGAAATTACACCACTTACCGGAGATTAGGCCTTACTTTGCTGCAGGAGGAAGAAATCTAAAGCACCACTGATCAAACAGTCGAATACCGTTATATACAATTTGCAGATACAGAATGCAAGATTTGAAAAAATAAGATCATGGAACTCAACTCTCAGAAACAGGTTATTTCACTGAGTTTTCTGAGTCCTATCCTCTGATTGATACAGTCTTCTGGAAGCCTGATACTTCTGTGTAATTTTAAGAAACATGCTGAGTCCTCTGGAAGGGCTCCTGAGGACTGAGCTGTGTTCACCTGTACAATTTTTTGGTAGGTGACCCAACATCCCTTGTGAAGACTGATGCCCAAGGACAAAGGACTTATCAGGCAGTAAGAACAGAAACTGCTACAAAGACAGGAATCACAATTAAATCAGAATTGCTCTGTTCCTGCAAGAATCATGCATCTGTGCAACTGTCTACAAAAAACAATGTGCTGACTTGTTATTTTATAGACAGCAATGACTTTTGTCAGCTAACAGATTTCTTTACTCATATGCATTTCTTTAATTTTAATAACAGCATATATTTTCATGGTGTATCCTGCTATAATGGTATCAATGTATACAAAAATCGAAATTCCTAAATGAAAATTTAAATTCTCTAAATGAAAACATTAAAAATTATAATTTTCTTTTTAAAAATTTTAGCCCTTACTTGCAAAGAATGGGTAGAAAACCACCAAGATCTTCCTGAGATGCACATTTCCTGTATTTGCAGGATCAGTGCCAGAGGGTATATGCTACTTCCCTACATTTATTTCAGCCCTATCAGAAAATAGCAACCACTACATTATTGAAGCCATAATACAAGCTTCCTTTTTATCCCTTTCTCTCTCAGTTTTCCCATACCTGTTTCCCCAAACCACCTTGGCCTCCACATCTCTCAAGTTTCAGTTCTTCTAAAAACATCCCACAAGACTTGCATGATTGCAAAATGCTTTGTCCTGCATCCCATAATAAGTCCCCAGTGCTGGCAGGCAGCAACTCTGTGAAGTAATCCAAAGAGTCTCCTACTCTTCGTGCTGTCTCCATCCTGCCTGGTTCTCACTTTCCCTTTTTTTTCCCTCCTTTTAAAAAAAAAAAATTGGTTTTAAACAGGACACAGTTACTGGATTTATGTTTCTGTGTATTACAAATTATTATGTACTGATGATTTCCACACACAGTTTCATTATTTCATTATTTAGGAAGTGACATCTCAGTGGGCTTCTCTCCCAAGACTTCTCAAACTGTGCTTTATGTAAGTTTAACAATTTCTCTGCTGAACATGACAGTTTTGCATACTTTTATAGAGAATATAAAATATTTTGACTTTTAACTGTACTTGTATTGAATTTGTCCTGGTATCTGTTGCTCACTTCAGAATACCCATCGAGAGCACATATGAAACATTGGAGTAAAGCGCAAACTCATATCATGTAGAGTTTTAAGTACACCACCTCTTCTTGGTTTTAGTTTTATGTCTGAGCAGAGTAAATGGCCACTTAATGCAATAATGTGCCCCTTTAAAATATTCTGTACTTGACACACAACAAATCTGATTTAACGTGCTCTCCAAACACTGCTTTTAATGTCTTATATGCAAAAATGAAAGTATTCAATGTATTTTTTCCTATGGTTCGTGAGTGAAAGCCATCATTTCCATTTGTACTCTTTTCCTTGAATTATTTATCACCATGAAGTGTATGTGACCACTAACTTTTAAAATAGCCTATGTACTTCTATTCACCTTATTTCTCTGATGAGACCTCACAGAAAGGATGGAATAACAATATGGAAACTAACCATCTAATCCAACTGGACATATTTTATTGAAGTCTTATTACTTCCATGTGTACGAGGAAAGTAAAGCCAACTGCAATTCCCTATTTTTGGCATTCTCAGTACGCATTGTATCCAGCAAAAGAGAATTTCACTTTTTGTTTTCATTTTCACAGCACAGTGATATTAGACATATGGACATAACTTGATCAATATTTTTGAGAGATCAATATTTTTAACAAGAAAAGCAAGGCCTTTATTATGCTTGAAGCAATACTGTTCTTTAAAAAGTTGTAACTTTTTATTTTAATATGTTTTGCAGTATAATCTTTAAAGTACTCATATTAAAATTTTAGTATAGATGATAGACTCTTCAAGAATAGATATACAGGGTAATGACAATATGGTTATGACACAGTCAAGTCAAGCCATTTATATGAAAGAAACTTGTCATAGATAAATGCAATGCCAAAGAGTTATATTCTGATTTATTCTGAGGGAGCATATGTAACAGATCAATATTTCTTAAGATACAAAGCCTAGTTTCATAAGAAAGATGAATATAAAATTATGAGCAACTATAATAATAAAAAAAAATTCTTTCAATACTGACAGAGATAAACAGCCCTTTATTAAAGCATTTTCAACTTTTTTTTTCTAAACAAGTGACATTTGTCAGATATATCTCTCATATGAAAAACAACACTTCTAGTAGGATCAATCAGGTAGGTAGCTTTCTCAGTGGAGGTCTGAGGATTAAAAACTCATGTTGTAATTTTAGCAATATATTGGGCATTCTCTGATTTTTCAATGATATTTACAGATAGGGTTTTTTTTCAGCTTACTTTTATATCCAACACATATGCTTTATTTTGTTATACAGTAGATTTTGACTTTGCTGCTGACCTTAGAATAGTTTTCTCCTCAAGTGTTGATAATAATACAAGATGCTAGAAGACAGGCTCTTTTGGTTGACTCTATTTCACATTTTTGTAAGATTTATAAAGAAAACTAATTTCCTACACTCACAGCTGGCAGTACCTTATGACTTTATGAGTCCTAGTTTAATCAGAGACTATCTACTGAAGAAAGGAGGTCAAATGCTGTTCATTTAGAAGGATGAAAAATCACGAAATCATAGAATGGTTTGGGTTGGAAGGGTCCTTCATCTAGTTCCAACTCCCCACCATGGGAGAACATCTCCAACCAGGTTGCTCAGAGCTCCTCCATTCAACCTGGCCTTGAACACTTCCAGGGATGGGACATCCACAGCTTCTCTAGGAAACCTGTTCCAGTGCCTTGCCACCTTCACACTAAAGAACTTCCTCCATATATTTAACATGAATCTCCCTTCATTCAGTTTGAATCCATGACTCTGTTTCAGATTACTACAGTTTCTGATGAAGTGCCCTTCTCCAGCTTCCTTTTAAGCTCCCTTCAGATACTGGAGGGCTTTTATGAGGTCTCCATGAAACCAAGTATTTGGTTCTTAATGGAGAAAGCATTTTGGTAGAGAAAATGCATTTATATAAATACATTAAAATTAGTACAACTATTCTTTAAAAGAAACTGTACCACAAAGATAAAGAGACATAGTATTCTGATTCTCTCTGCGTATTTAATTCAGAATTACACTCCCAGAACTAATAATTCTATTCCTTCCCATAAAAAGTCTAATTACCAAGCTTTAATTACTGCCTACATGGTTTATATTTTGTGAATTTTACAATCCCATTTCACTCTAGTCCTATAATTTAACTATCCTAGAATAACCAAAAGAGTCATCAGATAGTGACGGACACACTCAATTTAGATGTTTCTACAAACCAGTACCATTGATGTGCACAAGAAAGAAATCAAGTTAAGAAAATTTCCAAGCAGGTACAGGTATAAAACACATCAGAAAGCTAAAAAGGTCTTCCAAACCTAATGCTCCAGATGTAACTGATACTGATGTACATCTCTGCCTATCTAAGCTATTCTGTGTGTACGAGTTCAAGACATGCATGAGCATCACCACAAACACACATGAACAACTTCTGCAGACTTTTCTAATGAAGTCTCTGAACACTGTGTCACACTCTTATACTGTATTGGCCCTGAATGTTTTTTCTGTGTCCGATTTCAACATTCCTAGAATGTATTTTTAAAAAGCTCAAGGGATAAGCACATTTTCCCCTGCATCTCACTGCTTTGCACATTCTCCCTGCTTTGCAGTGGAAGTTAAATTTCTAGCTTAGCAGACACTAAGCACAGTGCCTAGTAGGTACATGATTTCTCAGCTGTTCAGATAAAGTAAGGCAAGCATCCACAAAAGTGCAAAAGAGAATAACTTTATAAAACCTCAACTTTTAATGTAGTGTTAAATATTTCTTCTACAGGTAAACATATTCACAAGTTCATGCAGAACACTTAAAAACAAATAACCTGTGTACCTGAACTGTGGAACTGATTTCAGATGCAAACCCTCCTGTCAAGGGAGCCTCATGGCTAATCAGCAACCGTCCAGTCTTTGCCACCGACTGAAAAGGAAAAACAAACACCCAAAATGTCATCAAATTACAGCTCTTGTGATTTCTTACTTGTACTACTTGTGGAATATATCAAGCATGTGGCTTTGTTAGCAGTATTAGAACACAGCTACTTTTCTCCTCTTGCATTTCCAGTGAACAATAAATTATCCTAAAACACTAAATTGAGCAATTAATAGGATGGTTTTATATTTACCATAGAAATATTCACATTTTCCACTCAATTTTAAGCAAGTATCAAGAATAAAATTGAACCAGTTTTATATGAATTTAGTCTATCAATGCAAACTGTAACATTTCTAAATAGAATAAGCATTTTAACAAGTAGCCAATAAAAATTTGAGTCCTCAAAATTCTAAAATACACATACACAAAGAAATCTTTCAATGATATCTCTGTACAAACAGATCCTATGTAAAGTCATGAACCATTGCTATTCAGTAAAGTTGCTAAATAAAAATTTTAGCAAGAAAATGTGTAGATTAGTGTTGTGTATTTAAATTTTACATGGCAATTAGAAGTATCATTTACTAATTTTAGATTTCAATGTTTGTACAGTTTTTATGTAATCTACTTTGTAGATAAATAAATAGCATAATATAAACAGATGACCTAAGCATCTTTGATCAAAAAACCTAAACCGTGTTCATTGAGAAATATAACAATGAAAGCAAAATGTTTTTAATCTGATGGGAAACATAAACCTTCACCAAACACAAGTATATTGATGTTTATTGAAACTATGCTAAATTGCCTGAATCAAACAGCATCAGATTCCTTTTAGTAAGAAATATGGCAGCAAAGTCTCTGCTTCCATGATA
>VZSR01003807.1:39951516-40103031 GCA_013398615.1 Brachypodius melanocephalos
AGTCATTTTTTCAATAAAACCAAGACAATTCCAAGCTAAACAAATGACATGAAAAACCATTTTTTCATCAGCTCAACAGCCCAAAGAGTGAATGAGAGTTCTCAACTACTGGTAACAAGGCAGCCAGCCTTACCCTCCTTCCGTCAGGATTCTGGTAAATATAACAAACATTATCACACTATTGCAATTGTATAGCAGAGAACAGCTATACAAGCCTAATACTGGCAACAGTGTATGAAGATCAAAGATAAATCTACTTGGAAAGAAAAAGAAGACATTTTTATTACATTGCTTAGGAAGGCCACTGGGCAAAAATCTTTAACCAAAAGTTTTCAAACAATAAAATGAAAAAAAAAAAAATAGGCAATTCTGTAATAGACAAATATGCTGATTAACAGCAGGGAATGGAAAACAAGTCCATCACCTTTCCAGCTTGAGACAAACAGCTAAATAGTTGCCAAGCTGAACTGACCCACATTAGCAGAGTAAAAATCTTAGTCTTCCTCTTCTTCTAATCCACTCCTGTCTGCTTTTTCAGCTGATGCAACCAAGGTCTGTGCTTTCTGACCTACAAGTCTGGAATTCATTTACTTCAGATGGCACAACCAAAGCTGCTGGGACAGGCTCAGACCTACTGCCAGCTTCGGAAGTGCAGAATGAGTTTCCCCAAAGCAAAAGGATCTGTGCAACTGATTTACATGTCATGAATGACAACGAGCAGATCTTTTACAGTTCTCAGATTGCAAAGAGCACAAAGATGAAGATACTTTGATTCTGGTTTCTATTAAGGAGAAGCAAAACACAGAAGAAGACAACACTAACAGGAAACTGTGACAAGGGAAAGAGCAGAGAACAGTCGCCCACTGATGCTGAATATAGTGTGTGTCCGTCACATATCACGAGTGGTAAGAGAGGCTGTCCTGCTACACAAACCCCCTCTAATACTGTCTCTGTATCTTTACCTGCTTTCTCTGGAGTAAAAGATGAAAACAAACAAAACCCTCAACACCCTCTCCTGAAAAATACAACCAAACAAAAAAACACCACGCAAAACCCCAGAGTTTTTTAGTCTAACCTCCTTTCCAATTGATTTGAAATAAGTAAAAGACCAGGTATGAGAGAAAATCAACAAAGATCTAAAAGTATGATGCATTAGAACTGTAAGTATTATTGCAATGGACAAAAAAGTAGGAAAATTAAGAGAAGTATTAGAAATGTATTTGCTGCCCAATAAAATGTTTACCTGAAACCAAATGATTAATGCTTCATCAAATAAATTATTAAACTGTGTACACAAGCGTAGTATGTTGTAGACACCTACCATGCTGTCTACTCAGCTCTTTGAAAATGAACACTATGCATTTGAATATTGACTTCTAATAAGGAGCAAAGCTCAAAAGAAGAAACTTAAGTTCATTTTACATACCCCCTTTAAATCTATTCTCGCCTAAAGAATCAGTCCAACTGTGCTTCTACCTGTCTGCTTCTTTTACTACCTCCTCAGTATTAGCAATATATAGCTGGAAGAAAATCCTAATGAGAGCTCAAAGGAAGGGAAAGCAACAAGCAAACAATTTGGAGCACAGAGAGAATCTGGGCTATGTTATATACAGTGCAAAGGCAGAAGTAGGAGACGATGCTAACAGTAGCATGGATGAAGGAAGGGAGGGAGGACAGGCCCCAGTACAGATCCCTGCAGCACTTGCTTATCACTGACTTCCAGGTAGTTAGCATAGTTCCACCACTAACTATGACTGTGCAAACACACAAACAGTATTTTACCTATCCAGCTGTCCACTGGATCAGAGCTGTTCACTGGATACAGGAGTATTCCAAGAGTAACAATAGCTTTCTTGCAGTCAAGGTGTCATTCATTGCTCATCCCCTGTCCACAGACCCAGATACGCATCACAGATTTATCCTTAGCAAGGCCATGCTTACTTTTCCTCATCTCATAAATACATTCAGAAATCATAAGAAAGTTTCAGTTTGGGTGAAGAACAGGAGTTTTATCAAAAACAGCTTAAAAGCATTTACTGATAATTCTTTCATGAAATACAAAAAAACATGAAATACATGTTTTCTTAAATTCGATCACAAAAAGGCAACCAAGTGCTGACTGAAGCAGAAGACATGCACCTGTGAGCAGGTGCTCAGCTGAGAGCACTCCAGTAATCTCAATAAACATCTTCAGATCTCCATTCTACATCGTTATTTAGAAAATGTTATTACTGTTTTTTTCTTGGGCAAATCTGCAGTTGCATCTGAGTAATGGGGTAGACTGTATACCCTTAGTAGAGCTACAGATGACATCAAACTGGGAGGAGCAGCTGATGGGCCAAAGGAGCTGTGCTGCCATCTGGAGAGACCTGGAGAGGCTGACAGGAACCTCATGTAGTTCAAACAAGGGAAGCACCAAGCCTTGCCCTTGGAGAGGAACAACTCCAGGCACTTGCCCCCACTGGGGGCAGCACTGCTGGAAAAAAAGGGAGATGGGTGTCCTGATGGACACCACATTGACCACGAGCCAGAAACGTGCCCCTGCAGCAAAGGAGGCAAATGGTATCATGGGCTGCATTTGGAGGAGTGCTGGCAGCCAGACAAGGGAGGAGATGCTGCTCCTCTGCTCAGCGTTGGTGAGGCCATAGCTGGAATGCTGCATCCAGTTCTGTGCTCCTCAGTAAGAGAGACATGGATGTACTGTAGAGTCCTACGGAGGGCCACAAAGACAACTTAAGGGTCTGGGACAGGGGGACTTCATCGATGTATCTACATACCCAAGGGGAGGGTGCAACAAAGACAGAGCCAGGCTCCTTGCAGGCATGCCCAGAGGCAGAGTTTCTGTTGCTATGCTGATGTTGCATACCGAAATCCACATCAGGACAGATCTTTTCCCCAGTTGTATGTATGGCAGAAACAGCTCATAAAAGTAACGTGGCCACAGCAGGGATGCACATATAAAACATATTGCAGAGAAATGTTAACACAACCATAGAATTTACTGACTTGACACACCAAGATTTCAATATTCCAGTATATATCATTTTACATGATGAATGCCAAAAAAATTTCTGAAATACTGATGTGGATTCTTCCTGCATAGCACCAAGAACAATGCTGTAGTGTAAAGACAGTGGTGTAGAGATAAAGAAAAATGAAAATAAGCACAGGAATAATGTGAAGTAACATGGAAAATTAAAATTTAAAAAATTGCAGTCAAGACCAAATGGGATTGCTACAGGGCTAAGTAAAACATCCTAAGAAGCAATGAAAAGATGATAAAAACGGTTATGGCCTTTATATCCTACACAACGTTGTCAGTGTACAACTGAGATGATCAACACAGGAATTTATTAGCTTCCTGCAAAGCCAAGAACCAAAGACAGATCCCCAGTGTGTAGAGTAGAATATAAAAAGTAGCAGAGAATTCCTCTCCAGAGAACTTGTAATTTAAATGGCTGAGATCGTGAAAAGAGAAACGAGGTATGATACACAGCAGGGTGCATCTCAATACAGTTTGCTGTATTAATTTTGCTGCTTGATAAAATTTTTAATAAAAGATGGTTAAAGCAGACTAAAAGGGCTAATATTCTATGAAGTAGTGATTAACTCTCCAATGCCTTTCAGTAAACCTACTCTTGTAATACAACATTGCCACAAACCCTCTTGTAATAATTTCATGACATCATTCTACATACCCTGAAACAGATAATTGCTGAGAAAACAACAGGTGATAATAATGGTCATGGATTGTGGGGACAATGGAGAAAATTTATGTTTTGCACAGATGGATATTCCTGCTTAACTTAAAAGTATTTAAGAACACATTAATCAATTCATCAAGAGTGAGGCAAAATAAAAAAGTACTTCTGGAATTCCACAGCATGGCTTTTTGATATTCTTAAGACAAATTGCTACATACATAGTAGAATGAATCAGTTAGGGAAGAAAACTGATTCAGAATTCAAAAGTAAATTTAAAAACTAAACCCATCTGGCTCATTCTTATAATTTCAGATACACTACACTAATTTTATTGCATTCTTTCACTCTACTTCTTCACATCTCATTTACTTTCTGGCACTGGAAGCTCTCCTTAACAGTGACAATTAATAAGTTTAATATACATTTGGTGCAAGAGTATGTTTACTTCTGAGGATTCCACATACGATCTGCTAACACTACTGAAATAAGTAGCATGAATATTAAAAAAAACTTCTTTTAACCAAATGCCTCTAGATCTCCCAGTCATTGTGTTCTAGCCATAACTATGAGCAGATTCCTTAAACAGATATTTAGAGTATAATGGCAATTCAACTTAGGGAAAATATTCATTAATCCACTGGATTGGTAATTCACGACTCCTCAATATTTTGAATTATATTAGCCTACCTGACCACAATTAAATACTTCTATTCAATTAATCCTTCTTTGTTATAGCCTAAAACATAAAATTTAATAGCAAAGGTTTCAGAAAATGGGAACTTTTGTAGCAACTTCCAACCTTCACCAGTGTGAACAAAACACCATGGATAGACCTATCCTTCTTTCACCCTCTATACCTTTTAAGTCCCTGTTTATGGGAGCAAAACCAGGAAGTCTCAAGAAATATAGATGAACAATACCGCACCAAAGAGATCCTTTACACTAAAGAGATCCTTTTCATCCCAAAAATCATCATGGACACATTACAAGACACCCTTCAAATCCATCTGGCATCACCACATTCAGCTGACATTCCATGGAGAAAAGTCCTTTCTCAGTTTTAATTAATTGTTAGACAAGCAAATTAGTGTCTTCATAAATTAACTTGCTTCTTCAGTTTTTCTATATTCATGTTGAAATCCAGCACGGTTTTTTTAAATGTTGTTAGTCTATTAAATGTTGTAAGTCTATTAATAAATTAAAATTTGAGATTAGCTAGCCCTCCTTTTACCTTTCAAAGTTTACCTTGCCTTTCAGAATATTGTTTTTAATATTCTCAGGTTTTGAAAATTTCCTCCGTCCCTCAGATTCCTGGAATAATCAGGCTGTAATAGTACACATGCTTTTCACTATAGTACTTTCTTTAAAGAAATAAAATCCAAGCTTTTGAGTCTGAGTGTTTTTTGAGGTTCCTCCAAGATAACCTTTAAGGAAAGACTGCAGTCTTCTACAGCCAAAAAGGCAGGGAAAACACCCACATTCCATAAGATGAAAGTCCCAAAATCTTAGAGGGATCGACCCCATGATTATGAAGGTACCTAAACCCCTGGAATACTAAAAGCATCTAGCTAGCTTTATTTATCTTCCTTCCTCACAACCACCACCATTCTCTGTGTCCAGTACCCCTGCTCTTCCAGATGCTCTAATTCTCAAGTAGAGTCACATCAAAAAGTCAGACAGTGAAGTCAAGTTATAAAACAAGAGTATGAACAGTGCCTCAGCTATTCTTTTATTCTTAAAAAACAGATGGGATCCTGGGCAATTCTTAAAGGCCTCCCATGGACAATCCAGTGATTTGTAAGATCCATAAATCCTCTATCAATCCAAATATTGTACTATACATTCTGTGAAGAACACCAGATAGAGAACTTCCCCAGCTATCCTGGAGGATCTAAGAACTGGCCAGCTAATTCACTGCCATAGTCACACTCCAATACACACACAGAAAAACTGTCTGGAACAAATCTTGGCAGTATTCATCCAGAAGCAAAACACTGTCCTGCCAGATATGACCCACAAAACAGGTCTCCTCAGAATAATTTTACTGAAGCTAAGTATAGGTTTGGAGATTTTGAAAAAAGTCAACAACTGTTCTTAAAAGAAAAAACAGCATCCAGTCACCAATAAAATAAGTGAAACAGACTGAAATTTTATTGCTGAAGACAACAATACTTTCATTTTCCCTCACTGAATTGTTCAGTAACTTTTAACGCAGTTCAAATAACTATATAGGACAAACAACAGTTAGAGTGTCCCAGAAAAAAAAAATGCTTAGATCCAAAGAGAGAGATTAAAATAAAAGTGATGTTTCTTAAATTTGTAGATGAAGAGGAAGACTGTGAGAATAGAAGAGCTTGAAGGCAGAACAGACAGGAAAAAACCATGAATTCTGGAAAATGTAAAGTGCAGGAATGTTGATGAAGAACAGCAAGAAAAAAGGAAAGGCCATGGCAAGAGAGATGCCAATTTCTGGAAAGAAAATATCTGGATTCTGGAAGGTATGGAGAAAGGAACTAAAAAGAGGGCTGGCAATACCACTTGTGGCATAGCCCTCATTTGTTTTTCACTTTGGTTCATACTGGGAATTGCAGCATGACCAGGACAGCAGTGGGACTTTGTTTCACCAAACTTCTCAAAGAACTGGGAGCTTCAGCATCTATGCACCCAGCATCTACTTCACTCCTTATTTCCTAAATTACTTTCAGTTCTGATAGCACAAATTCATGAAATTCATCACAGACAGCTGAATTCATTTCACTGCAGATGTTGAACCCACTTAGGCTTTATTGGACTTAGTATCTGAATAACTAACATGGACTATATGGGAAAGCACAAGGCAATATAAGGGAAAGATCTGAGCAAAATAATCACTAAATAATTAAATAAAAATATGAAGTAGGCCAGGATGATCAAGTAGATGTCTGCAAATGAGAGCTGAGCCATCTCTGCCCCTTTCAAAAACAAGCATTAGCAGGTGAAGGGATAGATGTGGTAACTATTTGAATAACAGATTGTTACAGAATTTTATGCCAAGTATCTTGCAAACCTATGCTTTAAAAATTACTGTCACAAAATATATGCATTTGCCATTGATCTCAGTGGAAGTCTCTTTAGCAGCAAACACCAAATCAAGCCTCGTATTTGAGACAGATGCTTACATTAGAGCTCCATTTAATCACTACATTGAACCTTTTAACCCATTAGCCCAAGAAGAATCACTAGCTATAGTAATTTTAAAATGTACATGAAAGAATTTCTATCTATAGACCAAGAAATACATTTTATTTTTAAATACCCTCTCCTGGTGAGCTGAAAAAACTGTGAAAGTAATCTGGGAAAAACAGCCTGGTATAAATTTTTTTCATTGATCATTGATCACCATAGCATTACAATGAGTCAGCAGCATGAGAAAATTATCAGCAATAAGAGTTTGAAAGTATTCCTTATCTGTTTGGTGTATATTCCTCAAAGAATTAACTATTTGGGTTCTTCTGTTCAACATGATACACAGGCATTTGCATTTTTCACTTAGATCAGCAGCTTAAATGACGTTGAACCCTTTACATGCTTATCAACTAAAAGACAGCAGTCATCCTTGTACATGTCAGAATAAATAATCAAAGCCTGTAATTCATTCACTGCAGAGTTCTGAATATTGCTGAACAATAGTCTTTGTTCCCTCCTATCTGCTTATTTTGTACTCTGCATATCTGAGACAGTCTTTCCTCTAAACAGTTTGAAATGTCATAGTCTTAAGCTATGTGCCACATGAATATTTTTCTCCCAAATTGCTAAGGCAGTTTTTATGCTTGATGGCAGATGGGATACAGAGAGAAAAACCGTGAAGTTGCTGTAAGAACCGGACAAGGCATAAATGAGACCTTCCTGTCTCATATTCCTTAATGCTGCATCATTGTAATCACTGAAATGCCTGTAGAGATCTCCTCATTTACATCCTCCATAAATGCAGGGACCAGAGAGAGAAGGCATTAAACACAGACCCATGGAAATACCAAGGAGGTTTGTACATCTCAGAGCATGTCAATGAAAGAAGCATAACCAAGCTTTTCAACAGAGCAAAACTATATTCGACCAGAATGTCAATTCATTTTTGGAAAGCAGTAATTAGCAGAGCTGTAGTTCTGTTAAGGATCTCTAAAAACCTTGGTTTGCTAGGGGAAGGGCCAGAGGGCAGACCAATTACCCAGCACTGCAGGTAGCAAACAGCATGTGGTTGTTTACTAGTTTGAACCATTTTTTTTCACTCTGAGCAACATTTGCCTACAGAGAAGCACTGGCTGCACACCACTTCTCACAGAAGCTCAGCAACTTACTGCCCCATAACACATTCTGTGTTCTCTGACATTCTTTAGAGCTCTGTTTGCAAAAAGCTTTTCAGAAGCAAGTTTATCACAGTTTCTAGATTTCTCAGGTAAAATTTTCTTGAATCGAATGTAATAATTTTAGAGAAAGACTTTTACTTAGTCTTTGTTGTCACTTGTTTTCCTCAAAGGGGAATTAGTTAAGCAGAAGTTTAACAGCATGTTAAATTCAGAAAATTGGAAAAGGAGACTAAGGGTCTGTATTGTAATGCCTTGAAGAAAATGATACAGAAGATCTAAAACTTTAAAAGTTACTGGAAACCCTAAGTAATTAATGTATTTATCTCAGTCAACACTGGGAAAACACAGGATTAATACAAAACTTATAAAAGGCAAGATCACAGCATATAGAAATTGAGTAATTTCACAAATATCTTAAAGGATCTGTAAGGCACTTGACTAATGCCAATTAGTCAATTTTTTCCTTCATACTTCCACATTTCTAATGATGTTTACTTATGAAACCACTGAGCCTCTAAATGATGTAATTTTAGATTGCTTAGAGTTTCTTATTTATTTAAAGATCAGCATTTCTGTAGTACCAAGAAATATTTTATTTCTTTAGAACACAGATGGTGAAGGCTCAAAACTTCCTCACATCAGCAATTTCCTCTGTACTTTGCTGAATCATCATCAGCTGCTCAATTGTGTTGGTTCTGATACTACTTTAGGTGATAATGAAATAAATACTAAATTAATATAGGAGAGAGGAGGACTACTTCTACACACCTTTATTATGACCTTTTCCCAATACTGGGGGAAAAAAGGTATTTTATTCTAGTGTGGAACAGGTCAGAAAATTAACACTGATTACTTGAGCAAAACAAGTTACAATTTTACTAGATAATTGAGAATTACTGAAGTCACAGAGAAAAAAAAATATAGTTAAATTTATCTTTTCTATTAAGCAAATTCCAGTGCATTACTAAGTTATTTCTGAAACAAGAAAGGGTCCATAGATAAGCTTTTCAATTACCCCAAGTAACTGCCCTAAAATATCTCTACATTTTGCAACATTTCAGTATTGCACCTACACAATTAGATATAACAGCCAAGATCTTTCTGGTTTAACTTTAACAAGTTAAATTTTAAAGTTAACTTTAAAGTTTAACTTTAGATCAATCCTGACAATACTTAAATGTCTAGATAATTAGGATCATACTTCAAATCTAGACACATACATATCCAGTAATATATTCATTAACTACTTCAAATACATTTTGATTGTCCAGTAGAAAGGACAATTTACAGGTGATAATTATGTAGACAGATTACTCTGAAAGGTTTATTTTCTTTCACTGGAAAATAAAATTATATTAACACAAACTGCTGACAGTGTTTTAAGATTTAAAAATCACACCTTCCTCTAGCCAATCTATTATTTAAAACATCACTGAGATCTTAGCCAAAAAAATGACAGTATCAAAACAGTTCTCTAATGTCAGCAAAACACCACAGCTGGTAATCAGAAATTAATTGTTTCCATGGGCTTGTTAAAGTGCAATAATTGTTCCCATCACATTGCAAATAGTTCCATACTAACACATGAAAAACTAGGTCCCACTGCCAAGCTTAATAACCCCAAATTTTCTTTTCTCCTCAACATCATTTTCCATGTAAGAAGAAGCAGATAGAAAACACACATATTCTAAATTTAGTTTTAAAATTGAATTTTAAAGAGAAATATTTTTTAATCTTTGAAAAAGTTTTAATAAATAAACTTTTCCCTCTAATACTAGAGTAATGTGCCAGTTTAATAGCAAATGAAAAATAGATGCCATTTGCACTTTAAACTCAAAACTGATTCCCCTTTCACAGCAAAGCCATTTAAGTCCTTCTTCATTAAGAAATCTGTAACCTTCCAAACACAGCACAAAGTCTAGGTAGCATGTCAGTAAATGCGTCACAAGTGCCAGACGTGATAATATAGTATAGATTAGTACTTACTGCTCATGTTTGACCACATGCCAAAAGAGTGATTTCACAGTTTTGTCATGTGCAGATCAAGGAACTTATTAAAACTGGCAATATGGGGGTTTTTAGCTGGAAGGGGAAATCATTATGCACATTTATAGCACAAGCATTGTACAGTAACCAAGTGGTATTAAATTACCACTTCCATTTTTTCTCATCTGTAAAGTTTGATTAGCATTCTCTGTAAACATTTGCAAGTTTTAAGCTACAAGACACAAACCAAAGCACAGCTCCAACTCAAAGCACACTTCACTGCTGATCCAAGTAATGCAACTACAGTTTAAACCGAACGTTGTTTAGGCAAGTGAATAAACATTCCACATATGAATCAAATGGAAAAAAATAATTAATTGCATAATCTTAAACTTCTATCATGGTTTAATCAGATTTTTTTCTTAAAGTATCACTTGTCAATACATAGACAAAATGACTGAGAACTATTTTTATGTTGAGAGGGAGAAAGGAGAAAACTATATGTACACAAAACAACTTGGCACTGAGGCACTTCCCTGAAAAAACAAGATGCATGGGAACAAAAAACAAGGCTGACATTCAAAGCTTTCTTAAAACACAGAAGAGCAAAGATATGAATAATTACTTTCTAAAATGGTTATATATATATATATTCTTGTAACTTTTAAATATCTGCCTCCAAGTATGGCTCCAGCGTTCTGCTTCTGGAAGCCAAGCAACCGTCCACAGCACGCTCTAGCAACCTGAAACTACAAGACCAAAAGACACAAGTTTCTTATGGAAACAGTGACAAAATTAACTGTCATCATGCAAGCAGTACAGCTTTAATCACATTTTATAGGTACAAGATCCATTCAGTAAGAAATCCAAGGAGAAACATGTAAAATGGCACAAGATCAAGAAGAGACAGCCAAGAAACATAAATCTGATCCCAGGATACCTGTGCTACAATCATACAGTTCAATGCCTGGTGAGTGTAGTTAATGCATAAAAAAACCCACATCAGGCTTTGCTGATCTTGATTTTTCCTTTTATCCACAGTCCAAATAGATGAAGTAAACTTAAAGGAATGGAACAAGCTGGTAGACCCATAGGTCTGCTAGGACGTGCTGCCTATTAAGTATAGGACATGAAAGATGTACTACTGAAAATTATTCACTGATGATATCTGACAAAAATGCCACTTGTGCATTTAGGATAATGCTTTAATACATGCTGGAAAGAAAGGCTTCCACCATGAGTCTCAGTGGAAAACAGGGACAGAGTTCGCCCAATCTGTATTACCCCCTGGTTCCCTCTGTGGAACTCTGCTTTTCTTTTGCAGAAATTTGCTCTTTCCAATGAGCAGCAGATGTGTTTGCAGCCTGACAAGCATTTATGCTGACCTCCAGATGGGGGGGTCTGCAGAATCCTTCCTGAAGAGGAGCAAAGCAACACCGAATGCCCAGAACTGCATACACGCCTTCACGTGACCGTAGCACAGTGTCCTAAAGAAGGAACTTCTGAATTACTATTCTCAACACTTCCTTCCACTAAGGTGGCAACCATTCAGACACAGTTAAGACAACTAATTAGGTATCATTGGTAAATACTTGCCTTCTACATAATTCGAAAGTATAAAAATGTGTGTTTGCAAATTTTCACTTGCACAGTTAAAATGGCAGATTGCTACTAACCAGTTCAACATTTAAATTAATATTCTAGGCTCAATTTAGGGTGAAAAAAACTACAGTAACTTGCACAATCCTTTAAAAGCACTTAATCCTGAGCTAAATTTCCTACTTCCAGTAACACATATTTTTCAATATAAAAATCACTACAACTACAGAATTTTACCCTGAACGTTACCAATGAAGCACTGGGAAGTGTGCCATTGGCTTTTTAATCAATACCACACTACCCAGCAGTTCATACACAGGCAAGTCCACATAGCCTAATCTATTCAAAGTGTCCAAACAAATCTGTTAAGTATAGTGAAGGAAATAAAACTTCTGTTTAAAAACATCATTTCTGAAAGGGAGAAAAAATGCTTTTAAACAGTTTTGTGGCTTATAAACAACCAATTTTATAGATATTTCATATATAACTCATGTTTCAGTTTTCTGAGGAGCATCCCTCATGGCAGCTTAGTCTTTCAATAATAACATAGCTAATCAATCAAGTAGTGGAAAAGTGTTATTCATCTGGATTAGGAACTGACATCATTGCTATGGCTGCACTAAATGTCTGCATGCATGTGCAACAGCTGGGGAGTCAGTAGAGCATTCAAGGCAGAGGCTTCTTGATCAGCAGGGTATGTTGAGAAACACATTAATTTCATGCATTTGTGTTTACAGGTGAAGGTATAATAGGAAAAAATCACTCCTGATCCCACTCCACTCATACATGAATAAAATACGGATGTAGGATGCTAATGTGTAGAATAAGCACAGGGAAAACATTCTCTCCCTTAAAAAAAAAAAAATCAACTCTATGGACAACTAGCTCATCTCTCTTTGAATTATAACTGCTATACCACTTACGCTCCAGTCCTAGTGAATAAAACAAGAGTTTTAGTCAGAAATGAGTGAAGATTGCCAAAGTAAACAAGAGACCTAACCAATTTCTCACTGACCACAATGACATTGTGCTTTAAAAATGTATACATAGACAAGATGCTCAGTAATCTAAGGACAGCCTTTGCTGTTACACTTCCTAAGGAAGCAGCTACGGCAGCAAATACTCTTTAAAAAAGATTGTGTCACTTTTCTGACACATAACAACAAAAGTTTTCGAGTTGATTTATACAGCTACATATTGGGAGTTAATGTTTGGTTTACTTTCAATCCTTCAAGGAAAAAGCATATGTTTGCTTTTGATTCATGTCTGATTCAGAAGCAATATATTGGGAGTCTATGTATGTACAACCTGTACAATCTACTCCATTTTTTGGTCTTGCAAAAGACCTTAGAAAGATTACAGATCAGCATGCATTTTAATGTGAAGAAATGTATATAAAACACATAGATTCTCTGCTTTTATGCTAGTAAAAATATCAGATTTTTTTAAACAGGCCAACTATTTATGTTCTTTATGTCAGCAGCAGGTGTCATCTCTCAGCTACAAAATTAGAGTTCAATTTGCCTCACCTAACTTTACTCTAGGAAAACTAGGGTTTCCCCTAACTTTTTTTTAAAAGACCAAACTTTTAAACCATGACATTTCCAGAGATCAGTTTATCTTATTAAGAAAACCAGACTGCTGAAGCATTTGTGATGAACGACCCTCAGGAAATACCCTTTCTCTAGAATAGCTTTATGAGCTCCTGCAACTAGGTCAACCTTCATTTCTCCTTCTTAGACATCAGAAGATCGACAAAAGAAAAATCTAGCTCTGGTTTGCATGCTGACCCATTCCAGGAATTGTACCAAAAAAAGTTTCAGTTACTGCTAGGATCCAATCAAAGTCCATGGTAGTCTGCTCCAGGCTGGTGCAACCTTATCTCCTCATCCAGATGGCAAATGCTAACCCATTTCAAAACTGAGAAGAAGCTCAAAATCTTAAAAATGCAAAGAAAATATCAGTAAAATTAGGCAGCAATTTTTATTTATGTTCACTGTACTTATTCTTTATGTTTGTTTCCCTCAGAGTTCATAAACACACTCGTAGGAGCAATGCAAAATCAAAACAGATGCTTAACTTGACTAGAAGAGGCCTCTGGTGGCAGTTGTGAAGTACAACTTCTCATAGTTGTAGGAAATATGCATTTTGATGACATAATTTTCTGTATAGAAAAAGCTACAGAAAGCAGACCAAGGAGTTAGACTTGAAATGAAAATTGACATATTACTGCTCATCTCCAAAGCACTAACAATTTCAGTCCATCTTTCATGGCTACAGCGCAGCTATCAAAATAAAGTTGCATATATTTCCAGCTAAGACTAAAATGACAGCCTTTACTGATCACAAAGGACACCACTCCCAGCAGTGAAAATGAGGGATGGGTTTTTACAGCAAAACCTGAAGTCCTGGTCTCCAATACCACACAGACTCCCACCAGCCATGGATCATGCATTCCAGCACCAGCAGAAGAGCAATAAGGTTACAGTGTATTACATGCACCATCATCTGCATCCAACAGGACAAAGAGACAATGGAAGCATTTCAAACACACATGTGAGACAAGGGAAAACAAAAAGCTGGCCTGATGTTTACAAGTGCTGCCACAAGTAATAGTCAGAGGCAAAGGGCCGCCTGGTAATTTGCTTATTGGTTGGACTGGAGTAAAAGTAATTCCATTATCATTTAAGAGCCCACAGAGAGAACATAAGCAGACCAATGGACAGCTGAGGACTTTCTCTGGAATGGCCAACTTTTCCACTGCTCTTTTGGACCTTGACACTGGCATCTCAGTAAGGGAATAACAAGTCCCATCACGCGAACTGATGCTGTAAGGCACTGTGAACTGCTACAGCTGCCATAAACAGTTCCTCTTGAGATGAGACTACAGCAAGCAGCTAGAACTGTAGTTCCATCCTTCTGTTTACACTAGCAATTACCTTAAAAGCTGTCCAGGATGCAAATTAAATTTTAAAAGTTTCAGTGTTACATAATGCAACCAACTAATGCACAAATGCAAACAACTAATTATTTTCAGCTGAGCAAAACAGACAAGATCTAAAGAAGAAGAGAATTTAAAATTTCTCCCATCAGACCTGCCAGCATACAGCCAAACTAACATAACAGCAATGCTAACTAAAAACACTTACTGTTTGGTATTTATTATAACAAACAGCTGAACTGACTAGCCAACAGGCACTGTACTTTTTTAAAAAATTTTTTTCTTAATTCTTAATAGTAAACTTATTAACAGATTTAAAGCTACAGGCCCATCTCTTCTATCTTTTAGAGAGATGGAGAACCTCGCCTACAAGGAAACACTAAGAATTGGGATTGTTCAGCCTAGAAAAGAGAAGGCTTTGGGGTGACCTAATTGCAGCTTTCCTCTACCTGAAGGGAGCCTACAATAAAGATGGAGAGAGACTTTCTACAAGAGCATGTAGTGACAGAACACGGGGGAAGACATTAGTTTTAGACTAGATTGTAAAAAAAAATATCTTCAGTGCAAGGGCAGTGGGGCACTGAATAAGTTGCCCAGAGAAGTTGTGGATGCCCCAGCCCTGGAAGTGTTCAAGGCCAGCCTGGATGGGCCTCTGAGCAACCTCATCTAATGGAAGATGTCCCTGTCTATGGCAGGGGAGTTGAAACTACATGATCTTTGAAGTTCTTTTGGACCCAAACTATTCTATGATATTTTATTTATGCCACAGTTACCTTGCAAGATGTTCAGGACAGAACATGAGCTGAAAATTTTCATGGCATATCCAAATTTAAAGAACATATTTGCAAAATATTGTAGAACTAAAACTCTGCACGTCCTATGCACAGCTATATTTCTTCCTGATGGCGTTTCAGTGCAGGTCCAACCCAACAAAACAGGCTTAACTGCTCTTTCAAAGAGATACTTTGTTTTCAAAGAATGATAGCTAGAATCTTCAAAGTAGGAAAAAAAAATTAGCTTAAAAAAAATCATTTTACTTTTCCAGAAGAGATTATAAAGGATTTAATATGGCCAAAATTTCACTTCATATTGATGACAGTAACTCAACACATTTAATGTTTTGCAGCTAGAAAGTACATCCAAGTAACAAGAAATACACTTCAAACAAAAAATGAAAACACTTCAACAAAGAAGATGAAATTTATATGAGGCAACTCATAGCTACACATATAAGTACACAATTTGTAACACATCCACAATCAGACAGCAGAACGCTGCCAATAGCAGATGCACAACATGGATCTTTCCTCCCACAATCTATTCCATCCCATCCCATCCCACTGGAAGCCCACCAGATAAATAAAACTGAGGAGAAATACAAGCTTTGCCATAGAGTAGCAGACCAATGGCTCATCTTTCCCTTTATCATACTTAATGTGTTTCTATGTTACCTGATCAGAAGTGAGGCCCCTACTGAGCAAACACAGAATGACAAAACACTTTTCTACACAATTATGATATTTCAAGTATACAGAGCCAGGTATGTGCCTGATCTGCCCTATTTAAACATCTGTACAATCTAAGTTAGCTGTAGATACATCATCACATTGCCTTAACTTAGAAACTGCAGGCAAAGTATTTGATGGAATCACACACCTTTTTCCAAGCCCACGGCTGTTCTCATCCCTGTGGTTAACTCAGTACACTACAGCTACTAGGCCAGAGTTGAGAAAGCTGCAGACATCTCTCCATCTTCCGAGTGATTTGTTCAGCAGCAGAAAATGAGCGAGCAAACCAAGCTTGAACTAGGACCCAAGGAGTTGTTAGCCATGGTCCTGCAGGACTGGATTTGCCAGCTTAAGGAAACTCTCAACTCTAGCAGAAGCAGTAAGTGTTCTGTAAGTGACATCAAAGACCTCCACAAAGAAGAAAAGGAGTTTCCAGTACCCAGGAATTTGATGCTAGGTAGTCTGAGAAGAGTAAATGCTGCTTTTTCTCCCCCAAGGATTCGTATACCTTAAATCAAAACATTTATTTCTAAAAATACAGATACACAACACTAAGGCACATTACTGCAGACCTACAACTAGATGAAGATCTAATGTAAGATGGCAAGAAAGAAAAGAAAGATTTTGCCAAAGACAGCAAAGATGTCAGAAACACAGAGACTCAGAAATCATGGAAAAGTAATTTTCAGGCAGAAGTCTGACTAAATCATGCCCTCTGCTTGAAAGTAAAGAACATGTATTCTGACATTATTTTAAGCCCTGAAACATAATTCTCTTTCAATGCTAAAGCAAATGTCTGGTCCATGTAATGTGCATGTACTCTGCATTTATGATACAGAACAAAAAATACAGAAACAATATAAACTAAACAAAGCAAAAAATGTAGGTCTTCTTAAAAAAACCTAGGTTGTTTCTAAATTAATATGCATCATTTCCTTACCTTGCAAACAGTCTCCGTATCCCATGGTAAGATGGTCCTCAGATCAATAACTTCACAGGACACACCAAGCTTTTCTTGAGCCATTGCTGCCACTTCTTTGATCACATGTACCTGAAAAAGCAATGTATCATCACCAAAGTTATGCAAATTGCTCTAAATTACACAAATGGCATATAAGCAATGATATAACATATCACCTGCATGTTGAGCAGAGACCTTTCTATTCAATAATAACCACCTACTATTCAGTGTATTCTTCTCATTTAGTACCTAATTATCCCCATTATTTTAGTACTACTCCAAAAACTAAATTCACTGAAGAATCACTAAGGACAAAATTTGCTTTCTAGAGAAGTGTCTTTCAGTGAATAGTATCAGTCTTCACTATCTTATTTTTTTTAATCAGTTTGAATGAGTTTTAGAAGTTTTTTGTTAGGACTGTAACGAAGCTAATACCCAAATACATCAGAGTAATGTATTTTAATGTAGCAGTCCCATGCAATCCTGCAAGAAGCATTAAGTTCATTCAGAAATACTGCACTACACCTGATCTTAGCCAAAAAGCCAAGAAAAAGTTCTATTAGTCCCAGTAACTACTCTTACTCTAACTTACTGAAACATAGCCAAGTGATCATTTCCAAAGCATTATCTTATGAACAGCTAGGAGAGAAAGTAATTACTACTACCTGTAAATATCCACTCCTGATGCCCGCAATCAAAGCATAGGAGTAGCATGACATTATAACCATTTATTGCTCTTCCAAAGTACAGTTTAACACCAACATTGCAAATGCTGCATTACCTGATTACTACAATTAACATTTTACTACAACAAAAAAGTATTCCTCTCTAGCAGGAGGCTATCACTGAACTGGAATACAGATTACTCCCTATCCATCAGTCAAGGAATCTATTCAGTAGTAGTGCATCAGAACAATCCACATCTATTCCCATCCTTTCCATAAGGTGTATTACACTAAGAACAGAAAAGAAAGTAATATTATACATATTCAAAACTGTATCTTGACATTAGGTTATAAAACACTTCTCAGCAAAACGTATTTCAAGCATTGGCTTCCCTAAAACAAATATTTGCAAGCGAATGCTCCAACATGAAAAATAACAATGGTTACCACCCAATTATCCTCCGCAAATATCTCAGCAAAAAGCATTTGCTCATGAGACATATGGGTAAAAAAATTCTAAATATAATGTTGCCAATAAACTCTTTATTGTTAGAACATTTCACACTGCAGGTTTGGACTCTGGCAGATGACCTCCATCAAGCAACTTCTAGGCATAGCTAAGAGGTTGAAGCCAAGGACCATCCCCCAGAATCAATTTGGATGAGGTCATCTTCATCTTGAAGGCAACAGAATTCAGCAACACAGACATGGTCAGGCAGTGTCAGTTGCCTGAAGGTCAGAGGGCATTAATAAATCCTACCCAGGCATAAATGCTACAGTGAAAGAAGATGATTAAGTATTTAAACACAAACTATATCATATATAAATGCAAAAGGACTATTTTAAAGGGGACATCAATAGAAGCATTGCAATAACAAAGAAAATACAGCTTGCAGTGATTTTGTTTAAACTTTTAATACATCTGAGGCTGTAGTAAGAAAGTTTGAAAAATTTTCAACATGGCACACAGGATGGATGCTTTTGCTGTTTGTCTGTAAAAGTAAAAACACCTAGCTCAGAGGGGATATGGGTTAGTTATTGACAATAAACAGTCTAGTTATTGACAATAAAAGACTGAGCACAAGTGGAAAGGAACTAAAAGCCCTTGCTGCCCCCTTCAGGAGCACTACCCTGGACCATCAGCATCAGGGAACCCCACCAGAGCAGCAGCTGGCAAGCAGCCACCTCACATCCAAAACCACAAGAGAAGTTAACAGTGAGTCTGTGCAACCCCTCTGCCTATTGACAGGAAATTCTGGATTGGTAGCACAATTAGCAATCGAACTCCAAGTTTATGTGCTTCACTTAAATACATCCTCAGCACAAACTCACTGAACGTATTTCATCCACAGAATCCTGTCACCTCCAGTGACAATCCAACACACTGCATTCACTGCACATGTTTGAAACATCTGTCCCCATGCTGTATGACACACCCATGGTTTGGTCAGCTCCTAAACCTGGATTAGTCTGCATATCTGTCCTATTTTTAGTCACATCAGAAGAAAATTCTGTCTTAACTTTTTCCAAGCACCAGAACACATAGCATTTTTGAAGCCTGTCACTCCCTGTCCTCTCTGCATTACTGCTTACTGAGTAAATTCAGGATATTATTAAATCTCCATAGCCAGTTTTTAAGCCGTTATTACATCAAGTCAAATACTTTATCAATCTGCTGGAGAAAAAGAAATATAAGTAAATTTAAGAAGACCATAATTTAATAGCAGTGCAAAGATTCAGAAACTAGTAGGAATAACCATAGATATAAAGGAGATAAACTAGTCTGAAGACAAGGAAACTACCACAGACAAGCACTGAAGACTAGAAATTTCAAAGAAAATAAAACAAACAAACCCAGTAACAACAACAACAACAAAAAGGCACAAACCCAGAGATGAGTTTAATACTCTTTGTCATGAAGCTTCTCAGATACAACTAGGCCAAGAAAATAGTAACTTCTGGTTAGTCCAAATTAGACTCAAATTTCTTTTCTACAATTCTGAACTACAAACATCTATTTTTGTAACAGCTTTTTCAGTATTTGCAGATCTTAATTTGGACAGGGTTGGCAAGGGGGAGAGTTGCTAATGATGTTCCTGAACAGCTTTGAAATGTAACTGTTACAATCAAAACTATACCAATCTCTTGTATACACTCCACGGATTTTTTTTTGGAGTGTATACAAGTGTACTTGTATACACTCCACGGATTTTTAACTTTCTGTATGAAGGGACCCCCAGGTTACACTTCTTTACATCATACAGTGAAAATCCATACTTTTCTTTCAGCATACTATTTTGAACTTTTCTTTCCCAATGCCTTCCTCACTGTTACATCTCACTGCCCATTCTTAAATCTATCGTTTTCAGAATCACAGAAAAATCATTAACCTGATGCACAGGTCTTCTACATTTCCAGAGTCATCTTCAATCAAAAATGACTGAAAACTTACACAATAAAAAGCAGGTTTCATAGAAATATAAACACTGGCAAACATTCATTCAAGCACACAGTGATGGAAGATGGCACACATTTTAATGCCTGGCACTTGAGCTTGAGTGCAAACTTCACTCAAGGCCAGGCTCTGATGGGTGGCAAATACCTTGTAAGAGGATTACTGACCTGAGTGCCCCAAGCAACCATTGTCACATCACTGCCTGTCTGCACCACCTCAGCTTGAGACAGTGGAATGTTGTAGGGCTCTACAGGAACTTGTTCCACTGAAAAAAAAAAAGAGAAAAGAGGGGAAAATAAGCACTAGATTCCTTTATTAGTCAATATTATCCCATAAAAACATACACTGAAATTTTTCTTCAATGTTAAAGCCATCTAAAATAATACACCAAAATTATACTGAGTATATTACTGGTGCCCAGTGACAGGATGAGGAGCAGTGACAATAAACTAAAACAGAAAAAGCTTCACCACAATATGAGGAAGAACTTCTTTACATTGAGGGTGGCAGAGCACTGAACAGGCTGCCCAGGGAGGTTGTGGGGTCTCCCTGTCTGGAGACATTCAAAACCCACCTGGATATGTTCCTCTGTCGCTTGCTCTAGGTAACCCTGCCTTGGCACAGGGGTTGGACTGGATGATCTCCAGAAGTCCCTTCCAACCCTAACAATTGTATGATTCTATTAGCATTAAGCCAAAATAACTGAGTATCAGCATTCATTTCAAAGCTTTAGCTGCAATTCAAATTCTTTTTAATTAAACTGTTACTAATATGTTCAGTGCAGAGTTTAATTTATGTTACATACCACAACAAGATGATGCATATATACACATGCAAAAGATAGTATTAAGTTCTGGTGTACATCAAGTCAAAATATCAGCATCAGATTTGGAAATGGACACTGCTACAGTTGATAAAAAAATCTCAAGTAACCACTAATCAATTAGAATTCTTGGTTATTCTAGTAATCATCAGAAGAGTCTTGAAATTATACTTTAATACTCAGGGTCAGGTATGCCTGCATCCTCCTGATGCTCCAAGCATGATGCTCTGCAATTCTCTGTCTAAACTGAGGTAAAAAGTTTTCATAACCTACATAGGAAGTGTCAGCAAGAACTTCTGATTATAGCAGTTTTAAATATGTCTAAATATTTTCATTTTAAAAATGTTATCTATTCACCAAAAATACACCACAATTCAAGAGAGAAGGCAAGAATTAGGCATCTTGTCTTCTCCTAAAACATTTAAGGTAGCTCAACTCAAGACTCATTTACTAGTTTTTAGATGGAAAAATGTAAGGTCAGTTGTGCTAGTGTTCCATCAGTGCACCATACATTGACTGGTTTAATATTTAAAACTGTAGTAAAAGACATTCATATATCCTATTTTATAAGATATACTGCTCTTGATCTAAAGATGAACTTGTCTGTGCACCAGAAAGTCAAATAATGCTTCTTGAAACATACTCTAGTGATAAGTAGAAAAAAATCTTCTAAATACACAGAAACATTATAAAGAAAACACTCTGCCTTTTTTTGTTAACTTATATCATAGCTCATAAAATACTTATTGAGTTCTTGCCGAACAAAATTGCTTCTTGAAGTTACAATAAAGAATCTCCCTGAGTGATACCAGTAGTGAAGGGGTTCATATTTTTCCTTCACTGTTATGGTAGATTGAATACAAGCAGAATGACCTAGGTTTTTTCCTGGCTTACAAGTTCCAAACGTAACTCTAAAAAATGAAGTAACAAATAATTTTCAGTCATAGCAGACAATATTTTTTTTCTTGTTGATAATGATACACGAATACCACGTATGTCACAGAATCACAGAATGGCTGAGATCTAGAAAGTGACCTCTGGAGATCACCTAGTCCAAGCACCCTGCTTTGTAATAATTTCTTTGAATAACAAGTGGCTAGAAAAATACAGGGCTGGGAAGGAAAGGGAAGAAAGGCACATCCAGCCCTTGTTCACTGCTCATTAGTGGCAGACCAGGTTTCTGTGGATTTGACCCATTGTACAACCCTCAGGCAACAGAAAGAGAGCCTGGAAGACAGCGAAACCCACAACTATACTAACCGGCATTGCATGACTGTCTTTGTCATGAAATGGTCACCTACATGAAACCTGGAGAACAAGAAACTTAAAAATACACCATGGGACCTTCGAGTGGAAAATCAGGATACTGACACAAATGCAAAGATTTTGAAGGGAGTGGGATGAGCCAAAGAACTGGAAGGTGTACATGATACAGAAATAAAAACTATTTCACTGTGCAATGGTTTTATCCACTTAGGGAAATGAAATATAAGCTACAATTACACAAACTAACTAATTTCTTACTATAGCTAAACGATTCTGCAACAAAATGTCCATTAAATGAACTCATCTGTAATACCCGACAATTTTAAATGGAAAATTCAGCTTGTCAAAAATTTAAAGGAAAGTGCAATTTGGAAGAATTTTTCTTGATTGCCTTTGAATGAAAATTCAAAAATTCTTCTCCCAACTAATACAGATAAAAATAGCATATGAAATTATTCTATTAATATTCTTTCATAATAATTATCAAATCCAGGAAAACAATGTTTACATACAAAGAACCTGTTAATCTATTACTAAAGAACCGAAGTATTTTAAATCAAATGTTTCAAATACAGATTTCAAATACAGCAATTAACAAAAAGTCATTATCAGTGAAAAAGGGTCATGACAGTTAATTTTAAGAGGTTACAACATCTGTTGCATTTTCTAAAGGAGCAGTCTGAACAGCAGAAAGAAAATACATGTTTTCTCATCTTACCTGGCTTGTCTCTATAACAACCACTGATGCAAGTCGTATTTATTTCTACATCACCAATGTCATATATAGTACAATTAAATGAAACTGAAAAGGTCAAAAAACATCAGAGTAGGTTCTCCACAAGATGTCTAAACCTGATAATGTCAAGGTGACTCATCTTCTCCTTTGATTCATAACCATTATGCTCTCTTGACACTGCACAGGCTGTTAACACTTTTTAAAAATCAAAGCCTCTTTTTCCTTTTTAATTCAGATATTTTCTTAGTATCTCTGACATTTAGGGGGATGTCACTATGGTACTTTCAGTTAAATAGCAACAGAATTCTCTCTTAGCACGTGAACTTGCATATTTAACTCTAGATTTTTACTCAGAAAGGCTTATATTTCTTTGCTCTGTCCTAATACAATTGAAAGAAAATTAACATACACAATACTTCTGATAAACACTTGTATGGTTATGTGCGAGAAGACAGCATCTGCTTCTTGAAGGGTGTCTAGACAAGGATCTTTACAAATGCAGAAGGAGATAATAGGAAGCTGGAGAAGCCATAAGGACACAAACCTTACCACAAAGGTTGAGGGTGGCAGTTACAAGAACCAAACCTGTTCAGTCACACTTATTGATAATGGTATGGGGAATACAAGAGTGTTTCTTTCAGTAAAACTATCTGATGGGATGATAAAGAAAAAGGAGGGTCTATAAACAAAACATGGAGACACACACCTGAAGACAAATGTAACTAAGACAAGAAACAAACCTTGTCAGGAACACTCAGAGAAGGACTACAAATTTTTGGTGGTTGGAATGAAGTGGGAGTGGGATTTTTTTGTCATTATTTTAGTTTGATTTTTTTGTTTGTTTGTTTTAAACAAAGCATTATTAGCTTCAGGCCACCTTAATAAGGACAGATACCCTGTGTTTTAAAGACTATTCCACCTACAGTTTATTTGCAGCTGTAATTTCAAATACATCAACAACTCTGAACAAAACATCACAGACAAATATTTAGAGGCTGCATAGGAAGAAAGAAAAGTCCATTAGAGGACAATGATGAGGCTCAAAAACCTACATTAATTTTACAGAGAGAAAATCTTCCTTCCCATTAGCATCCTTAGCACCTTAATTTTTCAACTAAGTCCCTACACACCCACTTTGTCACATCAGCACAAAGCTCTCTGAACAAACATGTCTATTTACATGCAGCTAAAGCGAAAAAAAGAAAAAAGCTATGATAGGGGCAATATAATTTCATTATTCAATGACTCAGCCATCATAATGGAAATAAAAAAAAAAATTTTGTCTGGAACAATGAGATCCCAAATCTTAAGTGAAGTTTTATACCATGCTAAAAAGGGAAAAAAAAAAGATAAATTAAGTAATAGAGGAAAACTGATACCATTTTGTGTTCTTGTTTTGGAAAGCCTGCATGTTCCCAGCCTTCAGAACACCCTGTACCATTTTGGGACACTAATGGAAAGACACAATAAATACAGACATAGATCAAGCTTACTAAGTCGATTTCTGAATTTGTAGGATTTTCTTTCTCCTGCTAGAATCAACACACTCACATGGGGTATTGTAAAAATTTTCTCTACTAAACACAAGACATATTTTCAAAACCCTTCTTTCCACCATTTATCTTATTCTTGTTTACCAGGCTTGTGTCTCATTGCTGCTGCATCTTGATCTTATCAGTCATGATGGCCCTGGTCCACTACTGAATTCACCAGGCCACTTGGTTTCTCTGGTGGAATTACCAGAAACCCTGACTATGGCCAGGAGACTAAGAATGAACTCTAAAAGAGATTAATTTCATAGGAGAAACTCCCAGACAGCAGTCATCTTCCAGTCCAAGCTGAGCCAACCCACAAAGGACAGCTTAATAGTAAAGATGACAAACTAATGATAACACAGAGAAAGATTCACAATGAAAATAAAAGGAATATAAAAACCATTCCATATAGTAAGATATTCTTGCTTTACATTGTAGAAATAATAAAATATCCATGTAGATGATAGAAGTTACCTGTTAAAATCATTCCTATCACATGTTGATGCAAATGTACTATAAATTTCAACTTACACCACTAAACTGATGTTCTTAGAAATTCTAAGACAAAAAATATGGGTAAAGTCTCTGAAAATTAGCCATGAGAATACAGGAGGAAATAATTTTCAATAATTACCAACAACAATGCTGTAGCTGGTTACTGACCAGCACATACATTGCATTAAACACTATTTCAGCACCTTTATCCAAAATTTCCATCATAAGCCTGATTTATGTTCACAAAATGATCCAGCAGTTGCTTTACAAGTCATTTCCTCAAACACAAAAACCTCCCTAGATTCTCAAAAGCTGTGTGATATTCATGTGCAGCCTTTCATGCCAGTATGAATGCAAGTATTTTATTAACTCTACAGTCTGTACTTGTGACTTGTAAATACTGGGGGGAACAGGGAGAAACAAAGACCTGTTTTAAAAACACTTCATTTTTTTTTCTTTGTTTAACAGGACTCAGACTCAAGCTCCTTTTTCAAACTACTTCCTCTAAACGAATGGACAGAGATCTTTTGGTTGATACATCACACTCCACCATATTAAAAATAGCTGCACTTCTAAATTTTCATTGTTAACAGGACTTCTGGGCCTTTTTTGAAAATACGAAAGCAAATAAGCAGTTTTACCAGTAAATATCCTATTCGATCCTGAGTTATACTACTTTTTTTTTGTAGTTTTGGTGTCTGCTTTCTAAATCTTTCCCCTATTACTGTCTCTCTAGGAAGAGGATAAATTTACTGACAAAATGGACGCACTGATGGAGAAGTGCAAAAATAGAAACATTTGGTCTGTCACTCAAATTCAGTCCACACAGGTTCAATTTATAAACAGGATTGATGGATCGAGCATAGTTTGCATACAAAGCCACAGGACAGGGAAATGCTATGGGTAAGTCATGGTTTCAGTTCTATTTTACCAGTTGCTCATCCAGTGCATCAGTAGGCTCTGCCTACCTCCACATGCAAAATTTTTCATCTGTTTTCTGTTCCTTTAAGTTTCTCTAGTCCAAAGAAGTAACAAGCTGATTTTTAGAACCATCTCAAACACCATCATTGTCAGTTTCTGCTGTTCTGACACATTACACATAATTGAGAGTTGTTAAAACTACCCTCATCAGAAAGTTCACTATGACTAAAAACAAAGCAATGGCAATCACATTTCCTTTCAAATAAGGTTAAAATCTAAATGGGCAGATCTTGAAGAGTTTTAGAAATTAAGCATTTCAAAGAAATTTTAACCTTGGGAAAACAGTAATGGTGGGGCTCAGCTCTTTTGGAAAAATAAAAACTAATTTTAGTATTTGGAGTTACCACATGAAAGCAGTCCAAATTCTGCCAAATTTATATCGGAATTTGATAAAAAATAATATCTTTAGTTCTATTTTTTTCACCCTAAGCTGTAAAGCATTCCACTTCCAAAGCTATTTGAGCATAAATCAGATGGTAAATGTTCATTTATCTTTGCACCCAAACTTTGAGAATTTATTCAGTTTTCACAATTCCTCTAAAAACCCAGCCCACAACATAGCTAGAGACCAAACAAGTCAAGTCTTCTACTGAAGTATTGTTTTAGCTGTGTCTATCAACATATATGTGTAAAAATCCCCCAAACACTGTTGCTTTATTGGAAAATACAACATACAAATCTTTACCTGCAGCTCTGTAAAGTATTTTAGGTTCAAAGAATATGCATGGATTTTTGTCTTCTATGCATGACAGCAGCAATCCTTTGGCCTGCAGAGGACTCCTTGGAATAACAACCTGTAAAAATATTTTAAGTAGTTTATTTAAAATTGCAATTCTGCCAGAAACTTCCTAAATAATACTTAAAACTAAGTAATTATTTGCTTTAAATAAATCTACGTACAGATTGAGCTGTTCTTACAAAGTGATTTAACATCAGTGCTACATTATGAAAACATACTCCAAATTTTGAATTTTATTTTGTTCTCTGATGAGGCTTTAATAGTTGTCCTCTATACAGTGATTTAAATACTAAGGTACTGTCAGATAAGGTAGAACTAACATCTTAACAGTAACATTTGAGGTAAAAGGAACACAATGTCAGTCAGGTAGATATATATATATAGATATATATATATATAGATATATATATACACACACACATATACATAAACTTAGTAAAATTAATGTAGATGTATAACAAAAAAATGCAGCTGAGTGATCCTCAGTTACTTGGGCAAATATCCACTAGAATAGACCTTAAAGGTATTCAGACTTAGTTTTGAAGGCTACAAAAAGAAATAGCTATTTAAAGCTGACTTTCTTTGCTTATGGTGGATCCTTGAAATTTGTTCATTTTGGAAATGGGTAACCAATAAATGCCTTAAACTATTATCAAGCAAAAAAAACTAAGCAAGGCCTCCAGATGTAATCCAAATACTCAGAAGGAAACAGTATAATTCATTTGCCAACAGAAGAGTTAACTCTGGATGATCTAAGAGAATTTCAATTATGAAAAGAAAATTACCAAATTATTGCAGTTTAAATGACAATGTTACCAAGAATCAAATTTCCTCAAATCAGAAGAGCCAACTAATTTCCATCCCAGAGACCTCAAAGAGCTGGAACATCCAGCATGAAGTCTATCAGCAAACAGTCTTATATCTGTGAAGTTAGAAGTCACTGAAATCATTAATTCTAGCACTTGTTTAAAAATTAAAATTTTAACTACAGTCATGGCTTCAAAATATATTTTGAGAGTAGTATCAATTACTTATATGAAAGTAATACAAAAGAGGAAAAACACAGCCTAAATCTCCTATTATATGAATTTAACTGAGTAAGTGATTTTTCTAAAAAAGGGAGAAGCAGTTTATTAACATTTCACCAAAACATTTGGTAACAGACACATGGGAAATTACCCATGGATGTCTCTAGAACAGCTCCTTAGGAATGAATCATTTTTAGGACAGACTTTATTTACCTTATTCATCTACAATGTTACGTCAGAACACGGTGATGAAAACTATTCCGAAGCTGGAAGTCCCTACACTAGAGAGGATGATACTAAAAAGACCCAGTTCACACTGAGGACATGACAGACAAAAACAAACTGAAAAATACATATTGAAAGTCACATGTTTAAGGACTACATTTTTGTTACAGATTTAGAACTCAGGAACAGAAATTCAGATTGAATTTATTATCTATTTAAAGGATGACTAGCATACTATACAGTAAAGTCCTAACAAAAAGTAACAACGTAGGCAAGGAACTGTTTGTGCTATTGCAAAAATCACTGCTAGAAACTCAACTGGAACACTTAATGATTCTTTCAGCCCTTTCAAAAGGCAACAAATGGAACAAATGTCGAAAGAGCTCCAGATATTAACATTTCTTTGATATTTTGATTTGTTTAGTCTAACAAAACAAAGACTAAAAAGAGTACAAGTGTTTTAGGATATAAACCCAATGGTGAAGGACAGATAAGTTAAATACACAAGTTAGTCAAGAACAAATTTAGGCCAGAAACGAAAAAGAAAGCTTTTAATCATGAGAGTAGGTATTCTTACAGTGGAAGGCAGAGAATCAATACTAATGTCTTCCAGGTACACACTCACAATAGTGGACAAAAGGTAAAACCATCCAATAATGTCCTCAAATCCCAACAAGCACTGCCTAAGTACAATGACCACAATCCTTCCCCTGAATAACCAAAGTTGTACAAATTTCCCTGGGCTTGGGCAATCCAAACTGCACCTGCCACTTAAGACAAAACCAAAAGCCAGAAACCTTTCATAAAGTTTAATAAGAGGGTTGTTTTGAAAGTCACTCTTTCCAAAGATCAAACCCTACCCTTCTCAGCTTGTAAGACATTGTCTTTCCTCCTGTAATATGGAGAAAACATGCTTAGATATGAGACACTTGAAAATGCATCTGAACCACCAGTTCATTTTAACTTCTTGATCTCTATTTTGAGGGCCAGGGTTATTCAAAAATACCTGCAATCTTGAAACATTATGAATTTCATCAACAAATGCAAATTTTTTGCAACTTTTGCAAAAAATATTAAAGGAACAACACTGCTTTCACAAAACAATATTCAAAAGATAAGAGTCTAAAACACTTCTCTGCACAAGAAACTAGTAGATTGTTCCATCAGTTCCACAGAATTAATGTGCCTTGACCCATAACTGAGATGACGGATCTTAGTGGTAGCAACCTATTTTAGCATTTTACCCAAGGAAAAGTGAAAAAACAACACAAAGATCAGAGGTGGGAACAAAGAAATTATAATACCTGCAGTGACTAAATAATTATGAGTTACTAACTTATTGATAAGATTAGCCAACAGTCTAGGCAGTTGGTATGAATTAGAAAGTGTTTTAATCACCAGTGGACCACTAAACCTCATGCCTTGGTTTAGTATATAAAAATTTGAGATTGACCTACAAGATCAGAAGAAATTGTCTAGACCTGGAGTCAGCATTTTAATCATCTAAGTTATGTTTTGCTTTCATATAATAATAAACTACTTTAGTTTTTAAACAAGCTCTAGAAAACATTTGATTCAATAACCTGGCAAAAGACATCGTAGATGCTTTTGCCTATAATCAGGAAATACTTTCAAGTTCAGAAGAGGACCTCAAATATGATAAAAAAACCTAAAGACAAGAATGTATCCCATTCCTCAAATATAATGAAATAAAGTGTGAATAATACAAGGCTTTTTATTTAAGAGAAGAACAAGTAGGAGACATGGCTATGGCCTCCCTGGAGATGAGTAATATCTGAGGCTTTAGGACACCAAAATCATAGAGAGACAAGTTTAAACAGCAGATAAACAATGAACGTATGTCTTTAGAATACAAATACTGTTTCTGCTTAAATCTTCTACATTAATCCACCATTAATCATTGCTCAATGGACTGGATGCCAGCTAACCCAAAAGTACAAGTTCACAGACAAAAATTGCATCAGGAAAAAATGGAGAGCCTGACAAACAGTGCTCACTCAACCTGAGATGACTAGATGCTGCCACTCCCTCTTCTCTAGTAAAGTTATTCACCTAAGCACTAGGCATCTTCACTTCAAGGGACAACACCATCTCAGGCAGAAAGCTTGCCTGAAGTTCTCACTCGGATTCACCAAGCAGTTGAGCTTGGCAAGGATGTCCAGAGGGTCATCTAGTCCAATGCCCTTGACCAAGCAAAGCCATCCAGATCCAGTTGCCTGGAACCACGTGCAGACAAATTCTCAGCACCTCCAAGAATGGAGACTCCACAAACTCTCCGGGCAATCTGTGCTTCCTCATGTTCAGAAAAACCTCTGGTGTTTCAGTTTGTGCCTACTGCCCATAACTGTCTTTCAAAAAAAAATTACTTCAATAATGCACTTAAGAGAGATGCAGAAATTAATAAAAAAAGTAATAAGGAAAGTACTACTTATTAAGTGTTAGTTTTTAGGTTTTGGACTCTACTGGACACAAGACCATGTAAAATGTATGTTCGTAGTGCAAAAAACCAGACAAATACAAAATGCTATGTCTACTAAAGGTTGCTTCAATAATGTGTATAAATTCTCAAACACTTAACACAATTTAAGTTTTCTAATAGTTTTTAATTAACATATTCAGATATTTTGTAGTGGATTGATATCTATTCTTCTTTCTCTGTCTGCACCCAGACTCATTGCTAGTCACGTCCATTATAAAATAAACAAACAAAAAAATTTAATCTTTATAAAATAAGAGTTACTATACCTTTATTCCTGGACAGTGAGCAAAAAAGGCTTCTGGACTTTGAGAGTGATATAGTGCACCATGACCCACACAGCCCCAGGGTGCTCTTATGGTGAGGCTCCCACAATTGAACAGATCCCCAGAGCGGTAACGATATTTTGCTGCTTCATTAACAATCTGGGAAGATTTATATACAAAAGTCACATTCAGTCCAACACATCTAGTTATGCACCACGACACTTCAATACATGCAATGCAACTACATCATCTGTTCCATGCATGGGATTCAGAGGACAAAATTAGAAGCAAAGGGATACTGTAAGTCAGAGCAAAGACAATAAACCAATAATTTATTGTGTTCAAGTTAGATGCCTAAGCCTCAGGGGTAGCCTAATAACCCAGTTGTTTCCTCATTCTATACTGTCAATCAGCCCAGTCCAGATCTGTACTTTGTCATGTGGACAAATGGCCAGGTGCAGCTGCACACAGAAAGGAGACTGTGTTCAGAAGACACAGGCTGTTGAATTTATGGCTGCTGAAGCCAACACAGCCACAAAACCAAAAATTAAAACAAACAGAGATTTGCCTCAAAGCAGATCTTTAATTTCCATTATTTAATATGTCTTCAAATTGGCCATTGTATAGTTTAATGTTTACAATACAGTACCAGCAGTGTTTGCAGTTTATGCCTGTTTACCTAAGGCATGCATAAATATTAGCAATACAGCTGTGGTTATATTTACAAAAATTACATATTCAAATCAAGTACTAATGCTAACAGAAGAGTTATTTAAACAATGGTAAGATTTCTTTTAACCGCTCTCAATTTTATTAGTACTAACCTGATCAAATGCTGGAAAAATGTAATCTGCAAATTGAATTTCTGCAATGGCTGTAGCACCTGTAACAGCAATTCCAATACCAAAGCCAACAATTCCTTGTTCACATAAAGGGGTGTTGAAAACTCTGTCTTTACCTACATTAAAAAAAAAAAAATTAAAAAAAAGAAACAAACACACAATTCCTTTAATACACCAGCTCTAATTGGAAAACATTGTCCCAGAAATATTTTACTTATAAAAAAGTAACATACAATTAAGATATGGCTGTTTAGATGGGCTTTTTCAGGTATAGAAACAATAACCATCCATTATAGGTACAGATACTTTAACTTGCTACAACTCAGAGGAAAAAAAAGAGAAACTAAATGAAAGCTAAGAACAGTTTCTGCAACTTACAACATTCTTAATACTTGAAGGAAAATCTGTTCTGAAGTATTCACACTTAAACATGCATACCTCTCATGCTTATATGGGAGTAAACTACACTGACAAGCATTTTTAAAGGTTTACAATAAAGGTAAATGTTGCTTCTTCCATTTTTTTTCCAGGCACTGAAAAGCAACTGTCCCTACTCAAAGGCAGACAGATGTCCAGGAACATCTGTACAAAAGCACACTCCCTCTTGTCCAAACTCTTCATCAGCATTGCCCATGCTTACCAGTCTTGTCTCCCAAAGTAAGGCCACATTTATATAATTTGTTTTGTCTCCAAGGAATTGCAGCTCCCACTACAAACCCAGAACATTTGACTTCATTTCATCCCTATGGGAGTGCAAAAGATTATTTTAATCCTGCCATATTTCTGTGCCACAGTAATTTCACATCCCAAATATGCATCAATCTAGTAGATAGTAGCACACAAAATTGTTCAGTTCATGAAATTGAAAGCAAGAAGGAGTGGGAGGGAGATGAAACACCACTACAATATCCTCCATAAGACATATTTAAATATTTGCCAGCAGTACTTTTCTGTCACAGGAATATAGCAGAAAAATCTCAGTCTGCTATTAAATCTTCCCTTTAGAACATTGGGTAGACAGCAGGTTTCTATAGGAGTCCATCACGCATGAAAATGCCAAGACTTCAAATTGGATGGAAAAAATGTGCACAGTGAACACCAGTGGCTACGAAATAAATTAAACAATAACAAAATAACCATGAAAAAACTAACCAAAGAAACAGACTGAACTAATAAGTGGGAATGCTGTTACTAGGATGACTTCTAATTTCAGTATCAGCAAGTTCAAATATAAAAAGGAAAGCTAACAGAAGTTTTCAGAAAGGGAAGATTAGGGCAAAACCATTGTCCAAGGCTGTATATGCAATATACTAAAGGGAGGTATGTTTAATAAATCTTTAAAGGACACATCTTTCATTTTCACACATCACCCAGCACACCACTGTCATCCCTTGTATCCTGTCCATATGCATGTATGTATGTATGTATATCAGTGGATATGTTTCTGGCTCTCCCTCTGCTTTCCTTTTTTTTTTTCCCTCCCCACTAGAAACATTCATTTAAAGCAAGTAAAAAAAGAAATTACATCAAATGATACTTCAATGTTGGTGGTGTCAGTGAGGCTGACACAAACCAACAACAACTCCAAAGAACTGCCACAATTGCAGGACACACCATGATTTCTCATACAAGACAGTGGAAACAAACAGAATCCAAGATTATTTTTTCCCCTAGAGAGACTCTTCACTGTGTAAATTGTTCTCATTCCTGAAGGACTTGTAATCTCAGTTCCTATATTGCATCCTTTTGTGCACTCTCTCCACTGCCAGACATCATGGCCAAAAAAAAAGAGGAAAAAAAACTTCCTGTGCAAGTGCGTAGCTGTCCCAGGCCTTACCACCACAACTGTGAAGGTGTCTTCACAGGGTAGAAGCCCTGTACCCGTATCCATCTGTAACACTATAAAAACTTGGTAAACACTTCCTTTCCTCCCTTTTATTTATCCATCATACCATGAACTAGCCATCTTGATTCCCTTCTCTTTCACTGACATAATCGGTTTTAATTTAAAACAAATCTTATTTTAGTAAACTAAAAATGTATTAACATTATGAAGACATATGGTAATATTAGTAATTTTCTTTCCTACTTTCTACTTTCCTGCTTCTAATAAATCCATTGGCAGATCACTATTTTTCACTTCACTTGCTTACAGGGTATTTTGACCTAAGACTTATAGCTTACCTAACCTTATTCTTTATCAACAGATTTTTCAAAGTACACTGAAATAGTCTAATACACAGGTTCCATTAATAAATAACCCTCACACAAAAATCTAAATGTATTTGAACAACTCTGTAAAATGAGCTTTTAACTAATAACTAATACAAACTTGAAAAAAAATTCTTTACTATCAATTTAAGGTGGTGAATTAATTTAAAAGCATGTTAGCTCCAACACACTGGACTATGTAGAGTATGTAACTCTATAATTCAAAACATAAAATACTTCCTAATAAAACTGCTGAAATACTACTGAGATATTAACTAAGAGGCATCATGATGCTGTCAATGTAGGATGATGAAATAAATCAAGCAAAAATCAGTAAAGCAAAAGTGAAATCTAACAAGACAGCTAGCCCCTTATGACAAAAAGACATATACATTAGGATAAAAAAAAAATCATTCATTTCCCCAAACATTAAAGATTGTATGATGCTGCTTTAATCTTCTATTTTTATTGATACAGTATGAAAACCATTACTAAAACTAACAAAAAATATTTTAATATTTAGCATTTAAATGTATTAAGTCTATGTATTTTTATCTATTTCATTTCACTTCACATTTTCTTATTTTTCACTTTTTTTCAAAATGTGAAAGCCAAGTCCATTTTGATAAACAGCCATTCACATCACCCTCTGCAAGCCAGCTAAGTCAGCTGAAATCTGACTGAAGCAGACAAATAACCCAGAGACACTTCGTGTTTCCACATTTCATTTCCTTACCAACAAAGAAAAACTTGCTACAGTGTTGTTCTCCTGTGATTTGCGTCAGTCACGCAGCTCAAAACAAACACACACCAGCTCAATGAGCTTTGTCAGTCCAGGTGAAAGTAGCACCTTTACATTTTCTGAAGCCAGGTGCGTCAGCCTCTGCAGGAAGACATTATGCTGGTGTGCATTTCAATTGACCTGCCTGGCTTTATAAACATCCCTGTTTCAGCCATCTGAACAGGTCAGTGCCCTTTGCCAGCTACTGAGGGAAGCAATGCAGCAAACAGAGAGAATTATGTGAAAAAAAGAATGATTCTTCTCACCTCTCCATCCCAATAACTTGGGAGTAAGGCTAGATGCATGTTAAGGAAGTGAAAAAACATTCTAGAAGTCCTGTCTAATAGGAATAATCTGAAATTATGAAGAACAAACATTAAGGAAAAAAGCAATACTCGGTTCAATTTTACTTAAATAAAAAAGGAGTGATCTTTGTGATTTTCAGAACAAAGACTACCCCATGGATGTTCAAATTACCACTGACCCTCTGTGTAAGAGACAACAGCTTTAAGGCAGTCTCAGTCATCTTCTCGTTCGCCAGGAATAAGGAGTTTCATAGCAACCTAACAGAACATGTTTACAGACATTTGTAGTCAATTATTGTGCATTAATGTTTTGGCTGCTTCATCTTTTTTTTTGTTCCAAGCCATCAGGAAAAAAGTGTTTCAGATTTCAGTAACTGCAACGAGGCATGTTCCTGTCTTAATGTAACTTCAAAAATGAGATACTCAAACAGTATTAAACCTCCTATAATGTTAACACACCACCCAATGCTCCAACTAATTTCATAGCACTCTGCATGAGTCTACCCTGGACCATTTGGGTGGTTTAAGGAGTACTGCTCGTGATTTAGCCAAAGGAAAACTGTGCTTTGTTTTCAAAATACTTCTACATCACTGGTGTTAAAAAAAAATGCATAACACATCTGAAGAGATGTCAGTATTGAGCAATATTAACAATATACATGGACAGCATTTTATTTGTCCCAATGATCTCACTGATTTCCATTTAAAACATCCACTAGAATTCAAATAGAAAAGTCTAAGAAGCTAAATACATTAGGAGTTCAACCAAAGCAGTCAGGCTGCACATATATAAAGGACTGGAAAAAAAAAGGAAGCCCCAGCAGATGAGCTTTTTTGCTACTCACCAGGGACTTTGTGTAGAAAATTCAAATCAGAATTACTGATTTCCAATCAGCCCTGACTTTAAAGACCTTTTTTGGACTTAAAATATCTAGGATTTTTCAGAGATCTACATCAATCTACTAATTTTATTTCACAACATAGCTAACACAACCTATTCAACATTTAAGCTTTCTTAGTCCCACCATCCCTTTTAAACCCCATTTTACAACTGGTGACACTTGCAGTCTTCCATTTCTCTGATACTATATGAGAGGGCAGGCCAAACAGCAAGTAAATTTGGTAAATTTATACTCAGCTCTTTTAGAGCTCTAGGGTTAACAAAAAAGTAATTCCACTAACTTATGAGTTTTAATCATTTTGTTCTATCATTTTTTCTACTGATAATCCAGTCACAGTTCTCCAGCTTTAAAAAAAATAGGCCCTGCTGCTCTGAAGGGAATACCAGTAAATACACACTAACTTTACAGCTGAATATAGAAATTTCAAACCTACTTGTCAAAAGTAGGGCTTCAGGTTCACTCACACAGAGATGGTTTAACTCGGGGTCTTGAAACCTTGCACACTAACATGCTGTGCTGTTTGAAAAGCTGCTTTTTCCAGAGCTATCCATGTTAAAATACATTATTTCACCTTACTGATGAAAAGTGATTATATGAAATGAAAAGGATTTTAAGTAGCTTTTAACTACTGAAGATGACTTTTACCCACTGTGCATAGAATAACAACTAACAGAATACTCCTCTCCTGTTCTTCCCCAGCCCTGTATCCTGCAAAAGCCAAGAACGTTTGTGTGTGCCCAAACACTCATAACAGGCTTCAAGGACCCAGCCATGCCTGTGGCATAACTCAGCCAACCCCAGGGCTGAGTGACCAGGTCTCTGCCCTCAGACAAGTCAGTGTAAAGTCTCCAGTCAAGTGCAATGAGTTGGGTTTGTGAATAGGAGAAATACATGTATCCACACACTGCATATACACTGCCTATGCCTTCAAAACAATTGCAACCTTTAGCTACCTTGAATTAAAAAGTCATTCAAATTGTGATTATTTTGCAACTAAGTATGTGGCATTTCCATTACATTTTCCATAAATATTCCAAAAAGTCACATTATGGCAATAAGATACAAAAGTTAGTTAAAAAACAGACTGCCAAAATCTGTGACCAACTGACAACACGGTCAGAAATGAGATTTGCATGCACTAAACTAAATTAGCGTCTTCCTATTCTGCTGCTGCAAAATCCACTATCATGCTCTATTTTGCAACAAAGGAGATGACTTCTTATTCTAGTTTTAGATAGAAATTTTTAAACAGAAGTTTTAAAGATCACATGACAGATAAGTCTCGCTTACTTGGTTTCACTTGTTCACATAAGTCTTAATGATGCTTCATTTGGGGGAAAAAAAAGAAAATCCACCAAAAAAATGCATCCTTCTGAACCACTTGTCGCCACTGTATTTCCCCAAGTAAAGGACACCCGTTCTGCCTGGGCACTGGTAAGAACAGGAATTCTTCACAGGTTTATCATATATGTCACTGACATAACCAACACTTTACAAAAGCACTTAAAGTAATTTGGAAATTAGGAACAGCTGAAGGGTGTCTGCTCCTCCTAAGTCTCCCCAGTCACTACATTTGAAGAAACATGAATGTTTGAACTAGTAGTTCTAGCTCAAAGTGTTCTCAACAAGTCATTCTTTGACCCAAGACAATGCATTTTTCTTCTAATAGCTTATTAGATCACAACTACACTTTCATCTCCTCTCCCCCAAGATTTCCTGAGGGGAAAAGCATGTTTATTGCATTTTCATTTAACCCTCACTCTCAAAGACTACAAATAATATCAGAGTCAGGAGAACTGCTGAATTACAAAGAAAAGGTTACCATGGACAGGGCGTAACCTCCTCCATTACCCAGAAATTCTTACAATCTGCACAGTTCCCAAATTTCAGGTTTGGAAGGAAAACTTTCTAGTAAAACTTACTAAATTCTAAAAGTTCGCAGCATGAATATAACATTAAGAAGGGCCTTGTCAGGCTTACAGACTTTTGGACCAGAGAGGACTCAGAAAAACTTCATTAACACCTCTGGCCTTCCTAAGGCAAAGAGTGAAAATTTCATTTTTAGCCCTCTCCCCCAGTTCAGATTTCCCGTCATTTCTGACAAACTAGCATCCACCGAAAGCTAAAGAATAAACTGAAAATATTGAAATATATTATGCAATTCTCTCCCTTTCTCAGGGAAGAAGTGGGAGGAGCTGGGGGAGGTTAATGCAAAGCTTTGGCTTTAGCTTTGAATGCTGGTAACCTTGCAAGTCATTTAATCCTCCCACAATGGAAGAGCAGCCAAGCAGTAGTATGAACAGGTAGAAAAGCAGATTTTTTTCAAGTATACAGCGTCAACTGAAAGAATGATGCAAAAAAGTAAACTAATTCTATTAAAGAAAAAAATCCTCACTATGACAGTAGTCACATGTTGGAATAAACTGTCCCAAGAGGTTGTAGAAGCTTCTGCCTTGGACATGTTCATCTCACCTGGACAAGACCTAAACTCAACTCTGTGTTGAGTACTGGTTTGAAACAGACAAATTTTAACATCTTCTCCTTACAACCTTCTACGGTTTATTAATAGCCCCAAGCCGGGCTACATGCTGACAGCCAAAACTTTTAATGCCTGTCCTTTTTACCTGTCCTGTTGATGGAAGCATTTCATGACATTGATAAAATAGTACTGATTCAGATCCACACTCTTAGAAAAACATTTTAAAAGCAGCTCACATCTCAGTGGCAGATTTCTTCACCAGAATTTCTTTTCACTTTTCTAAGGGACTCTTGGAGGAAGAGAGAGTGAAAGAGTAGTTTTGATCTAATGAGCTCTTGGAAGGAAAACGCATCATCCTGAGTAAGAAAATTACTTGTTGAGAACACTTTGACCTGGAAATACTAGTTTAAAACATTCATGCAGGCTGCCCACTCCACATTGAAACCCTCCTCATCATCTGGCTCATACATCCAGTTGCAGCCTAAATAAAAAAGAGCAATGCCTAACTGGACAAAGCATTCAAATATTCCTCCAGCTATGATTAATTATATTCCTTTGTCAACTACAAAAAACTTGCTGTGTGAGAGGCAAACTTGCAGAAAAGCATAACTGACACACAGTTTGACATGAGAAGCTATTCCAGATGACAGAGGGCTAACTTGCAAAAATATGCTCCAAAATTGACATCTACTAAATACATATATGTGGGTATAAGCAGAGGACAACACACCAGCTTAAATTACAAGGCTTAGGACAGTTCCATGCATTTTCACTTTGTCTGCAACATGACATGACAGAGATCCAACAGGAAACACAAAACAGTTGTCAAAGCTAAGTATTGCAACCTGTTAATGAAAATTCTGTAATAAGGTGTGCCCACCATCTGGATGACAAATCAAGGAGTAGGCAAAAATGTCAAACACAAGTTACTCTCTCTCATGTTCCTCAGTATCAGTAGACATATTTTATGGTAAACGTGAAAGTATGCTCAATCTACCTGGAATTGTGAAGCAAGTATTCTCAACACAAGAGCAAGGATCTCATGCTGCTGTAGAAGTACTCAGGAGCAAAGACCTCAATGACCAGGAACCTGCAGTAATTAAAACCATCTTACAAATCTCACTGGTAACCATGCCTGTCCCTTTATAATGCAAAGCATGTGAATGAGAAAAATTAATAAATTAGTCTATACTTGGTGCTTCCATCTAAGTGTGAAAACTCTGTGCCAGGTTTTGAGGATTTAATGTTTCTGCAAATTAAAAAAGAAAGATCTTTTGTAATAAATTACTAGCATATTATGTCAACCTGGTCACTGGAAGAAGGCTCTGAATCAAGTTAAAATAAGATTAACCTACACCACAAAGTGCTTCTGCTGCAAATCTGCTTAGACAATTCCTAGACTTGGACATTAGTCTTGATTTTTTTACTCTTTTAGGTTTCAAGCAAATTACTTCCAAGAAAACTCTGAGAGTTTTATTCCCTGTAATAAAGTCTGCAGCACCTCCTTAAATTGAAATTACCACCCTCTTACCACCAAACTCACAGCAGGAAAAAAAGCAGACATATTCAATCAAGCCCAGTTGATGAGTAGGATAAACAAACATACAAATGAAACAGAGGGAATCACAGGACTAACCAAAGAAATTGAGAATCACTTAATTCCAGCTAAGGAATTGCAAAGGCATAAAGAGAGATGTCTAAAAGAAGGTACGCAAAATGTGCTTGCAGACCTGGCATTAATACAGACTGCAAAAACTAGTTATGCTCATCAGTTATATGTTGGGTCTTTAATACATGAAGTTTCATCCTCTTTGACATGATATTATCAAAATATTGTTTCTACATATTTCACTGCAAGTATTTTCTGAAGTGGAAAATTCCATTTTTATGAAGTTCAGCAGCACATACTTTTTTGCCCAGCAATGCATCTTGAAATATCTTAAAAATGTGAGAACAGCTTTCTTAAGCTCTGCACTGAGTATGAAGTTCTATGTTAAAAATTACATTCCTTATCTTTCCCTCAAACAAGTTTACAACATAGGAAAAGAAACATAATAAATCTCAGTAAGCCCCAAATAAATAAAATACATTTTTCACACCAGGCACACTATCAGAACAATTAAAAAGAAAAGAAAAACAGAACTAAAATAAAAGCTATTTAGCTCTGACAGAGACTGGTTTATATCATAATCCCACAGATACAAAAGGTGTAAAAAGGACACACTACATTTTACCAAGTTTTCAAATAACTTTTCTTCTTTTTCTAACTGTAAATCTTAAAAAAAGAATTGGCTATTTAAGATGAAAATGAACAAAATGTACTATTGTGTAATGAGTCTGGAACACGTTCTCCAGATGTTACTGTTCAAAGACATTTATATAAATCAGAACAAATCCAGGTCCTGCCAAACTGCTCTGGAAGAACCAGGCAAGCAAGCTGCAGAATTCTCCATTTAAATCTATCACAAAGAAATGACAATAACCAAACCCCAGGCTATTTAGGTTTTACTCAAACTACACACAAGTATTCATTTTGAACTCTGAATAAAATGTTTCACCCTTAGCTTATGTCCATGATGTCAAAAATTCTGAACTTCTTCCTTCTACCAAAGGCAGTGTTTTAGGAAGGACCAGGACCTATGCCAAAGCAACACCATGTTTCTCCAGTAAGCTTGCAGTCTGCTTTTGAAGCATTGAGATAACATTTTTCCATCCACTTATACACTAAAGCCCTAACACTTATGCTACTTTAGGCAGAGTTTTCCTCCTCCTCACGATAGCATATGGTTATGTTCTAAAAGAATATAAAAGACACCATGATTATTGATTAAAAGTTCCACATAAAAACTTCAGACTGTCTTCCCACGTGTTAAGACCCAACTAGTAGTAACTTTTGGAAGGCAGAACACACTGTTTTAATATATTGCATTACAGCCCAACCAAACTGTGTTCCTGTACTTCTTACCCATGCACAGTAACATTTGGGACCACAAGAACAACCAGAAAAACCCAGAATCTCCATTGACAGATCTCTGCTTCCTTACTAGTAACATCAAATGTAGTCTACACAATAAAAAATGTTCTGAAATCACTAAAATATTTACAATATAAACATTTTAAAGTATTTGATTTATTTTGGAGCCAAACTGTCAGATTTTTTTAAAAAACAACCCTATACCATATCTACTTCTATTAGTTCAGCTTCAAAAGGTTCTCCCACCATTTCATGCTACTAAAAGCCATCAGGACATTAAGCAGTTTTTGCAAGCACATCCAAACTTCAGCCAGCAGCCTTCACCAAATACTCTAACAACATGGGGACAACTCTCTTCTGACTCATGTTTTCCTCCATAAGCTTTTCACTTAAAACACAGAACTTGCTTTCAGGAGTTTTCTACAGCTAAAGCTCATAAAATAATATTGTGCTCAAGTAAATACTTATCTTCAAAGAATAACTACTATTTTTTTAGAAAAGCTGGTGTCCCTTGGGCATGGCTAGGTACAGCCATCTCCTGGCCAAATAAAAAGACTACTGAATTCGTTTACTAGACTATAAATAAACGATTCATTTACTGAGAATGAAGTGTTCCCTGAAAACTCACACAGGTGTTTACACCTTAAACACAAGATCTACAGAATAACAACCAGGGATTACAGTGGATTGGGTGTTGTAAATAAACATTATTGCTGCAAGACAAGCTAGCATTGTCATGAGATGTAACAACAGAGAGCTGTAAGCAACCAGGTTTTACTCAGTAAAACATGAGACTAAAGTATCCAGTTTTGGATGCCCTATATACTCCAGCTGCAGCAACTAGAGTTCAGGGAAAACTGATCAATAAAGAAAAGCTTCAAACCATAACAATAATCCTGCAATGGGACCTTTCTCTGCATAGGGAAGCCAGAGAAACTTCACCCCTGGAGGCTAAAAACAGCCTTTGCCAGCTGATGTGTCCCAAAACATACCCTGTGCTTCAGAGAGAAAATTCTGTAAGGCAGACAGAAAGGACAGGAAAACAAGTATGGAAGTGATAAATAAAATCATTTTTAAAGCATCCAGCTGATTGCTAATGTGGCTAGGTCATCCTGACATAAGGAACATAAGGATGCTATTTTCTTTCAGAGCTACAACTGTGGTTTCATATGTAGTTCAGTCATTGGCTTTTTGATGTGTTTGAAATTTGCCACAGGGGAATTTCTGACTCAACTCCCCCTATTCTCACAGGATTCAATGCAAGTGTTACCTCTTCTCCTGATGTTCCTTTTTTTCCTATAATTTATCAATTTGCAAGAAAATATCCTGAACTGATTGAATAGACAGAAATTACTGTTTACAATCTGCTCCCCATCTATTTCACACTTTTTTAAAAATATGGTTTGGAAGAAAATAATCCTAGCAACTATACACTTCTAGCTGCATCAAAAAACCAATAATAATAATGCACAGGAAGTATTATATACAAAACAATCTTATAAGCTTGAAAATATTAGGGGAAAAAAAGAGAATTAAATTTCAGGTTACTTGTGCATACCTTTTCCACTCTAAATGTCAAAACTGTAAAATGAGTAAGGAGGAAAAAAAAGCTGCTTATTACACATTTACTACTATCTGCATGTATTAATGTCTCTAGCCACATGTGTAACTCAGAATTACCGAAAAGGAAATGATCTGAGATTGATTTGTTTCATCCTACGTAGGTATAGGAGTGACACACAGTTGTTCTTACTGAATTTCATTTTATCAAGTGTCCACCCAGCAAAAAAAGCAATTAGTGGCTGCACAGCAGTAGATTAGAAAAATACCCGGGGACTAAATCAGACCACAAACTGACAGTCAACACTGCATTGCTAATAAAGGCAGCAAACACCACTGTAGAACATTTCAGAAATGTTACACAGAAACCTCGGGAAAAGCACTTTGTTCTAATTGACTGTGTTTGAGGATACCATAAGCTGCTGTGGGCAGTACATCTCTGTGTCCACTGACAAACAAAAAAAAGGGGAACAGTAATAACAGAGACCAAAGAGAACGGATAAAAAATAAAAAGCCATGAGTCAAAACCCCTCCAATCAGTGATGGGACATTAATCCAGACAGGAAGAAACCTATTTCTTTTGTTCACTCTGTTATCACACAGAGGATCCCAAACAGTGACAAATTAATCACATGAGCAAGAAACAAATTCATTCCAAAACATTTCAAAAGAACAACTGCTGAAAACAGCATTTCTGCTGTAACTTCACAAAAATCAGTTTTGGTATCTCAGTCAACTCTTTGTGGAGTAAGTTCAGAACTCCCAAGGGACAGCATTAGGCCAAGTCTCTTGTACCCTGGGAAAACATTTGCTTCTGGCAGGAGATACCACAGTGACATCCTCCTGGAACTGAGAGAGTCTTTGAAATAATAACTCCCATTCAAAGTATTCACATTCTACCTGCATTTGCAAATAGTTGCAAGGGAATTAAAATGGCATTATTCAGGAATTCCCTACTGAAAAGTAAACGACTCATTTCCACTACTCTTTCAGTCAAAAATAATTTTCAACAGTTCAAAAACTTAGAAGACAATGTATTCAGGCCTGCAAATACTGGGAATCTAACTTACACAGTCACCTAGACTCCCTTGATGGCAAACAGAAGGACATTCCATGACAAGGAATAGCAGGCTGCTGCGCAATAGGGAATTGAGTGGAACCTCAAAAAGCTTGCAAATTTCATCTGTAAAAGTGAACATATAAACCCAAAAAAAGTCAGCCTCTACCCAAGCACTGCTATGGGGAAAGACCAGCCAAGCTCACATTTCTTCTGTTGGACTCTCAGAGTTCCGAGCAAGGATTGATCCTATTCCATGTTCTCAAAATACCACAATATTGAGCTCTGACATAGTTAGAAAGCTCCTGATCCTTACCCTTGCTAAGGACAATCTTTTGACATGGCAGCAAGTGCACATTAGATTCTCCCTTCAAGTGCAGCCCAGAATGGTATTAAAGACAAATCACCACAGAGGCCAAATCAGCACAGAGGCACTTCCAGATAAGGAAGCCCCCAAGCTGTAGGTGTTTGGAGGACAGCAGAAAGATCATTCAATTGAAGTATAATATATATATATATATATATATATACACACTTCATTTCCCTGTTTATGTCATTTTCATTTCTTGGCCACAGTAGGAGAGAGAGAAGGCGTTTTTTGTTTGTTTGTTTTTTTTTTTTTTAGTTACACAAAAAAACACCTGCCCTAGCATTCTTCTGGGTGACATCCTCTGCCAATCACTATTTCTGCTGTTCTTGTTTCTCAGTTTTCACTTCCGTCCACTCTCTCCATTTTTACCTTGTTTTTACCTCTGTTTTTTCCTCCCATTTTTTTACCTGCGATCATCTACTTCCTATCTCTGATCTCTTCCATATTTCTGTCATGTGGATGATAGTGATCTTTACATGTTGCAACTTTATTTCGCACTTCAGGCAGAGCAACAGGACACGTATTCCCACTCCAAGATCATTGTTTCAAATCCATTTGCAGACTCAAAGACAAATGGACAGCATTTTCTCCTAAGGATTAGAATAATAATGTACTTCCCCTTAAAAAAAAAAATTAAAAATGTTTGCACACGTTACCTAGGCTATAAAAACAGTAGGCAGTTTATATTACACTGTTCTAATGACAGGAAACTCCTCCAGAAAGCAGGACTATGGAACAGCAAGCATTCCTTATTTCATTAAGATACTCTAGAAGTTAGAGGACGCAACTTCTGCAAAACTGTGACAGTCAAAAACCTGTCAGAAGGTGATGGGCAAGGAGATAAGAAATATAACATGAATATGCTTTCCAGTGTACCAGACCAGAGGGGGCAGACAAAGGAAAAAAGTGTACAACAATTATTTCCCATATCAGAATGGAGCACTCTGCATAAATATTTCAGAAAGTCTACTCATTTTCAGAATTATACAGTGACAGATTTTTAAACATTCCAGTCAATCTCAGAAAACTGGAATAACGTATTTCAGACCTTTACATAAGATGTATAGGAACAAACATTCTATCTTTAGTCATACTATCATGGAAATGAAACCTCCACATGCTGACTTATTTACATACAATTCCTTAATTAAATATTTTTAAACAAAATTCCTGGTAGCATGTTAAAAATTCATCTGATTGAAAGGTTGTATTTATTTCCTTAAAAAGCCAATGAGCTTTCCTTCACTTACTAGTACAGGCCTCTGGCTGTGTTTATACAACACAACACTGCACTGGGAAAAAAGCAGCTTTTATATTTAATGACCAATTTATTCTAAAAGCAAATTTCTGTCTCTCCAGAGAGACTTCAATAACATTCTGGATAGCAACCAACATCTCTGTAATACTACATAGTATTAATATATTAAATTCTTCCTACTATAATATTAGATGATATTTAGACCTTGACCTCTAGAAAAGTGCTTAAAAATGAACTATCAATTTGTATCAAAATAACAACTTACAGGCATAGACTGCCACCTAGTGATTTTAATTATCTACAAGGAAAACTAAACTAAACAAATGAAACAAGTCAGCCTCTCTCTTCCAGGATAGGAGAAAAAACCCATTCATCCTTTCATATTTTATATCAACATATAGAAACAACCTCATATTACTTGCATCACTTATTAGAATTTAGTGGTAAATTAAGGAAGGGGATGGAGAGTCAGTAAGTGTATGTAATCTTCCTCATAAGATTCATCAGGCCAGTTGGTCATCACTTCCATCTGGAATTCCTTCTTATTTTACACAGAGTCTAGCCTTCTCATAAAACAAGCATTCCATCTAGAATTTATTTAATCTCTGAGACTGCACTGATAGGCAGACACACCCCTCAAAACATGCTATCCTTTCAATTTTTACACCTTCAGTATTTTCTCTTTCTCCTCAGCATTTTAACTATATTTTCAGTACATCCTCCAGTTCATCTTTGCCATTCCCTCTTCAGCCACTGCCTGTTTTCTACTGAGTTTCACTATCAATGAAGAAAGAAGCTGAGTTACCCATATCCTCTGATCTGCCTTACCAAACTGAATTTCCATTCTGTAAATGAGTCCTGAATTCAGGACCTTATATTCAGACTCTCTTTCTGTTCGAACTTGTATTTCAGATACTGTCTTTCATATACTTATGGGTGCCTCAGCAGCATCATAAAGAACTTTTATTTTTCCTGTGTATTGGGTTTGTATGGTCAGGTTTTGATAGAAGGAGAAGGAACTACAGGGGTGGCTTCTGGGAGAAGCTGCCAGAAACCTCCCCTGTATCCAACACAGCCAATGTCAGTCAGCTTCAGGACAGACCCACTTCTGGCCAAGGATGAGCCCATCAGCAAGGTCATGCCTCTGTAACAATATATCTAAGAAGGGGAAAAAAAAATTTATGGCACAGACTGTTGCAGCCCATGGTGAGGTGGCTGTGCCCCTGCAGTCCATGGAGGCCCATGGGGGAGCAGAGATCCACCTGCAGCCCCTCAAGCAACCACTTCAGAGCAGCTGGATGTCCAAAAAAAGAAGGTTGCAAACCCATGGGAAGCCCTCACCTGAGCAGGCTCATGGCAGGAACCTGTGGCCCTGTGGAGAGAGGAGCTCATATTGGAGTAGTTTTGCTGGCAGAGTTTGTGACCTCATGCAGGACTCATGATGGAGCAGCCTGTTCCTGAAGGAGTGCACCTTGTGGAAAGGGCCCACACTGGAGTAGTTCATGCAGAACTGCAGCCCAGGGGAAGGAGTCATGCTGGAGAAGTTTATGTAGAACTGTCTCCCATGAGGGGGACTCCACGTTGCAGCAGGGAAAGCATGCCTCTCCATGAGGGAGAAGCAGTGGCAGAGCCAACAAGTGATGAACTGACCATAAGCTCAATTCTCTGTCTCCCTGTGCCGCGGGGGGAGAGGAGAAGGCAGAGAATCAAGAGTGAAGCTAAGCCCAGAAAGGAGTGAGGGGTAGAGGGAATGTGTTTTTAAGATGTGTTTTACTTCTCATTATCCCACTCTGATTTTGATTGGTAATAATTCAACCAATTTCGGTAAGTCAAATCTCTTTTGCCCACGGCAGTAATCAGTTTGTGATCTCTCCATATCCTTATATCAACTCATGAACCTCTCGTTACAATTTCTCTCCCATGTCCGCTTGACGGAAATGATAGAGCAGCTTTGGTGGGTACTGGCCGTCAGCCAGGGTCAAACCACCACATCAAGTCATGCCTCCTCCATCTCCTTCTCTCTCAATCACTATCAACACCTTCAGTTCACGTTTCACCTAGACCTAAACATCAGAATCTGTAAAACAAACTTTTTATTAATGTAGGAAAATGGCAAAAAGCTTTTAAATTCTTTTTCTTCTCTTCTAGCTGACACAGTTTTCCTTTAGCAGGTATAATCTTTGCAATGGTCTGAAATGAATGTGAAAAGACAGCTTCCTACCTTGTTAATCTGATCTCACCAGCACTTCATATACTTATCTGTTTTACTTTAAGATCCCCTGAAACAAGAGTACTTCTTAGTTTTTCCTCATAAAATCTATCCTCTTATTCACCCTGAAGAGGTCAGTACCCTTTTCCAGGAAATGGCAATACCAGTTTCATTAGTCCTTGCTCAATGTTCATGTAAGTACTTCCCCAATTCTCATGTTTCCTCTCACAGTTTAAAGGAGTTCTTTCCAAATATTCCTGAAGTCACATCATAGCTTCCTCAAAAATCTCATTAAAAACCTTTGCTACCATACCCATGAAATAAACCTGATTCTAGCTAGGCTGCTGATGTGCTGTGACTGCTGCTTATCATCCTGATTAGCACAGTGGCAAGAGTCTTTTGCACTTCCTTAACAGACCCCCTGTGCTCTGTCAGGGCTGTCACAGAGTCTTTGAACAGCACTGGCACGTTGGAACATACTACGAATAAAATTCTACTACAAAGATTAAATAGTCTCTTTCCTTCATTCCAATATTATATGACTGTCTTACATTACAAAAAAAAAACCCTCAAAGCACCACCCTAACAATATAAAGTTTGTCACTTCTGTCTTTTAAACTGGAGATGTTCACTAAAACCCAAGAAGGTTGCTTATACAATCATCTGCTCCTGTTACTTACTTCCCAGACAACACCTTCTGTTGCCTATGTTTCCAGCAACTGGTTGCTGTCTCAGAAGCCTGGTTTTCATAAGGAGTCTAATACACACAGTCAAGACATCACACCAGTTAGAGAGCTGTAACTCAGTCTCAACAAGCAGCACTAAAGATCATGGCTAACAAAAGTTCTATCCAAATTACTTGAACATTAATGCGTAAACTAGAGAGCAAGAGAACATCCATATAGTAATTGTAGCAGAGAAGCATGACAACAAAATACAGTTGTGTTTCTGAAACTTCTTAGAAGTATAGTATAGTCTTCATCCTCTCCCTTTTTTGGTTTACTCAAAAATCTTTGTTCTCCAAGATGGCTTTGATCTCCAAGATTTAATCACTTGCTGCAAGAGATCCAAGTTATCCCTGTGGCTTGAAGAAAGCAAGCTGCTGAAACTTAATATGTTATAACCCCTTCTTCTCCGTAATAGCCCAGTGGGGGTGTAGCAATTGCAGCAGGGGAGTAGTAATTGCAAAATTAAAAGCTGTATCATGTTACTGTCGCCACAACCAGCTTCCAAGACCTGTAAAATGCTATACACTAACTAGCCTGCCACACATGAAACACTGATTTTATGGTTTCTTACCATTCCAGCAACAGTACTTCTCATAGCAAAATGAGTAAAAAAAAAGAGCAGGGATGTTAATATGAAACTGATGTCACATTTATAAATTAACTCACCATACTTGTCTCGCAAGCCAACTGTACATCTGAAGACTCCACCAAAGGCCACGTCTTCACCAAATATAACTGAAAATGAGAACAGTTAAGGAAGGCTAACACTACTCCAATGCATCTTACTTTTAAATCATCATGTTTCAAAAGCTTTTATATTTGACACTAATAGTAACTCTTAACATTTCATTTCACTTCAAGATTTATCTAGATTTAAGCATTTCTCATGCACAGCCTGACTATAACAAAGAGCTAAGGTTAATGAGGAATCAGAACACCAACACAGCTGGCTCAAAACAGAATTCATGAAACTGATTCTGTTAGGCTTTCATTAGCTTTTTTATTTTTTTGAAACATCCTATAATAACACAGTGTCTGAAACTAAATGAGCAAAATCCCAAAAAGCGATTACATTCAGTCACCAAAGAGTCATTGAAATTCTGCTTCAAGTGGTAACCATTTGCATTCTTCATCCACAGATTTCAATAAATATAGTGTTTATAAACCATCAAAATGAAGGGGTTTTTTTCAAAATATCAATCCAATATGAAATGTCAAGCCTTCTCCAAAAATACCTGGCAGACCCCTGAAGAATGACTTCAAAGGAGCCCTTCTACAGAAAAGATGACTATTTAATAACTAGGACAGTTCTCAGTATTTAACACTACTATTATAGTCAAAAAAGTTTTATCACTAAAAGTAATTGCCCTTAAAACTTAGCTTCATATCAACTAATCTGTTAGGGTTTTTTTCTTTGAATTTAGGGAATGGTTATGTCTAATTTTTCTTAAAACAGTTTTTTTATGTTTCACAGAAACAAGTATTGTCCATTTCAATTTTTAAGGATGTAAAATGTGCAGCAATATCACCAATAGCTGCTTGCATAAACCAGGGTCAGTTCTGATTATTCCTCAATTCTTCCATATTCTTCATTTTCTATAGGACACAAAATAATAAGTTAACCTTCTTGCCTTTCAAACATTATTCTTAATTAAATAAAAAAATTTCTGAGTGGAATCACTAAAACGGATTAGCATACTTGTGCTAATCACATCAATGACACCACTTAAAGAAAAATAACTTCTCTAAAGATGTAAAATGAATGCACTCATGGAGTGTACGACTGATCTATGTCCCTAGATCACTTCTCTAATTTTTAACAACAATTTAGGAGGGATTTTATGTACCTAAAATCTTTCTAAGTCCTTTCTGTTACCATATGGCTCCTTTATTTTGAGCCAGCTGGCATCTACAAAAAATATTCCCATTTAATGCTGGTGTCCATAAACTTGAATGGATTTACTCATTCAGTTCAGCCACTGAAATATATTTTCCTGGAGAAATTCTAATTTTCATCAACACAAATATGAGGATTTCCACACTTAAACAACAATTGCTCAATTCCCATACAACTAAAAACATATGAAGGACATGTTTTCTATTGCGAAAAGTCCTAATTAATTCAGTAAGTGCTGTGATTCTGAGAATTCACGTCTGGACTGTAGAACTCCAACATGGTCTTGCAAAGGGCTTTACAAAGAGTAAGCCCTGCAAACATGAGGAGTGAGACTGGAATCTTAGAGCGACTGGTTCTCTAAATGCTCAAGATCATATATGAGTCTAGGTAACTGCTGGACTAACATTCTACTTGCTTTTATATGGTTGATTCTATAGAAATGGTAATAAAATGTTTTCTTGGGCCTAATTAACCCTCAGTTGTCTAAGTTTAATCTAATCAAGGTGCATTTAGAATAGCTGAGATTGAGAGCAAATGTATACAGGCATAGTACTGGACAGACAACATGCAATTTGTCCCAACAGATTAGACAATTAGTCAGACTTTAGGTTGAGCAGTGATTCAAGCAGTGCCAAAAAGAGCTATTGTAAAGAAAATCCAGAATTACACAAGATAATGCACCCTTTGCAGCTGTGTTCATGGCATGAACCATCTCTTTCAGATATTTGGCCATCATCATGCCTTTGTTAGGACAACAGAAGCAAAAGACCTCCTGTCACGTATAAGAATTAAAAGTGGAGTAAATAATTTTGTGCAATGGTTTAGGATAAGCCTTTTAAATCCCACTATAATGAAGTCACATCTTCCAAGTTATGGGTTATGCAGACTGCAAAAGCCTAGCAAATCTTACACTGCCTATGCACAACAATGAACAGAAATCAGTAAAGCTGTAAATTAATTCTGGAGGGCAAGGAAGAAAGCAGAATGTACAGAGCAAGGAATATATTGTCTATAAAAAATACCAGGTTTAGGGAACAGAAGGTTTAAGAAACGTAAAAGTAATGTTTACATTTTTAAAGCTCCTACTAGTGGGACTCAAGCTGCCTCAAGGACAGTTCTCACCAGTAATACTTTAAGCATGTTAAATAATGTATCTTCTGTCCTCCCTTTCAAGTGAAATAGAGCTAATATAGAAGACACAATTGCATCTTAGACCATATAATCCATTAGTGATCTGTTAATGCAACACATTTTTAAGATTTGAGATCAAAGCGTAGAAATAAGTTACTAAAAATCTTTAAAGGCCATGAGAAATACACTAAATATTGTACACACATCGCAAACCAAAACACAATTTATATAAAGCAAAACAAACTAACAAGTATAAGGTACCTGCAGTTGGATCTTTGGCTAAAGCATTGTCCAAGGCACTTGTTATGGATTGGAAAAGATTCATCTTCTGAGTCTGCCCTGTGTGAAAGTGATCAGTCCACAATTTAATTTGGGTCAAAACACAAAGTACATTAGAAAACACTGGTGCAAACATACTTAAAAACTTAACCATTACAAAAAAAAAAAAAAAAAAAAAAAAAAAAAACCACTGTTAAGAATACCCAAGATTCATTTGCTGAATAAATTTAAATTATGGGATAGATGGGATTGTATATTTGGCCTTCCCAAGGACTATAATTCTATTTTCAATTTTTTTTTTTTTTTTTTTTTTTTTTTTTTTTTCCAAAAAACTTTGCTCTTGCCTAGAGCAAATGCAGCTTTGCAATGCTCAAACACTGGGAACAATGTCTTCCTTTTCAAAGGAAGAAACCAAAGTATTATTGTTTTGGCGACTGGGATCGCCCTCCCACTAAAATTCACTGAAGCTTACTTTATTATTCTTTAATCACAATAGACATCTATTATTACCAGAAATTTTCTAGACCACTGGCCTGCTCCCTGCACTGCAGTTAGTAAGCGTCTGAAGCATCAAATCCATACTTCAAAGAAAGAAACCTGTTGCTGAAGCAAAGCAAGTTGTTTAATTCCAATCAAGACTACCAGAGAGCCCATCTTCATTCCAGCCCTGCAGAGAAAAACAAGGAGGCCTGGAAGCAAAGATGGGCCAAAACAATAGCCTAGTCCTCACTACTGTGATCAATTCAGATTCTCCAAGCAAATAAAATAATCCTCAAAAGAAACCAAGTAAGTAAGAAATTGCTTGGCTGACATTTGGTAGCTCTTTAACGGGCAAAACCTCTTAAAAGTCACGACTAAGAAGCCACAGTACAAGAGAATGCTACCTTCCAACACACACAGTGTGTAAAATCAAACAAATATGATTAGATGGAGATCCCACACAAACGTAACAAGTGCCAGAATTCAGAAAGAACTACATTCTTTTTTCAGTAGTTACAGTACCTCCCAACAAACGTTCAGCTTCCCTTTCTTCTAAATTGTTAATTAATGTTAGTATTTTTTGTTAAAGACTTGTGTCACTCCACACCCGAGTAGCTGCATTCCTACACATCCCTGTGCTTGTTAACTTCACTTGTTATACTTTACACGGCTCTTTAAGGAGAGGAAAATGTGAGAAAAAAAAGAAAAAGTTATGGGAATTGTGCAAGCTATACAAAAGCCCTAACGAGCAAAATTTACAAATTCAAGAGAAGAAAAGCTGGGGAACAGCAGCTGTTTCTCTCTTTCCCTAGTCATCCACATTAGCACTTAGGTTATCTTTTCTACAAGACACCGTCCTTCCAATATTTGATATAAATAAATAGCTATTACTTAAGCTACTGTCAGAAACTCATTACCATTGATAGTTCTAACCTGCTTCTCTTACTTATAACACAGGCCTTTGTATCAGCCCCACAGAGGAAAGCGGAAACTAATTGTGCCTTTTAGATTTGAACTGTGAAGTTGGAAAAGCAGTATCTCAACAATATCAAGATCCGTATTGCCATAACTTTGTTTCACTTCCACTACTTTACACAGAATTTCAAAGTGTATTTTAACTCTCAGGGAATTAGCTTTCTATTAACTAATGACAATAACTGGCATGCCACTCCAGAGCTTCTTCACATGATCTCAGGCAGGGACCTGCCATACCCAAGCTTCACCATGTGGCACCTCGGATGCCTGTACATCTTTATCACTAACAGAAACAGTAGGGAACTCTGTTTCTGTTGGTCCAAGAGGCAACACCAAAGTATCCAACCAAGTAACAAGTTTCCTAGAGGATAGTGAGGTTCACGTGATAGAAACAGCTGTTCTGCAGCTGGCAGGCTTCTTCCAAGAGAACTCGGCAGTAGCCATTTGCAGGGATACATCTCAGAAACAAAAATCAAGCACCATGCGCTGCTCATTTCCAAGTTATCTGTGTTTACTCTCAACCATGTGACCACGAGGACGACCTCGAGCCTTTCAGCGGACAGCAGTCTTTATTCACCATAGGTTTATTATCACACTCACGACCTAAGCACGCAGTACAAAAATCTGAACAGATGTCAAGTCAGTAAGTTACTGCTAGCGTTTGGTACAGGACAGGGGCCGAGGATGGCCTTGCAGGTCTGAGCACACGATGGGCCCATGTACAGCAATTCTAGCACTGACAGCCCAAAATACTTCGCCACCCCACCGTGGAGGGGGCCTGCGGAACCCCCGGCCCCGCCAGCGGCCCACAGGGACCTTCCCACCCACAGCTCAGGATTTCTGCGGAAAGCCGGCGGGTGGAAGTGCCGAGGATACAGCGGGGTCACGCGACCATGCGGATGCCTCCGCCGCCCCGGGCTCGACTTGCAGGCCCCACCGGGTCCTCGGCGGGTTCTGCCTGCCTGCCTCCCAGCCCGGAGGGGGTTATTGGCGGCCCCTCGCAAGAAGACAGGGACTGCAGGGCGGAGCCGGCGGCAGAGCGAGGTTGAGGCCGGCCCGCGGGGTGGACCCCGGCCCAGCCGCGCTCTCACCGTACTCGCTGGGCGCCGGGTCCGGCTGGAAAGCGAAGTGCGCGGCGGCCCGGCGGGGTGCGCTCGGCAGCGGGGCCAGGCGGCCCCAGAGCCCGGCGGGGAGCGCCGCGCGCAGCGCCCGCCCCGCCGCCGCCATCGCCGCGATGCCGGGCCCTCCGCCGCCAGCAGGTTCTAAAGAGGCGGGGTCCCGGGCCGGCCTGCCATTGGCCAGCGCAGCCGGGGCACGGGCCAATTAGCAGCGGCTCCGCGGTGGGTGGAGGAGCGGGAGGGAGGGAGTATTGCTGCACGCGCGGGAGGCGTGGCCTGGGGGGCGAGGGGGAGGTGGCGCGGGTACGTGGTGGGCGCGCGGCAGCTGTGAGGGGGCCGGGCGCGGGAGCGCGCTGCTCCCGTGAGCCCTCGCAGCCGCAGGGGCGGGGGCAGCTACGGGTATAATCATAGCGACGGCCGGAGGTGCAGTCGTAGGCACGGCCACAAGCCATGGCCACAGGCACAGCCATAGCCACAGGCACAGCCATGGCCGCAGTCGTAGGCACGGCCACAGGGGGCTTCGCCGCACGCTCGGTGCCGTCACAGTCTCAGCTGAAACCAAAGGCTTCCACCTCTCTCCTTAAACTCTTCTCTTTTTTTTCACTGCAGGGGTTGTCGTGTCACCACCCCAGAATCGACAAATCGTAGACTGGTTTTGGTTGGAAGGGACCTTAGAGGTGATCTAGTTCCAACAGTGGCAGGGATGCCTTTCACTCGGCAAAGTTGCTTAGAGTCCCGTCCAACCTGGTCTTGAACACTTCCAGGTATGGGGCATCCACAGCTTCTCTGGGCCACCTGTTCTAATGCCTTCACCATTCTTGCAGTAAAGAGTTCATTACCTAATATCCAATCTAAACCTATTCTCTTCCAGTTTTAATCCATTCCTCCTTGTCTCATCACTATATGCGCTCCTAGGGCATCTTCTTCTCCACCTTTCTTTAGGCTCTAGGCTTCTAGGCTCCCTTCACAAATATCTGAAATCCTCAAGTTCTACCCCAGCAACTGCCCCAGAAGGGTAAAAAGGATTCTTAAACCTGCAGATATTACCTGTTCCACTCTGTCTCTCAAAACCCCTCTCAACTGCCCATCCAACCTGCCTCTCAGTCTGTCTCATTTCAAATTATTTTTTCCAAGGTCTTTTCTTCCAAACACTCTTGCTCATACCTTTTTTACATTATTTTATTGAATTTATGATCTTTCATAGGCACATATTTTCTTTGTCAGGTTTTATAAAAACATTCTTTCTAATGTTCTCCTCACCAAAGTGACCACCTCACATTCCATCCATTATCCAGGTGAATCTTCTTGGTCTGCTTTTGCAGCCTCTCTTTCTTCCTCTGTACACCCATCCTTGCTACCTTTTAGTTGTCTCCTGATCAGTCCTTTCCCTTTTGTCAGTGCTTCACATCTCTGTGCATGCCTCTTCATCAGCCATTTTCATGCAGCCTCCAACATGTGACAAGCTCTGATTTGTTCTTCCATGTCTGTTTTGATATTATCCATAAGACCAACCATACTGGTTAGCATTTTTACTTTGCTCCAAGAACTCTAACTCAATATCATGGCTCAAAGAAAAGGGCTAGAAAATAGGATTATGTATAAATGGTATCCCCTCTTTGAAATGAGAGGGCTCATGTGTAACCTTGTGTGAACAGGGCCTAATTTAAATACTGAAATGTTAGATTTCATGTCTAACACAAAATATGTATAACTGTTATGGTTAGATTTTTTAAAAATCTGAGTTCTAAGCCATTACTGAATATCCCTGTAATGACCACAGTTCCATTTCATTGAGGACTATTGTTTCATTATGTATTCTGTGAAAAAATTTTTTTTCATGTTGATTTAGAATTTCTTAATCATTAAGATTTGTGCAAAATAAAAGGCTTGATCTTCCTGCCAACTGGGGAGATCGTCCATTTGGTTTTTAACATGCCCTTTATCCTTAGAGACTGCTGAAAAAGCACTCAAAATTTTGAGTGATTGATCATGAGATCAAACAAGTTTGAACATATCCCAGTATATCCCAGGGAAACAAGGCACTTTAAGTTTCTAAAGGGGATGAGAATTTTAACAAACAATAGAAAAGCCATCTTTGCAATGAACAAGGAGTATAAATGTCAAGTGTTGAGGTTGCTTCCAACTTCAACTGAAGGCAACACAGGTGTTTGAAAAAGTTTAGTACCTGGAAAACATAACCATCAAGTGATATACAATCATGTAATATGTATTGCTAATAGTGGAAGATACTACAAATATCCAAGTTTACTATTCAAATAGTTGCATTTCTTTCAGAAAGCAATGTATCTGAGTAGGAGGAATTGAGCTATATTTCACATCATTGTGGCAAGATCTGCAAAACTTAAAAAATTAAGAGCAATAGTATAGAAAGGAATCAATCTTTACATGTGAGTCTGTCATCTATTACTAATATGGCAATTGTTGTATCTGTGAATTGCTAAACTCATACTATAAACTGTAAGATATATTCTGCTTATGTACAGTTAGTATATGCCATGCTGTGACTCTTGTCTCCTATACCTGGTGATATATGGAACTTGAAAGGGAAAAGAATGGCCATGTGGCCCAGTATCTTACAGAGGAACTTACAGCATTTATAATGAAAGGGTGGAAAGGGAGAAATATCTCCAGTAAGATGTTCACCTGATAGTCAGACTTAGGTGAAAGAGAAAAAAAGTATCTGGAGATATACTAACACCTAAATTGCTGTTGCCTTTTGAGTACAAAACATGGTTTGTCCACATGGCCTTGAATATTTGCACTGGTAATAAAAATAAAAGGCGAGGCAATCATAAAGGTTTATCCAAATGTACACTGGCTGAACAATATTTTAGTGGAATTTAGTCCCAGCATTTATGTCTTTCCAGCTCTGATGGGGTAATAATGATATCCATGTTGTTGCTGGTATATATTATGATATTCCAGCAACTTCAGTTACATTTTGAAGACTTCTTTTGGAAGTTGTTAAGTCATTTAGGGCCACTTCTGTTAAATCTGTACAGCAGACATTAGGAGCTGAAATCAGCTGCATTCCCCATCTGTGTGTATTAGTCATTTTGTACATCCTTAGTATTGTTGACAACCATTAAAAAACTCTGGCAGGAATTACTATTATCTGTGAATAATCATGCAAAGCAACTAATGATGATGTTTGCAGACCCTACTGACACAGACCAGATTATGCCCATATTTATGCCAGCGTCAATCAGATGTAACTCCTTTGAAGTCCTTGTTGTTGCCTCTGATTGGCATGGATCTAGTTGAGAGCAAACTGCAATATTGGATTTAGACATAAACATATGGCTCCAAGTCTACTATTCTATTTCAAAACCTCTCAAATTTTTTTACATAGCTTGCAGCTGAACCTTAAACTTGTCCTATTTCCTAGCAGATGTTACTTTATTTAAATTACATTTCTGTAGATGATGAAGTATCCAGGCGATTTCTATTGCATTCATTCGAGCATGGTTATTTTCTTGTCACTTCTGTCTGACATGTTATAGTGTTGCTATTAGTTTTCCTCCCTGTTCTGTGGTTCCTGGAATGAATTTTGTTGCATGTTTCTACCCCCGCAGTTCCTTATTGTCTGCTTTGTCCTTCTTTTTCTGTACTGATACTTTGGAGCTGTTTTCTCCCATCCATTCCCCCTCAGACAAATGGGGGTTTTTTGCAGATTAGGGACAGTAATTTCTTTCTTGGATATGTGAAAATGAGAAGTTGTAGCATTTGGTCTGACTGGTTTTATTAGCAGTCCTGTACAGATTAAATGTGGGAACAGAAAGGGTTGTCTTACTCCTAAGAATGAGTAAGACAAACTGAACAAGACCAGAGCAGTAATGGTTTTGATCAACAGGACTTATAAATAAATGGTTTCATCTTAGGTAGCATAAATGCCAGAAACCCTTTTGCAGTTTAGCAGAAAAATTATTATTTTACACTTTGATAAAAAGCAAGTCAGGGCAATCTATCTGGAACCAGATGAGTTGTAGTATGGCAGAGAGCAGAAAAACAAAAAGAAAAGAAGCTTTAATGGTGTAGTTTTGCACTCATTTTCATGTAAGTCAGAAATCATCCAGTTACTTCTGCAGAATGACCCACTTCTGTGGTAAAACAGTGCTTCCCACTCAGTCTAGAATAATAACTGAAGGTTTCATCACCATTTGCTTTTTAGATTTTTAAACACTGCACACTTAAGTTGAAGACAGTTCTATTTTAAATTACATGAGTAATTCATAACATTAAGTGAATCAAGTAGTGTCTATCCATGGAGACATTATTCAGCTTTCTTTATACGAGATTACAGTCTTTCATAATTACAGGATGAGAAACCCACTCCTCTTTAATTCAACCACTTTTAATTGCCTTGAAACCACAGAGCATATTTAACTCTATTTTCTACTGACTTAATCTAGAAATACCTGTACAGGGAAATGACTTCTAATAGTTAACATCTCATAATTCTAATGCCAAAAGAAGTCATGATGAAATCCAATTTGTGCAAGGAATGGGGATCACATTTTTATCCTGGGGATAGTTAAATGTAGGAACAATTTACCTGAGAACGTGCTGGATTCTCATCCCTTTCACTCCTCAAATCATAACTAGATTTTGTAGAAGATGTACTGTAGCTCAAACAAAAAATGCTATCTTGATAGCAAAACTACTGGGTGAAGTCATACTGAAATAATCTTCAGGTGTGTTGAATGCATTTGTGTGTACGTATATATGTATATATACACATATAGCTGACATTATAAATGGTGTTCAAAAAACAAATATACAGAGATGGCTTTAAGTAATGGTCATGAGATTTAAAGAAGTCACATTTGGTTCCCATGAGTTCCCATCAGGTTTCCACATTGTTCTGTCTGCTGTTGCCAGGTGTTGCTCCAGAGATAGCCATGTACCAAGCAACATGTTCAAGAGGTTTAAATAAGTGTTTGAGGCAATGCCACAGACTGGTCTTTAGCTGCTGATCAAAATGGGAGCTGTGATCAGCTACAAAAGTAATAAATCTCTCCCCAGAGTGTTAATAGTAATTTCTGAAATTAAAAATACCGAAAGTGTACTCTACCAGCCAGTGAACAAGACCTACTGCAGCCATATAATTTTAAAATATGCCATACTTTTGCATGTAGGGACATCAATTTCTGTGCATCACCTGGCCATTTGTTGAACTAGTATCACTAGTCAGAGAAGCAATGTTGCATAAGTCAGTGCAGTATCCAAACCCATGTTTCATTGCTGTCAAGCATGAGAAGATTGAAGAGAACTGTATTCAGAGTGTAACCATCAAAGCTACCCAAAATTAGGTCATACTTTAGGTATACCTGTGCTATTAATTTTATAAGAGCTAAACCCCATACTCAGCTGTTAGTTTGCCTAAATTTATTCCAAACTGCAAGGGATTTTTTCCTTCTACATACCTCTTCCTTTTAGCTTGACCATCTGTGCAGTTACAGAATGTTCTAGGTATTTTTTTCCTAGACTAAGTTTCAGATATTGGTTTCCTTTCAGATTCTAATGCTGCTTTCAGTGTGGCACTGCTGTATGCACCAATGTAGTCACCCACTTGCAGCTGTCTTTAAATGAAGAAGCTGGTTATGGTATTTATTATTACTGCTCTTTTCCTTTACTCAATCAGTTTTCTTCATTCCAGCAAAAATTATCTAGGTGCATTTTTTAATTTTAATACAGAATGTGTCTTTCTATATTCTCTTTTGACTGAAGATTTTCTTCACCACAGAATACCTGAAAATTCTGTGGGTCACCACCAATAGGAGGAGTGCTTAACACTTGTGCAATTTGTATGGGTCTGGGAAATCTAGGATGGGTTCAGCATTTCTAGGTCTCATTCAAAAAAGACAACTAGGTTGTGGCAATGTTGTACATTAAAGATTTCTGACTTTTATATTAAAAAATGTTTCAAATACATATATGACAAGCTTCTACCTAAGTTTAATTTAGATGAACAGGATATCTTTAAATAGATTTTCAATGGCATCCTTAGGCAGCACAGGCATTTAACGTAGAAATACAGCTTCACTAAAACACAGGATTTAGACTAATTTGTGCAACCTGGATCTCACTGAAAGCCAGAGATAATAATTCACATTTTTATCCCTAACTTTCATTTTTCTTTATATTTAAATAAATATATCAAAGTCTTTTAGAAATAGCATCAATTGAGAATTGTCTTACTGGTTTGTAATTTTTCATATATACCATTAGGTGGCAGGGAACAATAAAGATTTACTTGATGAAATACATATGTTGAAATACAGATCTATCAGATTGTTCTCTCCACCCTTTTTGCATCAGATTTCCTACTGTGAACTGTCAAGAACTTTGTTTAGCTAATTATTGAATGACTTACCAACAGGGCTCACTGCTTTCATCAAAACTGCTTCAGATTTCATTTTTGTGCAATCCTTTTGTGAAATAGGAAAAGAAAAAAAAAAAAAAAACAAGGCATACTCATCCCACTGAGAGTTCCTTAAAAGTTACACATCAGAACTGTTGTGTCTCTACTTCTAACCTCTGCTTCTGGTTGGGCTAAATCTCACTGCTGAAAGCAGCCCCTAGGCCAGTCTAATTCAGTAAGCTTTGGTGGAAGGCAAGAAAGTTTATTATTCTTTTGAGGGCCTTGGTTGTAAGGACTACGCTTTTGTCTGGGTCCAGCTATAAATAGGGACCTTTTACGTAGCATAGGTACAAAAGGGTTGAGCTACAAGGCTTAGACACCCAGGCTGACAGACAGATGGCTGCAAGTAAAAAGATTGGGAATTTATACTGCTAGCAACTTTTATGTCTTTAAGTCTAGCTGGCTGCTGATTTTAGAATTGCAACGGATGTCACTGGTGAGAGGGAGGTGGCAGAAATCACAGGGCAAGACTTGTCTGCTTGATAACTCACTCAATGATTGATGTATGGGAAGTTAATTGCACTACTAGTGACTCTGTAGGAGATAAGGAAATCTATGCTCAGCATTTCCCAGAGATGTGAAATTAAATCCCTTGCAAGAGTAGCCCTTAAAAGATTTATTCTTGTTCACTCAAACTCATCAAGTGCTGTTGGTAGGAACTGTGCCACAGATATTGTCACACGGGCTTAACTGGGAAGACCCAGTAATAATCTAGTGTCAAATAAGTAACAATTCCAGAAAATACTATACAGCTGCAGTTTGCCATTCGCATTTGAGGAGCTGACACCTGAAAGGAAGAGAAGTATAAGAGAAATATTTTGTTGATTTGTTATTGATTAGCCTGATATGCAGAGAAATTCAGCTCAATGCAGTTTTAACATGGCAGTGACAGTAAAATGAATGACAGTAAAGAGATGGAAATCCATTATTCACAGAGAAATGTGTGGTAGCAACTCAGAGAACTCCTAACAGTGTGCCTCTTTTGTGTCAGGCAATTGCCTCTAGAAGCAAGGAGTCCTTTGTTCCTCCTGTTCTGCCCCAGCATTGTCTGAGAACACTGACAGTAACTACACAAGCCATAACCTCACTATTTGTGAAGTCTACATGTCTGCTTGAGTTAGAATTCAATGTTTTTAATCTTAGTCTCTGAGTTTTAGTAATTGTGTCATGTCCACACAGTTCAGACATTGGCAATCTTGTGGGAAACTCTCTATCTGAAACAGGAATCTTCAATAGTTAAAAATGCCAAAGCCAATAATAATGATTGTACCACAAGATGACTTAAGCAACAGATTCTATTAACTTGGATTGCAGAAAATCAGATTCCTTCCAAATATAAATAATGCCTGTGCACATCACAGTCCCATGGCCACCATGGCTGTCAGCATAAAAGGTGGGTCATCTTCAGTAGCAATTTCTTTCCTTCACAAATAATAGCTACAGATTTCAGAAAGCTGCCAAGCAGGATTGAATCTAATTCAACGTGCTATCAGCCTTAGCATCTGACAGCAGTATTGGTACTCCCAATGGATCAGTCTAGCAGTCAATGTGTAGATAATCCTACCCTGTTTCTACTTTCTAACTCTATAGATCACAGGCCTCGCAGGAAAGATGCAATATAGCCCTGGAGATCATGAGAGAGGAGCTGTGGTGTGTTAGGAGATTGAGCTTGGACCCGGTGTGAAATCAAACAAGCAATATTTTTTCCAGTGCACTGTATAATCAAAAAATTTTGTCTTTGAGAGACTGATGAAAAACAGGAGTCACTAAGCAAGTGTATTTCTCAGAGGGAATTGTGTTCAGTGGGGCTACACAGGCTCTCCAAAGGACAGGCTACAGGGAGCAGGTGGGTGCCATGCAATGCAATATGCAATGCAAGCTGTGTGCACATTGCAATTTGCCCCTGGAGTCTGCAGCCCACTGTGAGCTCTGGGGTGGATTGCACGTGAGCTTATCTGTTTGCACATCCTGATGCTGCTGCTGGGCTTTCACTAGCACAGAGCCTAATGGGTTAATGCTGGGATTCAGTCAGGGGCAGTGGTGGTTTACCTATCTTTGTGGCAAAGGGAGGAACAATCATAAAGCTGATCACTTATTGTGCCTTATGTTTTTAAAACCACAGATAAGTAGAATGAAGTATTTGGATCTCCACAAAGGAAAGGTCTTTCCAGTCTGCATAATTCACCTGTGGGTTACCATATGCCTGAAGCTAGGAAACATTATTTATATGTTATCAGCCTGTTTTCCTTATGTTGTTCTTTACACTTTTGTCAGTGATGTCAAGAGTTGCTTACTCAGCTGAGCCAAAATCATGAATATTTCCTTTTGTACCTTTTGTCCTTTCATTGTTGTACAATCAGATGTGAAAGAGGATAAATATGTTCTGAGATATTGTCATATTTTCAGAATGTAAGGACTTAAGCAGCGTTCCTGGATTCTCCTTAGAATTTACATTTGTTTGCAAGAGTGGGCAAAAGCACCTTTTTGATTTCTCCTAAGCTGTGTCCAAGAGGACAAAGTTCAGCCCCTTTTGCAGGACTTTGCCTCTTCCATCTATTTTCTGAGGTGAATAAAATTAAAAAAAGGACTTGAAAAATCATTTGCCTCAACCCCCCTCCCCACCCCAAAAAAAAAAAGCTATTTGTGTTCTGTATCATCTCCTTTTTAGAGAAAGCACCAAATAGTTTGGTTTTGTTTTTCTTAATCTGCCTATATAATAAACTGTAGATTTGTACTTTCCACTGCTTTCTTTTGAGGAACCCTCAGTAAACTAAAACATGTTTCAGAATGCAAAACCATTGGTCCCAACTAACTCAGATTAATGAATGAAGAGAGTTTCCTTTGAAAGAGGGATGTCAGGCAGGGCAGTAGAAGCAAGTTAGCTAGAGAAGTCAAAATATTCTGGAGGTCAGCAGAACAAAGTGTATTTCCTAGGCACATGATGACTTTGTGAACACTTATGCTATCTAACATCTTTCTCTGGCTTCCTGATAGGCTTCTCACATCACCCAGAAATGAGATTAGTGGAAATAAAGAAGTATGCTTTCCTAGTACACTTTCCTTAGCATGCCGAAAAGATGATGGCAAGAAGTAGGATGAGATAGAAAACAGGGGTGGTTTTGCTCAGGTCTGAAGATACTGGGATGATTTACATTGCAGTAGAAGAGTGCCTAGGGTTGTTTTCCTTCAAATGTGCCAGGAGGTGGTACAAGACCTACTGGTAGTTTCATATGTATTGTCAAAGCAACTGCCTACGACTGCACACATTCAGCTTCTTGTGAAAGACTATTACAGGCAAGACCAAAGGAAAAATTACTCTTGCAAGCAGTTCTCTACCTACCCAAAACAAACAACAGCAAGTGTGGCTTGTGTAGCAATTTGTAGGAGGAGATCTGAGAATTTTCCTCCTTTCTTTAAGGCTGGGATCTAGGAAACTAACCTGAAGGTTAAGAGAGGAAAAAGGATGGAGTTGCAAAATTAAAACAAAAAAAAAAAAAAGACTGATAGAGAAGAAAAAATTGAGAAATTAAATTGCAGTAATGGAAAGGGATATGAAAAATCAGGCAGAGGATGGAATGGCAAAAGAGAAAATTAGGGAAGACAGTTGCAACAGAGGAGAGGGAGATATGGTTGAGATAGCTAGGAGGTGGAGTCTCAGAGCAGTGAAGCCTTATGTGATACTGACAGCACAGGAAACAAAATGATCTCCAGGTGAAGGAGAGAACAGGTGAAAGCAAATCTGAGATTCACCTCTCTATCAAAGAGATTCATCAAGGAGGTCAAGTGAGCATAATGTTAGCTCATCAGTCAGAAACAAGAGAGTGAGATGTGGACCAGAAGTTGCAAACCATCAGAGTAGGGATGGCAAGTGGAGCTGCCAGAGGCACATGGATAGGGAACACTGCTGTTGTCTACAAACATCTTGGATATCCAATACCTTGAGTGAGAAAAGCAATTTAAATTGATACTGGTAGTAGAAAAAATGTGCATATAATAAAATGTTAGTAATCTAGAATTGGAATTAGGAAGTTCTTAACCATCAGGTCAGGAGGCTCTGTCCCATGATGTGCTGTCCTGTTAGGAACAGGGTATGCAAACACATCCTAGATTATCTTCAGGTGGAGCTTGATAAGTTTGAGGATGCAATCATATACACAATTGATATCCATGATGAGAGACCAGATTGGATGTTGTAGGAGGACCTTCCTAGTCCCTGCCCTAATCTTATTTTCCTAATAATGATGCTCTTGACTCATATGTATTGACCAGGACAGGTGCAGACAGACACATATTTGCCTCACTCACTTTCCAAGCCAACTGAATGCCACCCACTTTTGGAATCTATGTAGCTGGAGTGGCCCAAGGCTGTACCCAAGTTGTTAAATCTGTGCAAATACAGGACTTTCAGATCTGAGCTGGCTTGCTTTTGCCTACCTTGAAGTGTGGGCGAGGGAGTCCACACCTATCCATACACCCTCAGAAGGCTGTGCAGAGCTCACATGTTTGGTGCCTCAGAGGAGTGTGAACACTACATAGATTAGGGATGCAGGGACTGTACAGGGTGATGTAGCAAGGGCTGTGGGGACTCAAGATCCCAGAAGAAATATAGTAGCAACATCTGCCAATCCAGAGTGCCACAGTAGCATGGTCAGGAGCCACATGCAACACCTCTGTGGTCACTTCTATATGGTGTTTTGTAGCGGACTAGTCTGATACACCACTAATATTTACCATGGCACCAGGAAAGACAACTTGCTCTTACATCTTTGGTTACCTTCCCAGTTACATTGACTTCCTAGACAATGCTGCACAGTGGAGATGGTGTCCTGTTCCTCCTGGTTAGACTTTCTCTTCCTGGTCTGTCATCATACTTTGTGTCTTGCTCCCAGGAGCTGCATTGCTCCTCAACAAATGTGCAACCCCCTCCTCATGCTGCAGTGGCCACAGCCATCTACTGCATCAAGTTGTGTTCCAGGACGTCAACTGGTATTTGTATATTTGGAAGCAAACATTTTTCTGTTACAGGTGTATGGCAGATTACTTTTTATTGCTAATAAGATCCTGGTAAGGAAAGATCATTGGACCCTTCACTGTATGGTCTTCTGCACAAACAAGGCCTTTATTTTTCACACTAGATTTCCATTTTTCCCTTCTAGTAAAAATCTATGGTTATGAGTGTGTGTGTGTGGGTCGCACTGTTTCTGTTGTGGCTGAAATGGGACCATTCCCACACTACTTGAAGCTTTGCATTCTTGGCTCCTGAGATTATTTGCAGATAGTTGTGGCCATGTCTTCCTTTGATGAAGATGTTCTTATCTTAGGTGAGATGAGGAGTGCTTCATCTTGCAACATTTCTGCTACGCCCCCAGGCAGAGAAAGAGAGAGAGAACACAGGAAGAATGACAACTTGTACTTTCAAAATCACAGCCTCATAAGGACAACAGTTGATAACAAGCCCAAGCAAAATCAAACTACTGACTCACCCTCCTCTCTCCTGGCCTACTGGGAAAGATTTAGGATTTCTGCACAAATAGTAACACTGGCTTCAATGAGACTTTTTTTTTCCTTTTTTTTTTTTGTCATTAAAGGAATTGATGCTTTTTTAGACTATGCATTATTGTAGAAGCATCTCATTTGTTCCTTTGAGCCAGGCTGCTTTTATCAGCAGACCTGTGATACGAAAGGGGCATATATTTCCTTGTGTGCCTCTATTAATATGAAGGCAGGAACTGCACATTTCAAGTACTCATACCCTACAATAATGCCCTGTCTGCAAATAAACTTATGTCTGCAATTATGACTTGCAAGTATTTTCTAGCAATAGTGAAATTTTAGGTTTTGAATGAAATGCCTTTGTTTCTACCAAAGAGGTAAGAAAGGCATTCCACAGGAAAAACAAAAAACCCAGCAAAACAAAAAAATATTCCATAGAAATATTAGTATAGATAGTATAGATAGTACATAGATTTATAAATGTGATGTCCTATGTGTGCCTTCTTGGTCATTTATGGGCAGGTGAATAAAATCACAGAATTATCTTTGTTTCCAAGCCTATATCAGGTTTCTGTTATTAAAAATACATGTTTAGCTGAAAGTAAACTCCAAAACCTACTGTTTAAAGGTCAGCAATCATGCTTCTGACATTAATTAGAAGACATTAAGGTTAATATTGCAGGTACAGATCAGATCCAGACCACTTCTATATATGCCCTAGAGGTAGGATTAATCTCATTTTTACCATGCAAAAGTTAGACAGTGAATCTCAAATAGTCAGGTGGTATTCCTTAGCTGTACCAATAGGCAGAAGTAAAGCACTTCATGGTATGATTCATCCAAAACTGAGGCAGGTGTCTGAGATAAGGGAGGCATATCTCCCTCAGAGCATGTCCCGTTTCATGCTCTAGAGAGAGTGCAAGTGACTCTCTTGCTAGATGGATCCCACCACTGGGAATGTCATGTTACTTTTGCTACTGGATCACTGGTGCTTACTAAAGCTTCAGTATCTTCTCTATTTATCCTTTCCCTGTAGTGTGTAGGCTTCTCCATTATTTTACTATGTCCTGCTCAATTTAGCGTAGAACACTGAATTTATTAATTTTCAGTGGGATTCCCTCATGTTCTCAAGTACAGTATTGGTTAGCTCTTTACAAACACTGATTAAAATTTTCAAAGATGTGCCAAAAAAGGAAGGCATTGTTATTACCACTTCTTTTTACAAAGGAGGAATTAAAACACCTAGATTAGAGTTGATGAAAGTTTCTTGCACTTCAGGTGTGCATAGACTGATTTTTCAGCACTATACATCATTCTGGAAGTGTGAGACAGCCTGTTGTGACCTGGATTGCAACTGTTATAGCCTTTTGATGTGCTTTCCCATGTCTTGTGTTTGCCACTGTGAAAAATTATGACCTTTTCCTCCAGTTAACGCTGTTAACAATAGCCTTTTCCTGGGACAATACCATTCTGGAATAATGCCACTTCAATTTATGTGCCTGGCCCACACTCTCTAAGGTGTCATTCAACCAATTTCACTGTAAAACCATTTTTTCTGGCACTGCAGATCGATTTTAGTTCAGGTTCTGCAATGATGGTACTGCAACAAAAGCAGCTGAGCCTTAGCCGACAGCAGCCTTCTCCATTGCCCAGTCATAACAAATTCCCACAGCACACACAGGCCATTCTTTGCCCCAAGTAAGGCACGGAGTCCTGAGGGTAAACCACATGGGTTTGTAATCAGGTCATTAAAAGAATTTATGATCATATTCAGAAGGAGGCTGGAGTAAGATTTCACAAGCAATTTGAATTTACTTTTTCATTCTTGATTTTGCAAATGTAGGTTTCTTCTAACAAATTAAAAATATTTGCATACACTATTTTGAACAAGTCAGCAATGAGAGAGTAGAAGTGTCCCTGAGGAAAAGCTCTGCCTGGGTCATCAGCAGCGGTATGTGCTTTATCTGGCACTCTTCCAGCACTAAGCTCACACTCCAGGTGATGGCAATACCTTCATCTCTTGGGCGCTAGAGGGGGCTGGATACACAGGCTTCGTTGGTGGATTTCACAGCTGGAGAAACAGTGCTTCTGTTTTCAATCCTAGAAACTAGAGAAAGTGGTGACAAACCTTTCTTTGTTGCTTGTCTCTCCCTCTTTCTCTCCCTCTTTTTCTTTCTTTTCCTGGAGTAGGGATTTTCTGTCGTCATCCTCTTGCTTTCTGTTCATTTCTGTCTCTGCTTCTTCATTCCAATGCATTATTTCCATTGACTTCTAAAGGCTGTCTGGTACTGTGCCTTTCCACCTTCCAGGGAAAGCTCTTGTTTTTGCTCCTAACCTCTGCTCACAATCCCTCACCTCTCCTGTTCCTGCCAGCTTCTTGTACCTGCAGAGCCTCCAACTTCATGTGATGCTTAAATACAGTAAATAGAGGTTCTTACTCTGTCCTCAGCAAGACAGTGGCATCTCAACCCCTTTGAACAAGATACTGAGATAAGATCTGTTGATCTTCTGGAGAATCTTGTTTTCAAAGCATAGTGAGGTGAGATCCATGAGTATCAGATCTTGTGGGAATTCCATTTGAAGCCTAGTATTTGCCTTCATGGTAGAAGGTGAAGTCATCTTGAAAACCCAAGATGTTGACCACAGTCTTCCCTGTGGTGCACTAGGCATCTTTTCAGACATGGTTACATAGAATCACACCAGGCTAAAAGAATCATCAGCAAGTATAGCATTGTTTTCCATGTAAGCCAAGTCATGGGAACTTGTTGGCATTGTGCCCTACAATTCAAAGAGAGCAGAGTTGAAGCTGTTGTATATCAGGTAGATAAAGTCAAAGACCTTGAACAGATTTTGATAATAAAGCTGTGAGCAGAGACTGTCTGGTGTGCTCTCATTAGCCTCAAATTCAGGTTACAGAACCATGAACCATGTCCTGGGTTCGGGTTGTTGGTGAGTCATTAAGCAGGCCTTTGACTTATAAAAGTAAGCTAGATTCTATGTAGAAGTGAGCTCTATTAATGAGATACTTCTGCCCCTCTCTCCTCTTTTTTTGTTCAGCCTTTTTGCTCCTCTCTCTAAGCCCCCATGACTGTTTTTCATTATACATATTTTCTATACATTTTACCTTTTTCTAAAATTCCTCACTCCTCCAACTGAGCTGAGGGTATTCCTTCCCCTCTCTACACTCTTCCAACCAGCAATGGGAGCACTGAGATGACAGCATACCCTTCTTCCCTTTTCCATTGCAGAAGCTGCTGCATGTGCAAGGCCAGCTGAGCCCTGCTCCTTCCACCCCAGCTTTTGCTGCACTGCTTGGGTGCAAGTGGAGCATCTGTAGCAGAGGTTTTTAGTAGAAGCTTTTAGGACTTGGGAGGTGTTTGAACTTGTACGTCTGCTACCAAATGATATTGTAGAGACCAAATGTACAAATGCCAGTTTTGGCTGTATTCTGCTTGCTTAAATCTTAAAAACAGACAAAAAGAAAATGTCCAAAATGAATGTCTTCATTCAGCATCATAAGCAACTAACCATGGAATATCCTGTTGCCCTGCACCAGCAGATCTGTGGTAGTACTATTGAAACATTTTGACAAAAGAAAAGCTACTGAAAATTTCTACTCTGAGGGCTTTCCATGGAAAATATCAGTCCAAAACTCTGCGATTCTGAAAGGTTTAGTTAGCTTAGGGACATAGGAAGGTGAGTTGTACTTACTGTAGAGGTTGTTACTTCCATGATCACTACTATCTGGGGGCTTGGTTGGTTTGTCTTTTTTGGGGTTTGCTTCTTCCCCTTTATTTTTGCAATTTACCCTTCAATTAACAAAGTAGGAGAAAAATGCATGTTCTTTTGTCAAAACTGATAGGTACTAAACTCTTAAACTTCTTTTACTACTTTTTCTACTTAAACTTCTTTTTCCTTAGCTGTTTGACTTCTGAAAGTCCTTTCAACATCCATGTCTGTTGATGTGCATTTTTATTATATATATTTTTTAAATTTTTTTTTTTACACATGCTCTTTCCTTTGACTTTGTCTTGACATTCTAAGGAGTTCTAAGCTATCATACTCTTTGTTGTTCTGTCTGTCTACCTGTCTGTCAGCCTCCATTTGGTGAATTTGAGCCCCCTTGCCAAGCAAAACTAGGCTGGATCCACTGCTGAAAAAACTCAGAATTCCCTTAAGTTTCATGGAAACCATTGGGGGAGGAGTGTGACAGGAAATGGATACAAATAGCTTCCACTGTTGCAACTAAAGTATAAGCTCAATGTTTTTTTCATCCTGACAGACGGGCAGTCAGCACACACATCACTTGGCACCCATCCCAACACGTGCTGCCTCTTCTCCATCCAGATGGGTAGGAGACAGAGACATTTTTGGGACATGCCATAGTGCATTTGGAGGTGGAGACGTGGAACTCTTGCAGTGAGAGATGTAGGAACAGATTGTACACATCTGTAGGAAACCATTTGTATTTTAGTATTTCTGCTGTCCTAGGAATATCTGACATCAATTTGGAAGGAAGTGAGGATAATTATAGAAGGGTACAGACAGGGATAAAGGGAAAAGGTCTTATATGTGTAGGAAACTGGGCTGCATTAGTTCTGCTGCTTATGGCGTGACACAGTAACTTTCAGCCTTTGTTATTGCCATTCTGGAAACAATCCTGAACAACGGCTTTTGTCCAGTCAACAAATTTTTGATTCATGTTGTTTAGTTCCTTAGTTAGGGAAGGACTTTGTAAATAATGGGAGAGGGATTTAATGCGCACAGTTTGCCGCAAGACTTAGAAAAAAACCTGTAAGAGAGCAGTTAGTAAGGGGGAGCCCCACCCAGCAATTACAGCCAAGGACTAGAGTTCTCAGTGGAACAGAAAAAGGATTGGGATCAGGGATTGACAAGGAAAAGGAAGGATTTATACTGATTTTACCATTGACCAGCCTTTTATGTATCTATCTTCAACAGAATAACATTTACCATTGCCCCTGTTCCTTAAAGCCAAAAGCATAAAGTATAAACAGCTGTAAAAATGCTCACTAGAAATAATACTGTTAAACCTAGCACAACTGGAAAGTATGCAGGTGCTCCTACACAATCTTTAAATACTTAGACTAAGCATTTTTTAAAGCACACAGTATCAAGAATTGCTTCATTTTCTCTGCTTTTAATTCAAAAATGTTACAAAATTACTTCATTGTTGAGGCATATATGGCTTAAAAATACGCATCAATTATTTGTTTGAAATGGGTTTATTTAGCTCATAATATTCTCTCATCTCTTCAAAATGAAATATTTTAGCACTCAAATGTCATTTGTTTTCAAAGCCAGTCTGGCTTGATGTATAGGGTTTCTATAAGTAGTACATTTAGGGTGGCTTCTCCTAGAATGGGCCTGAAGAAGAGCTCTTCAATGGAATTTGCATCAATGTCTCGAAGAGACATGATTAGCTGAAGAATCAAAGCAAACCTGCTGAGGTTTCCATGGAACATTGTTGATATAAACTCCATCAGGGCTTTCTGAGCTTCTTGCTGCAGTGACTGTACATAAGGGAGGCATTTCAGGACACAACATTCTGTCAAAACAAAAAGTAAAATAACAAATCCTGAGTAAACATTTCTGCCCTTTGTAATGATGGCTGTCCAGATTTCTGGCTTATAGCACTACTTTCTCTATAGAAAAAAATAAACATTTTCTAAACATGCTTTTTGGAAAAAGAATGTATGTGTAGCTCAATTCTTTGAATGAGCATTGGGCAGCATTGTAAGCACATTGCAATCTAGTACGTTACATTAAAATCCAGCTTTGAAATGGTAACAGTAGGTAATTTTGACTCAGTACAGATGGAGAAGTTTTGTAATGTTGTCTACCCACCAAATGATGCTGAGATAGTGGTCTGGGCAGGTGGAAATATTCCAGCTGTGATCTACCCTACCTAGGTAACATCAGGAGCTGATGGTTTGGAGCAGCAAGTAGGCTCGCAGCCTGAAGATGTAGGTTTCCACTATACCCAGCCCCACCTCCATCCTATTGTTGCCTCTGCTTACTAGACGAAGCTGGGGCACCTTGGTTCACCATGTTATCTAGGTGTCTTCACTTACAGTCTAGAAAGAGCAAGAGGAGTGCCTCAGCAAGAGGAGTGCCTGAAGAAGGAGAGGTCTTTGCCCTATGGAGTCATGGTCTTGAGTCTCAATCACATACCTCCCATAGCATGTGACCTGCTGACTCACTAAGGGTGTTTGTGAGTGCCAGAACTCAGTGCTAAGGACACCCTGTGTTTATCCTTTGCCTCTGGAGGCATTGCCTTGTCATGTAGCTCTCAGCAACCTGTTGCCTCTGGTCCTCACTCTCCAAGGATATCTTTTGTCTCCTAGAATTGTTGCAGTCTGGACAGAGGGTAGAACACACTATTTGGCATCTTTTACAGTGACTGACTCCGTAACTCCCTGGAATAGAATCTGCATACCTCACACCAGGTGTGTTTCACACAGCATCATTCATTTCAGTGTGGGAAGTTCAGCATTCTTGCCTAGTACCCTGTACCAGGGCAAAACCAACCTGGTTGGGTTCCTTCAGTCAGTAACTGAACTGTTGTCAGCCTTCAGCAAATCTCTTCTTCCTAGACATCTCTGCCAGAGGAGAAGAGGCTTTAGCCAAATCTGCAACCAGGCTAGCCAGAAATTAGGAGTTTGGAAAAGTCATCATCTCCCCCAGGATTGCCAGCAGCTGCAAGTTGTGAGGATGATTCCAGATGTTAGATTTTTCATAGAAAGAAAATTGTCAGGATTTTGTGGATTCAGGATGAAGTTGCAATAGTTTATATCTCTTCAAAAATGTTTAATTTCCCCATTTGGTCTTCTTTTCTATGTAACCAAAAACTGGTTTTAATTTACATATAATGAGACACTTCTTGTTCTGAGATCTGTTGTAATAATACTCAGTGGAACACATATTTCCAGCTGAACTGTAAACCTCTTAAGAGTATTTTTTTTAACAGAAGCCCTGTTAAAGTCACAGCCTTGGGTTTTTTGAAAATATATGTATACGTAAATATGTGCATGTATGGCACTGATATAATAACAGCACTGTTTTTCACTGTTCCTATCTCTTCACTGTGCAGTCCCAATTGCTCTTCCAACTGTCAAAACCACAAAAATGTTTTCACCTCACTCTGTGCTGTTCCTATGTGGCAGAACAGTCCTACCTGCTCCTTCCTTTGATTTATTGCCTGGGTCCAATTAGAGAAGGCCTTGCAGCTGGGCTCTTCACCCACAGATACTGAGACAGCTCCAAAGCCACCCAGCCAAATCTCCCCTGGGAAGAGTGGGAATGCCAGCATGTTCTGGAGAGTCTGGATTCTGTTGGTGCAAGGTGCCAGCTTCTCCTGAGGAGCTGGTGCACAATATCTTCTTTGCTGGTTCTTGCTGGCCTGGATGTGATCAATCAGTAACCCAGGCAGAGCCTCCCACACAGAAGTGCTGCACAGATTCTGTTGTCATTTCCAGCTCTAGGGCCCTCAGCATAAGGAGGACATGGGTCTGCTTGAATGACTCCAGAGGAGAGCCCTGAAGAGGATCAGAGGGCAGGAGCACCTCTCCTATGAACATAGGCTGACAGAGTTGGAGTTGTTCAGCCTGGAGAAGAAAAAACTTTGGAAAGACCTTAGAGCAGCCTTCCCGTACCTAAAGGGGCTTTACAAGAAAGTAGGACAGGGACTTTTTACAAGGGCATGTAATGATAGGAGAAGGAGGAATGGCCTTCAACTGGAAGAAGGTAGGTAGGCTTAGGTCAGATGTGTAGTCAGAAATCCTTTACTGTGAGAGTGGTGAGGTGTTGGAACAGCTTGCCCAGAGATGTTGTGAATGCCACAGCCCCAAAAGTTGGCCAGAAGGTCAGGCTGGATGGGGCTTGGAGGAACCTGGTCTAGTGGAAGGTGTCCCTCCCAATGGCAGGGGAGCTGTACGAGATGACTTTTAGGGTCTCTTCTAACCTAAATCATTCTGTGATTCTAGTAGGAGGACCTACACTCCATTGTGTAGGTCTGCCACCCTCTTGCCAAAGGGATTTTTCTAATGATAGTAAGCACAATGTCTGTGCCACAAGAGATCACTGAGGGTACAAGCAAAGCTTTGCATAGTTGTTGTGCTTCTTATCAAGCAATGGCTGCTACAGCTGCATGCCTGGGTGTCCTGTTGAACTCCAACTCATGACCCTGCTCTGGACCTGGCCCACGCCCATTGCCTCAGTCAGTTTTTGTTGTCCCTGTAGGAGAAGGTAATACAGGTGACCTCGCCCCTGACAAGTAACAGCTGTGTTAATCAACCAATACAGCCTTGTCCCTGATGAGTAACAGCTATAGCCAATAAGGATGAGTGAGATAAAAGAGGAGGTAAGCTGGTAAGGGGGGATTATTATGGGGGAGAAATCTTGAGGAGTATGAAGGAGAGAATCACTGCTGTGAGGTCACCCTGGGTCTGCAGTTAGAGCCTGTTGCTGGAACCTGCAGTTATAGTCTGCAAACTAATTCATGCAGTCATAGTTTAGCAGGAAATAACCAGCAGTCAGAGGCTGCAAGGGAAACGTGCAGTAGGAGCTTGCTGCAGCCAGAGTCAGTGAATAGCTGGACTTAAGATGACTAAGCTGTAAAGAGGAATAAACCAGGACCCTTTTTATGCTGTGTTTAACAAGAAGTCTGTGCCTTGGATAATAAGAGGGCTGCTGCAACAGTCCCAACAGAAGTAAAACATTAAGAGTGGTAATGAAGTACTCCATAATCCAAAAAGAGACCTAGTTTGCCATTGTCACTGCTGGTGATTTCCTGAAATCCTTTTAGAACTGAGGCCTGCAAAAACAGTAGCATTTTGCCAAACATTAAGCCAAATCTTGAAAAGTTTGAAAGTTTGTGTTGCAAATTTTCTGAATTTGGTGGAAAGTGTTGGAAAACTATTAAAAGTAGTAGCTGTGAAACAACAGCTGTACAAATTTGTTTGCAGCAGAGGTTGGTTTGGGCTGTGTATAAGCCCTGAGCACATGTTTCAGCCCAGAGTTGGATGGTGACTCTGTTTCACATGGAGGCTTAACTGAATCTAAGCTTAACTGATATTCTCCAGGCTGTCTTCTGCAGCTCATGGAAAAATATTCCTGTAAATGGGGTCATCCCACCTAAGAGCTGAGTGTCATTCCTGAAACTGTGGAAAGTGTCTGCAGACAGCATCCAGGGCTGCTGGCTCTCTCATACAGCACCGTGGAGAAGCAGCAGGCCCTAGAAGGCACGAATCCAGAACATAACCCTGCTACTGCTACTTTCTCCTCTAAGTGAAAATTGCATTTCACCCACAGAGACAATAAAAAAGTCACAATAAACTGTGCACACTGCTGCAGGTGAGGCCTTTCTCTTCTTATCATTTCCCTGGATATAACCAGTGGTTTCTTTTAGCCTGATTTTATTGTGAAAAAAGCTTGCACTGAAGCGAACTCTTCTGGTTTGATGCTGTGGCATAGACACTCAAGGCAGTACCAAGCATCTGGATGACATTACACCTCAAGAATCAGAATTTGAATCCCATTGGAAACAAATAAAAAGTCACACAGCCTTTGAGCAGCCTATAAACCATCCACCATGAGAAATAAATGGAATAACTGATCCATTCAAGTATCCTTTGGTGCAGTCCCAAGTACAGCACACTGCTGACAGTGCAGCCAACAGCAGTGATTGCTGTGGAAGGAGCCGGGGATCTGAGCCAGAGCAGGCTGGAGTCAATAAGTCTTTCCATTTACTTTAGTGTACTTAGAGCTCAGCTTTGAATGACTCATGCACTCCATGGTGCTGACCGAGGCAACCTTCCTTCCTAAGGAGCCTGAACTTGGCATCAGACATGAGGGGATGCAGTCAGCAGTCTTAGTTTGTTCTGTGACTTCTGTCCCAGGCTCTGAATGTAGAGATACTAAATTACATAAATAAAGGATATAAACACATAAAAGCTGTGTGACATCAATACAGCATCCTTTTGCCTCACTGATGAAAATCAGATGGTTATCTTCTCCAGTGTTCCTGTTACTGAGGAAGCCTTTGTTAAAATACTTCTAAAGCTCACATCACATACCCATGTACCATCTCTCCTTTGCTGTGACATGAGAGTGAGGCTGCTCTATTACCTTTGAACAACTGGAAGCCAGTTTGAGGTAATGCACTTAATTATTTATGACTTAAAATTTGTCTAATAGAGGTTATTTTGGCTTACAGTGGATGACATACTGCACATATCCAAGGAACCAAAATAAACCACATCAGGCAAAAAACCTGCTAAATCATAGAATACAGGTTTTTGAGAACATTTAACTATATGCATAGAAAAGAGTAAAACTAAACATTTGTCTATATGTAAATAAAAACGTCAAATATCTTTCTAGGCAAATAATTATTTGTGTAATTTCTGTGAGGGCTTACCAGAATTAAAAAGAATAATTCCTTTAAGATAAGCATATTCTTTTGCACTTATGTCCAGGTCCCAGAACTTCCACAGTAGATTCTTCATCTTCTGAACTTCTGCTAAAGATGGTCCTGCTGATGAGCTGTCCAGTTCATTCATAGCTGTTGAAGACTGATTGAGGAGGATTTTTTTCAATAAGCTGGTGGCTGGAATCTCTCTCAGGTCAAAATCCACCCCTTCTTGTGCCATGCCCAGGACAAAAAGAGGGGCCCAGTTCTGTTGTATGAGAACCAACTGATCCTCCCAAGGCATGTGATAAAAAGATGGTAAGTTTCTAATAAAAGTTGAAGTCTTCAACAGCACTTCAGAAGCTCTTCTGCATGTAGCTTCTGGTGTTCTCAGGACAACTCTTCTCCTGTCCAAACAAGGGCAGCCTTTGCTTCTTGTGGAGCACTGAGGAGTGCAATGCTGCTGGTCCCACTTGGTCTCACTTGCATGCTCTTTGTGAAGGATCTGGTACAGGATGCTTTTAGAATGGTGTGTCTCACACTGACATTTCCCAATTTTCTCAGCTGGGATCTTGGTGGCCATGGAGGCAGAGTTCCCTGTGGCAGGAAGCAGCATGTCTGGAGCTATGCGTCAGCGGCGGGGGAGGGCATTTCTGCCACACAGGGAGGCATTGTGTGGTTATATACACATGGGCAGGTGTTGAAACGTAATATGACCCTGTTCCATAAGGTTACCTTGAACTTTGCTTGCACCAGTGTCTTTTGAACAAGGTGTGGCTACAGGCTGCTGTTGTCCCTTGGCTGCTGTAGCCCCAGGGGAGTGAGTGGCATGGGACAGTCCTGGGGATGGAAATCTTGTGTTTCAGAATTACCTCATGTTTCTGTGACATTTGAGAGAAACCTCAGAGAAGGCCAGCTGTTGAAGCTCATGACAGTGTTCTCTCTCACATTTCACAAATGATAATTTCAAACACAGAATGTGAGGGCTTAGAGTCATAGAATTGGTTAGGTTGGAAAAGGCCTTTCAGATCAAGTCCAGGCATTAACTCAGCACTGCCAAGTCCACCACTAATCCATGTCCTCAAGTGCCACATTTACACACTTTTAAGTGCCTACAGGAATAGTGACTACCACTTCCCTGAGCAGCCTGGGAATCTGGGCCTTTATGTAGAACAAAATGACACAAGACATCCAGTACAGTTTCCTCCTTCAGAATATTTCTCCCAGGCAGGCTGTGTAATTAAATTTTCCTCATAGAAACTGATGAAGAAAAAACGACAATTCATACTACTGTACATGTGAACTTTTGTAGCAGCTCAAGAGCTGAATGTTTGAATTGTCAGGACTCTTCAGTCAACATCAGGGAACACTAGGTAGCAGGAATGAAGGGAAATCGGCCTTAATAAGACATTGATAGTTCAAGTTTTTGTTACTTCACACGCTATTCTCTTGCTTGCTCTTATACAGGGGAAAAGGTACTAAGTTTTTTTTTCACCAAGCACAATGTTTATGCATTCCCACCATCTGGGCTCTTAGCATATCTTAGCAAAAATTGAGCATTAAAATCCACAGCTTGAAGGTCTTCATCTGCCAGATCTCCAAGCCTTTGGCATGTAAAGGCCCCCACCACACCATCAGATGTGTAACTGCAAATTTGTTTTGCTACACCAGTGTTGAGGAGGGGGATGGTTTCCATGCTGGGCCATTGTAAAAATTACATTTCTTTACCTCTTCATGATATTTATGTTGCAAAATTTTCCCCTTCTGAGGAGACAAAAAGTGGAGGAGATGACTGCTCCAAAGTTGAGAAATTTAGGGGTGTAGTGCTCCTGAGGTGCAGATACTACTAACTGCTGTGGAGGTTCAAGGCACACATTGCACTGCATACCTGGTGGTATTTGCTTGTCCCTTCATTCAACAGCTCCCTGTTGCTGTCCGTTGCTGGGGTATCAAAGAGCTTTGTAAGTTAAATGGCACAGTAACTGAGGAGTCGCCAGAAAGTCCCACCCTTCTTATTCATGATGTAAAATTCAAGCTGGGCTGAGGTTCAATGGAATGAACTCCAGCCACAGGGCCATTGCCATCTGAGGTTCAGCATGAATTGCCTTGATTGGCTAATGGCTCTACTAGAATGAGAGCCTGAGGTTGCTAAAATCATTCTTGCAAAGTGTTTGCTTGTGAAAAGAAGTCCTGTCTCCTAACTGCTGGTGAGCATGGTGGTGTTTCAGTAGTCTAAGCAGCAGAGTTCTGAGCAATTCAGATCCTGCGCTCCAAGAGCAACATCTCGTGGTTAACCATTTCACCCTCTTGGTTCATGTCATTATTTCACAGCTATTAACTGTGCTTATGAAAATTCTATCTCAGGCTAAATTGGTTTTTTTCCTACTCTTCTTTCCTTTTGAACTCTCCATCAGTCATACGCAGAGCCAGGATGTCAGCAACATTTGGTATTGAATACCATTTCTATTTGTCATCATTTATTTGCTTTGGTTGTGTACAGCTCTAAGAGGCAGAAGTAAATTATATTTCTATTAGAAATTCCTGAGATATATATATATAATATATATATATATATATATTTTTATATATATATATAAAATATATATATATATTTATATATATATTATATATAAAATGTGTAATAACTTTATGACTATTTACCAAAAATAAGAGTAAAGGTCACTGCATCAATATGACTGCCTGGGACACATTACGCATTATCAACTTTCCTGAGAAAATGATTACTTAGAATTATGAGTCAACATTGAATTGCAGGTGAAACTGATCCTGGTCATCCTGATTCAAAATTGCCTGAAATGAACTTTCTGCTTGACACAATTTTCTCAGAGGTAGAAGACCAGCAGCCGGATTTAACTCTATACTCATAAATTAGGCAACAGTTAATTTTTCTTTCTAAATCTTACCTAGAGACTGGTTGCAGCCACATGCCCCTAGATATAAAGCATCTAAGTCTTGATGCTACAGTAGCAATGCTTTGTACTTTGAAACGTTAAGGAAGCACACAATACAAAGCCCAATTTTGTGATATGACAAGTCCCCATGGGTTTTTATCTATTTTAACTGTCTCTAGCATGCTGGCTTGAGAACAGTAAGATGGTCACATCAGTGTTATTTTTTCTATTTTGCATTTATATGCTTTTTCAACCTAGAACACATCCATGCCCACAAATACTCACTGCCACCACATTCTCTCTGAAACCATCAAAATTGTTCCTCAGGCACAAGTGTTGCCATTTGGACAACAATACAATGTGCCCTAAGTTCAAACACAAAATTAAAAGAACTCGAAGAGTGTTGGTTTAGATTAGATATACAGAAGGAATTCTTTACAGTGAGGCACTGGCACAGGTTGCTCAGAGAAGCTGGGGGTGTTCAAGGCCAGGTTAGAAAGGGCTTTGAGCAACGTGGTCAGTGGAAGGTGTCCCTTGCACATGGCAGAGGGGTTTGAGCTAGATATCTTTAAGGTTCCCTCCAACCCAAGCCTTTCTGTGTCTCTATGATTGCTGCAGGCAGCTCTTTTATATTCACACCATTGCTGGAAATTTAAACAATAAATTGGGTCCAAACATATAAGACATGTACTATTTTTGGCTCATAATCCATAGCATTAAATCACCTAATGGAATACTTGAAAGTCTGAAGAAACTTGTCAGATAATAGAGGAGCTTACATGGCAGTCTTATCCTTACCTTGGCAGTAGCCAAACATGAATCTTTCAGGAAGAGTGTATGATATATACCACTCTTCCCATGACTATTTTTCTTGCCTGCAATAATTTGCATCTTAGGGAAATCCTGAACCAGAATGATTTTATGCATTTAATAACTTTCAATTAATTTCTAACCTATGCTCTTATGCAGTCTGCTCCTAACGCCACAAGAACATCCACATCAGCCTGCGTCAAGGACTTCTCTGTGGATGCCTGTAAGTGAGACAAATCTTGATCAAACATTACATTTATGGGATCTGGTGCCTTCTTGTTCTTTTACAGTGGAGTAAAAAGGGGAGTCAATCAATCAGTCAATCAATCCCTATTCATCCTGTCTATTGTTCGGCCTGCTTTATAAATCTCAGTAGGACTCCCATGGTCACCCTTTGTCCAAACTAAAGAGGTGTAGATTCTTTCTTTAGAGTGACACAAAGCCTTTGATCATCTTGTTACCCTTATTTGAATCTTTCCTAGCACTACAGCTTTTCTAAGATATTCTTTACGGGGAGGTGCAGGAAGTGTCACTACAGGACACAGTATCCAGGACTTAGGAAATCATGAATTTAAACAGAGACAGGATGAAGTTCTCTGTTTTGCCTTTCTCAGGAGTCACTTCTGAACAATGAGCTGTCGTTGCTGTGGAACAGTCATAGCTCTCAGGTTTTATTTCTGAATGGTGGTCATCATTTCAGAGGCTCTTAACTTCAGCAAGAGTAGAGTCAGGAGTGGTTTATGTGCATCTTTTGCCATGTATGCATATAGACATATACTTAATCAGCATTTGACACCTAGTTGATGATTTTCATAAAGCCTTTCTACAATTCTTCTGACAGTCCTGTCTTCCTCCAAATAATTTTGTACCTTCAACAGACATTCATATTCTCAGACTTTGAAGGCACTACTCTTGCTGTGAGTTGTTTAAAAGACTGTAATAATTTAACTATGAGGCAGAAAGTCTGACACTGTCCTTAGAGTAGAATGTCCATATATACAAGCACATACATGTTGGACTATACATATGTATACCATGTATACAGTAACTACGTTACTACCAAGCATTGACGTGACCTCTCCTACTTTCCTAAAAGGTGAGATTGAAGGCAGATGCATTTCTGGAGAAGAATCTTCTGCTATTATTTCATATGGGCTGTAAGAAGGAAATGCCTTTCTAGAAAACTGACAGCAGCCTTTCTGGCATCACACCAGGTTGATACATCCACATATTCCTTGTTTCAGTGACCTCTTATCTCTCTGGTCTCACTTGCAAACATTTAATTGGCCTATAAACATCCATATGACTTCAGAACAGGAATCTCTAGGAGTTTTATACAAAGTGTTTCCTGGAAGAAGTTGAGTGAATTCTGCGTCACAGGCACTTTTGAGGAGAGCTGACCTCTCTAACAGCCTTAAGAAAAGGAAATAGTAATAAAACCATTATCTTTCTAGAAGGATTGCATTTCCTCCATCTTTCTTGAGCAATAAAGGCATGTATTTCTCAGCTAGAGAAACCAAGAGCTACCATTCAGACTGCCAGCTTTGGCTAGGCAGATACTGGGAAATACCAAGCCCACACTGAAACCTGCTCAGCTTTTAAACAAGTTCTGAAAGTGTCTTCAGCTTATGAGAATGCCATGGTAAAGTAGTGTTTGACCCTTATATCTAAAGCAAGTCTACATGAATAATGCATCTAGTTAATTTAAACATGTTTAGCCTACCTTGAAGCTCAAGTAATTGAGAGTAGGTATGTGCTGAAAATACTTTGGTTGGTTATGTCTGATAAAATCAGCATCTTTTTGATGATAGCCATTTGAATAAACTATCAAATTAATAGAGAGGCAGCTGCCGTGCCATGAAATGTTGTCTATCACTGAAACTAAGCCTGTTTTAAATTTGCTTCTGGTGACTGAGTTAGATAGAAGGCAAGTGTCTCTGAACTTCTGCCCCAAATCTTGATGCAAAACAGGAGTTCTGAGAACCTACCTCCCTAAAAACATATCCAAAGCATCATGTCATCCTGTTCTTTGTTTCAAGAAACCTTGGGGTAGCATTTAAAGTGACATTTTGGCAGGTGCTGCTCACTAGCTGAAGTAGGGGGAGTGTTCCTCTTCGTTTTAAACCAAGGACATTTTGTTAGAGATATTATGCTGCCTGACTATATCTCAGCTGTTGCAAATGTGAATGCAAACATGTGCCATCTGGAGCTATAACCAAATATGAGACTAAAATATTAGCACAGAAAGTAAATAACAGCTCAGCAGTGCTCCTCAGGCAGAAGACAGGATGACCCAGGAACATATTTCTTAACTTTTCAGTTTCTTATAAATCTAAAGAAGCAATAGATTTCTTTGCATACACATGCATAAATAAACCCAAAAGGGCTCCTCATGTTGTTTCAGAAAGCAAACAAACAAACAAACAAAACAACAAGCAAACTAGCAAAAACAAACAAACCCAGCTGGATAAGCAAACTATTTCCTCAATTTTTTAATAGCTTTAACCTGCCTCGCAGTAACGTGGGGTCAGACCCTTCTTTGCACACCATAGCAGATGGGCTGCTTCTGGAACATTTCTCTCTTGGTGATAGGTAAAGGAATGGTTTAAGACATGTTTGGAAATGGACATGAATCTGGAGACATGAATAGCTTTTAAGCTGCTCAACGCCAATTGTTTGCTTTCTTCGTACTAAAATTTTTACAAGGGTAAATTGGCAATTTTTTATAAGGGCACACCTTGGGATGTAGAGATTCTAAAATAAACCAGAAGTGACCTTGTACAAGTTTGTGCCATTTTTCTCCAGCTCCCCCATCGAGGAGATAGTGTTTGTACAGTCACCCCTATCTGCGCTGGGACAGGCACCATCTGTCACTTTAAATGTACCTCTTATTATTGCTCAGCAAGTGAAAAATGCTGCAAAGTACAGTTAGAAAATGTTCCTGGCCGGCAATGCCATCTCCAGGGTGGCACTGAAAAGCAACTCCTCCTTCAGCCCCCGCTCCTGCTGAGAAGAGTGGTTTAGATTGTAAACTTTTTAATGTAGTATGGAGCCCACTGTCATATTAAAGTTTAGTCTGTCTTACATCTTTGAAGGTAAATGCTTAATCTAGTGATTAGCACTCTATAAATACCACAGATTGGTGAGTGACGGTTAGATATGTGGTGTATATCTTCAGACTTTCCTTAATACCTTTCCTTTATGATCAGATTAGCAAGGCCCAAGAAATTGAATCCCAAACTCTTTCATTTTATTTTGAAACATGTAAGGGACAAAAAGATCAGAAGATGTCTTCTGTGAGAAACATAGGACTAATACATTGAATTTTCCCTGTGACAAAATTAACATGCCCAAACTTCCCTCACTGTTTCCCGTAGGATATAACTTCTCTACTAATAATTCTTGATTTAAATATATATATATTCAGATTGGGGGAAGGGAAGAAAGCAGTTCTATCTCAAAATCTGGATTTTGTAAGAGCTCAGAATACTTAAAACCAGGAAACTCTCTGATATTACATACGATGGATACTTAATCAGTTAAACCTTTACCTGACTGGCAGCACTGAAGGACAATAAGGGCACGAGTCTGCCTGCCTCTGGGCAATTATTTCTTTAGAAATAGGTTGGTCTGACAAAACTGGGGAGAAAGAAAAGTTGTTGAGTTGTACTGTAAATTGTGAATTAAATTTTTTCTATCTCCATTTTAGAGGCTCAGCTGTCAAGATACATTGCAGAAAGAACCAGGTTTCTAAAAACCATGGAGTCCAGCAGGGGTGAAGAAGGAAGACTGAAAACCTTACCAGAGAGCATGTCTGGTTTTGAGCCAACAGTCCTGTGAAATTAAGGCTGAGGAAATGGATTTCAAGTGCTCAAACCCAGAGAAAGATGTGTTTAGGTTTCTACAGAGAAGTGTCTCTGTAGAAAGAACCAGGATGCTGAGAGAGTAAAAAATTCTGAAACCTGAAAATGTTAAATAGTACAAGTCAAAAATAGAAGGGAGGGAAAGGAGGGAAAGATCAATCTGAGCACATTTAATAAGAACAGATTATGACAGGATAAATGCAGATAGTGGTATGGAGATGTGAGTTGCTGGGTCAAAGGTGGCCACAAGACACAGGCACTTCCATGCTGTTCAGTGGTAGTTTGAAAGACATTCAGACCTTCTTCTGGACCTGTTTCTGTACACAGTAAATGACCTAGTATTGAAACTTTAGTGTTGCAAGATCAAATGCTGCTTACTCTGGCATTTATGTTATTTCTGTCACTATGAAAAACAGCTCTGAGATTTTTAGAACCATGCACATTTGCAAAAATCATATTTTTGAAAGAGAAGTCTGGCTCCATTTGTCTCATAAAAGTCTACACTTAACCACTTTTTTAAAAAAAACACTATTATTTTAAGGTCAGTGGAAACTCCATTAAAGTGTTTCAGGAAATCATCAGGTCATCAGTGCAATGGAAACTGAGATGTATGCAATGTACTGATTTCAAACACATTATAAAACTGGGCAAGAAATCAAGTGTGTAACATTCTCCTTTGAGACCCACACAGTTCCAGTGTGATTTTATCATGCTACATGCCAGTGACTGCTCCTAGCCTGCAGTGGCTACTGGAAGGTATTTTGCCTTCAGAGATGCATCCATTGTCACCTCTCAAACCAGCCTTTGAAACTAAGCAGAGACATACTTTTTTCTCCCTTAGCTACCCAGGGAAACATATGTTGAAGGAGTTTTGTCCTCAGGAGTGTGTCTGATACTAAATCTCCCACCTTGAAGGGAACAGACACCTTAGAGCCCTGCCATTGTGCATTGAAATTCTGCTCAGAAAGGCAAGGTTTGAAAACCACAAATCAGATCAGTTTAACTGAAAGTCTTGTGTGAATGCATTAAAAGAAGCAAAAGACCAAGAGAAGCATGTGTCTGCAGTGTTTAGTTAGTGCTCAACAGTCCTTTCACCCTCCCCAGTTCCTGTGACAGCATGGTGAGAGCTCTGTGATAATCTTGTGGGAGGTCACATCCAAACTCAGATGGACTGAAGCATTTATACCTCCAGGACCTCTTTCCCTTTATAGCTCAGATCCAACAGTGCAGGTCATTCTGGCCCAAACCTCTCTTTTTCTACTTCCTCCTGCCTCATATGCTTCAGGTTCATTAGGTCAAGCAGGAAAGGCCCTAGAATTTCCTTCCATTAAGTCAGATGGCATCCCTTGATGCCATCTGTTGTGCAGATTAGATTCGCTTTTGAGCAGGGCAGAAGGATTTCTCCTTGCACAGTTTACAGCTATTCCCATAGTGAGCCAGGATTTACCAAGTTCTCAGCTCAGTGTGAAGTAGAACTGATCTGGGAAATGCCCAGATCCCATTATACAAATGTTTCATGTTAGAACTGCTACTCTGAGCCCACACCACGTTCCCTGCCCATCATGCATTACACGATTTCATAAGTGTGAACAAATGACACAGCTCATTATTGATCTCATTTGAGACTAGAGCTGGCAGTAACCACTCATGCGGTGGTGACAGTACTTTGGAGGGTACCTCAACCCAGTTCCCAGTGTTTGGAGAGGCTTTGGGACAAGCTGTACTAAGCTGGCCCACAGGTCCCATCCTGTGGTAGGAGGTCACCCCTTCAGAGCCCTGTGCTCCTGCCCAGTCCCCAACATTTCTGCAAGCAGAGTTTGCAAAGGGCAGCACTCACCTTTGCTCTGCTGCCATGCTAACATCACTTTACTAATAAACTATAAACTGGGACAAGGAACAGATTTGTTTTTCAGAACAAATGTAGGAATGGAACACCCAGAAGACAACAAACCTGTGAAAATTTTAATTTCACACGTTTTCTCTTGAGTAACTATCAACATGGGATGTTTGGTTTATTGTGACTATGAGAGTCACCTTTAAATCCCAAAAAACTGGAGCAAAAATGAAGTAAAAAATAAGGGGGGAAAGTAATTCTGGTTTTATATGTAATGTCAAAATAAGACATCACTTGAAAAACTTCTAAAGCTAAAACAAATAATATAGACTGTATTTAAAAATAGCATACAGGACAGCTAAAAAGATTTATTTTTGGAAGAATCACCCCCAGCCCCAATTCATGTGTCCACAGCAAGCAATATGGTTTGAAAAAAAACAAAAGAGTTGTTTTATTAGCTGGCCTTCCTCACTTTCTGTTTGAATTTGTGTTTCAGTGTGCTCAGAGGATTAGCAGATTGTTAATATAGCCTTAGAAAAAACACATCTTGACCCAAAATATCATTTCAGGCAGCAAGAGAACAGAAAAAAAAATCAGTAGATATAGAAAATCCCATTAAGTAATTATAGCAGGAGAGGAAGAGGTCTCTGGAATATCAAACCTTCTGAAAAATGAACATTTTGATAAGGATAAGGGCAAGATTAAGTGTGAGGCCTTGGTGCATTCTGCTGCATATTAAATTCTACAGATACAGAAATCTCAACAGATAGAGGCATTTAGAAGAACTGAAAAACCAAGGAAGAAAACTGGCAAGCAAATAAAATAAAATTGTTGGGAAAAAATTATTACTATTTGTTATTTGTTTTCACTGTTTTTGTTTATTAAGAAATTAGCACTTCACTGCCTAGACCAAGATCTTACTATGGAAGTGTTAATCTCAAAGAAGATAAAATAGAGGAAGGTAGGAAGAATTTTTTCACCCCTTTAATTTTCTTTTCTAACACTGAAATAATTTCTTTCCTGCGAATAAGCATTGCTATCACTGATGTCCACAATGAAAACACACAAGTGGTTGGGTTTGGGTGTGCCTCAGCTGCACATAGCTGATACTGTGATTCAAAACTGCTAAAAGAAACAATGACATTTGAAGGTACATCAAAATGGGCATTAATTTAATTTACAAAAAAAAATGTTTTCTTCTAACTCTTTCTTTCCTGCCTTCTGTTTTGTCTGTTTGTCACTGGATGTTTGAGCAGGTAAAACAACTGGACCTTGACCTTCTTTGGATTCATCACAAAAAAAAAAAAAAAAACAAGAAGCAAACAAGCTCCAGCAAATTACAGGTGCATCTTTGCTTATTGCTCTCAAAGCCCAGAAGATTTCTAAATGTGAAAGTAAAGAAGGAAGGCAGATTATCTGTGACAAACAAATATCATTATTTCTAAGAAGGTTGCTGGGATATGCCCTCATGTATGTGTATCACGTAGCAGGTGCTGTTTATGATAGTACACATAACAAGAGCAGCTCTCATAGGAAAATACTTCCCTGTTTGTAGAGTATTGTGAAGCTTTGCTCTGCCACCTTTTTTCTTTTCTCGCTCCATCATTGGACAAATCCAGGTACACTTTTGAGTCCCTAAATCCACAGCTAGTTTAGCTACAAACAGTATGATGAACATATACCTGATAATTCTCTGCAAGAACTCAGCGACTTTTGATCTGACAGTCACCTCCATGAGTACAATATTTATTTTCACCTTAACCATTTTAAAGGTAAACCAAACTACCCAGATGTAATTGCAAAATCCAAGGACAGAGAATTATATTCAGGTTGACTTCACAGATAGAAAACAACTGATAAGCCACCAACATGACAGCTGACTGCAGTTAACCTTTAATTGGGATCTAGCAGCAGCATGTGCTTGTTAATATGCTGCTTTAAAAGCAAAAAATAACACAGTCCTGTCTTGTTTATGGAACAAGTAAAATTAATGGAAAACGTTAATCTCTGGTCTAACATGACCATGTTTACCCTGTAAAGCCACAGTGCAGTGAGTATTATTCAACACTGAGTCTCAAGTTAGACTGCTTTTGCTTTGCCTTTACTTTACACTGTGAAACCAGTACTTTAATGTTCACTTAGCAGATGTAAAAATTATTTTTTTTAAAAAAATCATTTACACATATATGTGTTTAAACACAAGCAGGCACTTCTCTCCAGTGTTACATAACTCTAATACTGATTTCCTCATTTATCTTCACAGGACATGTAGAGCAGGAAAAAGAGAAAAGGTAAACTGTGTAACCTCACTTAAATTTATTAACAGAGTTCTTTGCACCTTCATCCCTGGGTTCTGCTGCATGTAGATAGTCCAGGCAGTTTAAATCATGAGTATTTCCATGTGAAATGGTTATTTGGGGAAGTGCTGCTGTACAAGACAGAACTAGAAGTACAAAGCAGATTTGCAATGACCACTCTGTGGACACGGAGATGAAATCTGTATCTCACTGCAGCAGAGACAGTGGCCAAGGGGACCACCTGTGGTAAAGTAAGAACTTGAATGAAAAACATGCACTGGAGAAGATGGGGTGTTTTGCTGGTTTTAGCTGGGGTGGAGTTAGCTTTCTTCAAGTGGCTTGTAGGGGGCTCTGTTTTGGACTTGTGCTGAACACAGGGTTGATGATATAGAGATGTTTTCATTATTGCTGAGCAGGGCTTGCACAGAGCCAAGGCCTTTTTTACCTTTCTGTACTGCCATTCTGGGGAGGAGATTGAGGGTGCCTGGCAGGTTTGGAGGAGCTGGGACAGGTGGCTCCAATGGATCAAAGGGATACTCAGGACCATATGACTTCATGCTGAGTATATAAGATGGGGAGGAAGAAGGGGGAGATGTTTGCAGTGATGGTGTTTGTCTTGCCAAGTCAGCAGCAGGTGTGATGGGGCCCTGCTCTCCTGGAGATTGCTGAACACTTGCCTGCCCATGGGAAGCATTGAATTCATTCCTTGCTTTGCTTTGCTTCTGTGAGTAGCTTTTACTTTCCTTATCAAACTGTCTTTATCTCAACCCACGAGTTTTCTACCTTTTAACCTTCCAATTCTCTCTCTTATCCTGCAAGTGGGGTAGTGAGCAAGTGGCTGCGTGGGGCTTGGCTGCTGGCTGGGGTTGAACCACAGCAGGTGTAAAGGTACTAGAAGCTGCCAAGATAATGGATTTATATGAAAGAAAACCAGGAAGACAGAGGGATTTGCATGCAGATGCTCCCTGTGGCATGGATGGAGCAATTGGGCAGGAAGAGAATGGAACTGAAGACAGAAGTAGAACTGAATTACCCAGCACCTCAAAGGGACAGTAGTGTTCACAGACAACTGAAGAAGAGCCCAGGGCCTCCAAAGGTAGTAGAAATACACCATAAAAATATACTCAAGCCTAATTCTCAGTGCCCTTTTGAACTGTGCAGATGCCTGTTAAATAGTGATCTCTTAGATGCCAGTGACCAGGAGCCACTCTCTTCTGACACCAACACCAAACTGCCTACAAAGGGTGATGGAAACATGGCTGGAGTCAATGTTCACAGCACCTAGTTCTGTTTTCTTTCCAGAAAAATTGGTTGGTTAGCTAGTTTGACAGGAGAAAGAGATAAAAAACCTCGTGGGGCTTTCAGACCACGCTTTGATCCAAGAAGCAAGAGACAGTCCCAGTACATGGGCTGGCTGGGGCAGTGGGAGACCCTCACACAGCTCACTCAGTGCAACAGCTCTGCAACAGGGAGACTTCCGGATTGTCACTGTGGAAACGCAGGGATTTATTTTTATCAATGTTTTTTCTTCAAACAGTCCATTAAAATCAGCTGTTGTTTGATTTGCAGCCTCTGTGGGGAGTGCAGACTGCACCTCACTCCTGGCTGGCAACAACTCAGCAGAATGACTAACAGTCCCAAATCTCATAGCCTGATCACCAACCTCATTCAACAAAGCTGAAAGAGAGATAATAGTTGGCAAGGAAGCAGCTGACCCAGGGACAAGAGGCATTCATTTTTCCCACCCTTTAGACCAACACCAGCCTGCCCAAAGTCTTTTTATTGGGTGAAATTTAATCTGTTGCAGAGGAGTTCTGAAAGAGATGAGTCAATGAGAGAGATAAGATTCTCAATGAGGCCATAAATAACAAATCTAGACAGCAATGTCACCCCTACATTTTACGCCATTGAATGTGAACATAATGAAGTGCAGGGTGCTGCAGCTACTGAAGCTGTAGCTCAGAGAAGACACACAGTTTTTCGCACAACCTGGTGGTAGATTTGAGATTCAAATCCATTTTTCCTGTTTATTTGCCTGGCACCCTGCCAGCCAGGACCCTTTGGAGTCCTGGGCTGAGCCCCAAATTAAATCAATTCATATTGTTTCTTGCATTGTAGGACAGATCTCTCCCACTGAAGTTTTATGCATTTGGGAGCCTGTTCGTGTCCTGACAAGCCTGCAGTGGCCCAGCCTCTGAAATGCAAACAGAAACACTTTTGGGGCACAACTCCAAGGCCTGCAACACTTGCCAGAGCAGCACACACCTCCTCCTTTTTATTCCTCTGAGGTAATAAGTTTAAATTCAAAGCATCCCTCAGGAGGTTTCACCAGGCAGCTCTTTACAGTGCTTTGAAGGACTCCTGACCCGTTAACAATTGGCCCTGGCAGGAACAGACCACCCATTGGTTCTTTCTGGTTTAGTCAGATCCTCAGCCAACACTCTCTGCCAAAAGGGCTCTACAGAGAGGGATCTGGATGGGTTGGATCAGTGGGTCAAGGCCAGCTGTAAGGTTCAACGAGGCCAAGGGCCAGGTCCTGCACTTGGGTGACAACTGCCCCCTGCAGCACACAGGCTGCAGAAATAGTGCCTGGAAAGCTGCCCAGAGGAAAAGGACCTGGGAATGCTGGTGACAGCAGCTGAACATGATCCAGCCTGTGCCCAGGTGGCCACAAAGGCCAATGACATCCTGGCCTGGATCAGCAATGGTGTGGCCAGCAGGAGCAGGGCAGGGATTGTCCCCCTGTACTCTGCAATGGTGAGGGCCACACCTCGAGTGCTGTGTCCAGTTCTGGGCCCCTCACTACAAGAAGGACACTGAGGAGCTGGCACTGTCCAGGGAACAGCAACAAACAGGTGAAAGGTCTGAAGCACAAGTCTTATAATGAGCAGCTGAGGGGGCTGGGGGCATTTAGCCTGGAGACAAGGAGGCTCAGAAGACACCTTTTATCAACCTACAACTCTACAGGTTCCTGAAAGGAGGTTGTAGCCGGGTGGGGATCAGTTCTCTTGTCCAGTGTAACAAGGGACAGGATGAAAGGAAACACATTTAAGTTGTGCTGAGGAACTAGATTAGGGGAAAATTTCTTCACTGAAAGGATAGTCAGAATTAGCTGAATCAGCTAATTAGATTAGAATCAGCTGCCTAGGGAAGTGGTGGAACCACCATCCCTGGAAGTGTTCAACAGTCCTGCAGAGGTGGCATTTAGAGATATGGCTTAGTGGTGGACCTCTCAGTGCTGGGTCACCAGTTGGATTTGATGGTCTCAGAGGTCTTTTCCAAATTTAATAATACTATGAAAATTCAGAAACCTCCCTCTAAAACCAGCAAGTAACCATCCCTCAACCACTGCCAGCATTGCCCTCCTTCAAGCAACCAAGCCAAGGGATGAGGTGAGCCGAGGCCATTTTTGTTCTGGGGCTTGTTCAGCCTCTGCTTCTCCACGGAGCTGTGTGATACTGGGGGGACCTCCTCAGCCACATGAAGGTGACCTCATTGTCGAAAGGACTCACTTGGCTGAGGGAATGCAAACCTGGACTGTGCCCTGCCTCCAGGGGATACTGCAGAGGGCAGCAACAAACACCACTGCATTGGGCTGGCTGTGCTTGGAAAGGTCAGAGAGCCTGAGAGTAAAGCCGTGCTTGAAGGGAAAGAAAGCATGGGATGGGGACATGGAATGTGATAAGGAAGGAAGAAGAGGTTCAGCATCTTAGTGGTAGCAGTGGCTTTGCCTGCTGGAGGGAGGGTGCAGAGGACTGCATGTCCAGCCCACTCCCCATGCTGAGCACAGTATCTGCCTTTGGCTCACAGGCCCTTCTCAAATAAATGACTTGTCACTGCTCTGGCTCTCCGAGAAAAGCTGCTATCTCACCAGTGCTAAGAACTAAATTACTCCTTGTTTTTTCTCCATTTGAGTCTGTTCACCCACAAAGCACGTGTCCCTCTTGGCAGGGAAAGGGCTGGTATAACTTGTGCACCCCAAGAGGGTCTTGTGTGCCCACATTCTGGGGGAAGATCAAACAGGGCAGAAACACACATTCTTACAATGTGGTGGTGGTTTAAAATAACCATGCCGTTGCCTTTTTTTTTTTCGCCTAAAGGATTCCTTAAAAGTGCAGGGTACAGTCCCCCACGCAGTTAACAAAATCCCTGCTACCGGCAATACTGTGCTGCCCTCAAGTGGATGCAGAGCACTGAGAAATGTGCTGCAGTCCCTGCTCCCTGCGTCGCAAACACAGCCCACAAACAAAGCTCCTGTCCACCACAAGAGCTCTTTGCAATGCCAGAGGAATAAATGTGCTTCAACATTAAGACTGGCAGATTAAAAGTTTCTCACTTAAGAGAAATTTATTTTTCGAGAAATTTATTTTTCAAGAAATTACTGGATTTATGAAAAAAAAAATAAAAAAGGAGATTGATTACAGCACTGCCCTCATGATATTTCCAAGGAATGAGCTGAAAATAGAGATGGTTTTGGGTCCAACCACAGACCAAATGCCCTTGAGCTTGATTCCCCTCACCAGATGCAGTATTGCTGGCCTTCCTCTGGATATTGGCAGTAGATACCAAATTACCTGACATCAGTCCCTACCAACGTGCCACCCAACCACTTCTCACTGCCAGTAGATGTAAAATACCCCATTTCCCACCTGCTGCTTCACTGGTGGCAAGCTACCCATGTATGGCTTCCTCCTCCTCATGATTGTTCTTCCCATTTACTGTGCTCTTTGTCACAACACAAAGACGTTGGGGCAGCACAGGCTCCAACAGCCACCCTTAAAGAAGACAGGGAAGACCTTGAGAGGCTGGAAACGTAATAAAAACATCCTGACACCCAGGTCACATAATTTTTAAAAATCCTTAACTTTTAAGACTATACAGTGAGCATGGCTGTGCTTGCTGCTCAGTGGTCACAGGGTAAATCATGCTACTGCTAGAGAGAACTTGAATCATGGGGGAATGACTCAAAATGTAACAGCAGTGTTTAGCTAATTTGCCTCAGCTAAACACTCTGTGGGCAGAGGTTCTGTTGGAAGAGCACTGCAGGTGCTGATCTGAGGCACACACATGGCCAGCTCACTGCCTAAACATGGCCCTTTCCACAGAGCTATCCCCCCAGCAGTCCCAGCCTGTCCTGGTGCCCAGGGTGGGGCTTGATGTTTGCCCCTGCTGAATTTTATGGTGTTCCTGTTTATCCATTCCTCCAGCCTGCCTGGGAAAAGCATCCCTGACCTCAAGCATTAATCATCTGTAAATCTGATGAGGGTGCATTGCATTGCCTCCTCGAGGCCATTGATGATGTAGAATAGGACACACCCGAACAACAAGTAGCGAACTGCAGCGGTCTGTAAAGTGCAGCTCATTAACCACTGCCCTCTGATCCCAGTCATGCAGCCAGCGTTTCACCCATCTCCCAGCTGTCCATCCACCCTTCCACCCAATCCCTAATATCCTGCCTTGGTTACAAAAGTTTTATGGGAGGCAGTGCCAACAGTCTTGCTAGAGTCAAGGGAAACATCATCTGTTGCTCACCCCTCATTCCCAGATCCAGTCATTTCACCATAGAAGGCCAACAGATTAGTTAACCACGACTTACTCTTCTGAGCAGCTGTGGAAATAACTGGCAATACAAGACTAAAACTGCCTCAAACCATATTGATTAGAAAGAACATTCCTAGGTGCATAGAGGAATCACGGCCAACCAGAGCCAAACAGAAGCCATTGTCCAGCAGAGCAGGAATGAATACAAAATTTCTTAAAGCAGTGAACTAAGTTCAGAAATGGCTTACCTAATTTAGTTCTCTGAATCAGCTGCTTTAGAGCATTCCTATGCAAAAGTATCCAAGCCACTGTTAAAAACCTGTTAAAGATTTAACTCTCAAAGGAGCTAATTAAAGAACCTGATTACAGTACCTGTGAGTCACTGAAGGAGTGCATGGGAATGCACTCCTAAAACACCAGCAGGACATGGGGCTTTTGGCATGTGGGCCAGGCACAAACAGACCCCAGGAAGCGGCACGTTTGAGCAGAAACAGCAGGTTTGATCACAGCCTATAGTCACAGCAGATTTTAGACTTACTACTGGAAGACCAGTGTTTGACTCTGGACAAAAAACATTTGCCATCCCTGTCCTCAAGAAACATGCCTTTCAGACATAGTCAAAAAGCTCAATGTGCTTTAAATCAATGTAGGTAACCCACAAAGTGGGTGAGTGCAGGAATTTTTCCCTGAGGATCCATCAGAAGTGAGTAAAGTATAGTGCAGAGCCAGTGGCATGTCAGTGTTGTACAGCTCAGCCAACCATTACAGGAGTGTAACTCAAAACAAAACCTTACCAAAAAAAGGTAGAGCTATGAATACAAAAGATTGTTCATAATCTCTTAGGGACAGATGAGGAAGCTGTCAGTACAGGTAGAAACATGTTTAAAGGCACCTAGACTCTGACTAACAAAATGATTTTTTATAGAGAGATTTAAGAAAGCTAAAAGACATTTCATATTATCTTGGAGGTGGACTGAGGACACTGTCAACACCTGCCAGTTTTATGCCAAAAAATACAGGCCCATGCAGAGAACAGCAGGCACTGCTGACATTGCCATAGCAGCTCTTTGACCAATGCCACTATCAATTTGACATTGACTGGACAATGACATATTACTCTGTAGCATCATCACTGATAACAAACCCCAGGACAGCATGAAAAGAAACCTTGTCCACTCCTGCCACTTTGTTCTGACCGTGCCACTGAGATAGCTGAAGGAAGAAAAACCTGCACTCTGGCTGCTGCTGGTACACACCTGCTTTGGATACAGGCACAGCTCAAATTAAAAGCTTGCAGTCATTAACACAAGGGCAACCAGTAAGCAGTAGATACTTGCAACAGAAATACAACATTAGGTTACTTGCAGAAATGAAATATTAAGCAATTAAAAGAGGATGTTTTGATCAAGGCAAATAGTTGAGTTCAGGATGTAGAAGATGCAGCAGAATATCCTTCTGCTGAGGAAATCTCTTCTGACCCTTAGTGCTCACCAAGCAACAGTCCCGGCCCAGCCTGAAATGCACTTCCCAGGGCAGGCCTGTGGCCACACCAAACCAGAAGCATGAGGAGCACTCATTTATAGGCTTGCCTCAGACCAAGATCCTCAGGCTCCTGATTCCTTTCTGACCATTGTGGCCAGTAGGTGACATCCACTTCTGCCACCCTGGGCAGCAGCACTGCCTACAGGAAAGAGCTGCTCTCCAGATACATAGAGGCTCAAACAGAGATTAATATCACCATATGCTGTACCCTTTGGGAGGCTGGCAACCTCAAAAATAAAAAGTTCAAGACACAAACTAGAGAGAGACATTTCTCCTTAACAAATAGTTCCTAAATCTGAAAGTCCAAAAGCCAGGAGGTTTCATTTCGTTACGCAAAAAGGATAGAAAGATTGCAAGACACTCTTTTAGAAACAAGTGATCACAGAGTCAAAGTGGCAGGACAAACAAATGCAGATTGAGGAGTACAGCTTTTGATTTCAAAAATGCTCTAAAAGCATGAATTCCAGATATAACATTTCAGAACTTTTTTTCAAAAAAGGGGCAGGGAGTTTTAGAACGTCTCAAAAAATTTTTTTTTCATCTAAAAGGTAATCAAAATGAACAGGATGTTCTCCTGCATAAAAAGATACAGAGAAAATTAGGACAATATACATATAACTAAATTTACATATGACCCCAAAGGAAATCTATTCTCTGCCTCAGTTTCCAGCGAGGACCTTGATGTCTCCTTGGAGCAAAGGCATGGTAGCCATTGCAACTGAGCATGGTGTTGCACAACTCCATTGTCCTGGAACTGGAAGAGCAGCTGTACTTGCAGCCGAGGGAAGGTGCTGATCACCATATCAGAAGCATTATTGCACACCTGCCCCAGGCCACTCTTTCCTTAGCATCCAATACTGGCCAGAGACAAGCTCTGAGGCAGCATGGACCTTAATTCTAACCCCAACAAACAGCTCTTCAGTAACTTTGAAAGAATTGGCATATGAAACTGCAGCTTAGGTAGACTCATTTTGAAGTGTATGTAACATGGTTAAATGTTACCAAGACTAGTAAAAGGCAATAAATGTGCTGATCCATGCAAGACTAACTAGCTTGATCTCAAAAGTACATCTCAATTTTAAAACATGTAACAACAATGCAGAAATTGACACAAAATACAACTTGGCTATTAATGACAAGTTCCTGCTAAATAGTTTCTTTCCCTAATGACAGTCAGAAGATCAGGATGCATTGCATATGTCTTCCCATGCATCCTCTAGCACAACTTTTTACTGGTTGAAATGGGGGGAAAGGGAACCATTAAGACAGATGACAACATACAGTACTAACATTCACGTTCATCATGTGACTTTGGATGTTATCCTGCTGGTCAGAAGGAAATCAGAAGCCTGAGTTGCTCAATGCAAAGCAAGACCAGTACAGTAGGCTGCAAAGAGGCTTTTGGAGTGCCTTCAAAGTTTAAGGATCACAGATAATTAATGACACCACCAATATTCTAATAAAAGTTATTGTTACCTCTACCTTTATCATCCTCAATTCAGGATCAGTCATTTGGGTCTAGGTGGTAAGGAAAAAAGTCACAGTAGCATCAATCACACAAAGAGCAGGTTAAGTACCTAGAGCCAAAGCCTTTCATTGTGTGCTGTAAGTTAACTGCTGGAAGTGAAAAAGGGGTCAGAAGAAGAGTTCTGCATTAGTCATTTTTTTATTAGTTATGAAACATAACTGCTTAAGCCACAAAAAAAAAAAAAATGCTGCCTAGGGATTGTACTTAGAAAAATATTCCCAGAAAAGGTAAATATTTCCCTCTAAAAAGACACTTGGTGAGACTTCTGAAAGTTTTTAATTTTCAATGCATCTTGTTTGAATATGGCCAACCAAGATGTGTAGAAGGGCAGACAGTTTAGTAGGTGGGTCAGGAAAATGCTCTACAGGAAAGTCTGACTCACTCAGCCAAGAAGGAAGGCTGGGAGAAAGCAGGAGAGCAGACACCATCCCAGAGAGGCTCATAGCAGCTCACAAGGCAGAACAGTGGGGATGTAGCACCTCCCTCTCTCTGGTTGGGCTTTCTTGCTTCGTTGTGTGTTTTGGTTTTTTTTATCTGGATCCATTCACACCAGAAACTACAGAAGGGTTTTCCTTTAGATAGAAGTGGATGTTTCATCTAGTCCTGCATTCATATCTTCATCTTTCCTTTATGCTTGGCCTGTCTTAGGGAAATTCTTCATTATTAGGCTATGATGTTCTAAGAGATGCTTAAGATGAAAATCAATTAACCTCTGTGATACCATATCTTAACATAGACTCCAATTTATTATTATAATTTCAAAATTGAAAGATACAATATTTCAGTAAATAGAATGAGTAAGCCTTCACTTGTAGTGACTCCTGTTTACTGTAATCAGACACAATGAATAAGCTTTTATGGAAAATGTGCTGGGATGCAGCTTTGGATGTACAACTCATTCATTAGCAATGTTTATGAATTGACTCATTACACAGCCAGTCTTTCTGCATTTCCCTTCTGAGAACATACAGGTTTTCAGATATAATCAAAAACAGGATGTCTAATATTTAGGAAAGTTTATTTTTTACTTGTATTCCCTTGAGCAGAATCTCCCTGAACTCAGAAAGATCCTTGGCCAGAGTTTGAAAGGACAAGATTTAATACTCCAATATAGTGACAGACCACAAAGTTAACAGCAAATACTCTGGGCTCCTGATTATTCAGCATTTATTCCAGATCCTGGGAGGACCTAGACTCCAGGACATGGAGGCCTTATGTTCAGAAATATGGAAGGAATCTACCCAAATGATACCAAGACCCTACCTAAAGTGAACCCCAGAAGAATTTGAAAGGAATTGTGTGAGCTCCTTGAACCAGCATTTCCCCATGAAACCACCGCTGGAAAGGTTCCAGCTATTGCCTTGAAACAGGGTGTAAGGACATGAATATAGCAAAGTGTGAGGCAAGGTGCTGTGGGAAGACTGAGCATACAGGGAATTCTGAAAAAGAAGGGCTAGCTAAACAAGTTTTGCAGGACCCACCCATGTACAAAACCCCACCACTGTGCCAAAGTGATTATTGAAACATCACGACCTGCACCGACCTAAGCTGCTGGCAGGAATTGCTGCTGGTGTTATCAGCAGGCAGCGTGTGAAGTGGAACCCAGTGCCAACTAGGTCAGGACGTGGTTACAAGCAGAGTCACAGGAAAGCCACAGCATGTATACAGAACCTAAAAGTGAATGTGAGACCAAACCTCTGGTTCAGACAAGCAGATCTGAACCCTGCTTCTATCATAAAGTGCTGTAGTTGACTACCCTTGCTTTTTTGTAGCCTTGCTCCAAAGCTGACTCCCAGGCATCAGTGTGCCATGATCCCAGCTACCAGGTGCCCTTCTGAGGTAGTGTATGATCTCAGCAGGGAAGTTACAGCAAAGCTACAAAACCTGCCTGACTCTTTGATGCAGTGGCTCAAGTGGGAAGCGAGATAAGGTGGCACAGCTCTGGCCAAGCTGCTGCTGGTACACAATGCCTGCTAAAACATGATTGCCTTCCTTTGACACTGATGTACCAAACACATTCAAACACTGCTTGCGAAAGGTGCCACAGGGACAGGCACAGAGATGGAAATCAAGTATCTGGGACCCCAAGAAATCCAACCAGTTAAGGAATCTATTGTAACAGACGTCAGAGCACAAGGCAGTGTGGTCTGCTAGTATTTTTTTATCATGAACCCTTTCAGCAGGGTAAGCGATTCCATTTCTGGCAAAAGATCCCAGGCACTTGGGATCAGAGATATACAGGGGGAATTCCCAATCCAGAGCTTACATCTCACCACTTACATACAGTAAGTGTAAGCCAAGGATCATCCTGACCTCCTTGAATATATCCAATCTCTTTTTGAACACCCTGGTATCTTTGGCTTCCACAATACATCAGGTGTACTTAAATGTTGCATACTAAACGCTATAATCTTCCTTTCATTCATTTTTAAGTTTGATCATTTCAGCAGCTGCTAGCCCTACGCAATGCTGATTCCTCCTATCCAGCAGCCAGCCAGAGTGAGAGTTTCCTAAGGAAGTCCTACAGCCTTTAGTCTTGTACGGAAGTAATTTCCATCTCCTTGGATACCTGCATTTGTTCTCTCCATATTCTCTAGCTTTATTAAACCTTTCCAAGAACTGCAGACAGCATTCAAATTAAATATGTTTACATGGCAGCACACCAGTATTTTCTTGCATTCTCTTCCTTCCCCAATAATTAATATTCTAATTAGTTCCTTTGGTGCAAGGTTTGGGCAGACATCTTCAGAGAACTACACGTAATGCAGAACCATCCCCAGATACAACTCTAGAGCCCCTTTGTGTTGTACATGTGTTAGGATACTTTTTTCCCATGTGAATTCCTTTGTGTTCTATCATAAGCTTTATTTACTGTTGAAGGCATATTTGGTAGTCTAATTTACAAGCTTCAACATGGACGAAGACCAGTATCATATTTACCACCTTCCCTTTCTGTGTTCCTAAGGCTAATCTAAAAATCACACAGGACATCTCACACAGCTCTTACAAACTCCTTTAGATTCCAGCAAAGCCACCTGAGTCTGGAAATCTTTATCAACTGCCCTAAAAAGCTGCCACTGGCACATCAATTTCAAGTAGTTCCTTGGACTAATATCTTACAGAGCATGGCTTGACATGGAAATTTCCAAGTTTCTCAGCTCTGAACATCGATGTATGTGACTTTTCTTTCCAGATGAGAAGCTAGAGCAGCAACAGGAGCATTCTTTAACCCACGGCAAACAGCAAGCCAAAAGCCAGGGTTTCTTTGAAGCTTCTTCTGCTGTCCCTAAAAGCAGTGCTTTGTTTGTATTTGCATTACTCAGCACCCATCACTGCAGTTAGGAAGTGTCTTTACTTTTGCAGTGCTGGACATCTGCTAAGTCCAAAGATCAGAGTGAAAGCGATCGAGGCAGACACTCACCTTTCACTCAGGTACTCAAGACCTGCTGAAGACTCAGAACTTCTCATTACTGAGGTAGCTTCCTGAAATGTTGATGTGTGCTTCCTGATGGATGTATCAAGAGTCACTCCACCACACAGCAGCTGCTGCACTTTCCCACCACTGTGGAGAGGACGTTACTGCCTTCTGCTGCACAGAACTGTGTCCCATTGCATGAACATCCAAACAGGATGGGTGGGTGACAAGTTTTACACCTGATAAGACTATGTCAAAATACAATGCCACTCTGCAATAGCAGTGAAGAGCTTTATGCCCCAATAAGTCACTAAACACAAGCAGCACTGTACTGCAAGCAGATCTGTGATACTGAACAGCTTTCTGCCAAATTCTAAGCAAACAAGATGGGGAATGTAAAGAGCTAAGACTCACAGGAATAATTTATCTGTGACTTGGCAGTACTAAGCCAACAGAATTGTTTAGGACTTCTAAGATTTAGTCTATTCAAGACTACAAAGGAAGCAAGTACAAATCCAATTAATGTTTCTTTAAATATAGTTACTCAAAAACCAATTAAAAATACAATTAACAGTGACATAAAACAGGGGAAAAGCCAGAGACACAGAGCATGTAACAAAGAGGAATTCAAAGTATGCCTGCATTTACCACATAACATACACATTAAGTGGGTACAGAGACAACATACAAGGGTTAAGAAAAATGGATAAATGTTGTTTAAAACTGACCTATTCATTGTGTTTATTCAGGGTTCAAAACAGTGGTACCACTATTCCACATCAAATTAGTCATATCTTTCATTGCAAAATCTGCCTGGATTTTAGCAATTCATCTGATTAGAGCCAAAATCTTGAAATTGCATCATTGTTTAGCTGTGAATATTCTACCTGCCAAGAGAAGGAATTGAGGTGAGGAGTCAGATTTATATCTCAGGTTTCATTTCAGCAACTCCCATGAAAGTGTATGGACAGGCTCTATTAAGACTTCTTCTGTGTTCATACAGGTGTACACCTCTGTATCCTACAAGTAAATGACACTGCAGTGCCTGCTCCATTCTTTATGGCCTTTATCTCACAAGACTTATCTCAATTACTTTATGTGAAGCAGCAAGCAAACAAGGGCACACTGTACCAGCTCCTTGACAGACTGACAAGCCTTGTGCTCCAGGCAGGTGGGCACAGATAGCCAAGTGGGGACGACATACATCAAGCGGAAAGGGAATGTTCCCATATTAGCAGTTTATCGTTATCTGAAACAGGACAGGCCTTAGCAATGAGAGTGTTAAAGAGAGAAATATGATAAAGAGTGTTACTTGTTTTATTGTTGCTGATGAGAACTCTGTTTTGTGTGAGCAGCAAGGCAATAAGTGTAAACAACTGGAAGAGAGAACCAAGGAGTTGTCATAACTGGCACCTGCAAGGATTAGCCAGAGATCCTTGCTGAGGAGTTCAGGGAGCAAGCTAGACTTCACACCTGGGCGAGAACTCAAGTTTTTTTCAACTGTTGAATTTTTAATTTGATACTTATCACCACAAGCCTAAATGAGAAGCAAGAGTTTGACTCGTCCAGCATCATGGTGATGGATTTGTGAATAGATTTTTTTTTCTTGTTCCTTCATCAAGTGTCCTTAGAGAAGAGGTAAATGCAAGCAAATAGCCTCCTTTACTTGTACTTGTCAAGGACTCAGTTCTAGGTGTTGTCACAAGAAGATTGACTACATGAGCAGTGCCTTCAAAACTTCCTCTATTTAGTGTTTGAATTCCAGCTAACCTTACAGAGCAGATTTCAGGCAGAGTCATAGAATCATGGAATCAAAACACGTCCTGAGGTGAAAGGGACCCACAAGGATCATCAAGTCCAACTCCTGACCCTACACAGAACGACACCCCAAGAATCATACCATATGCCTGAGAGCATTGTCCAAACACTTCTTGAACTCTGTCAGGCTTGGTGCTGTGACCACTTCCCTGGGAAGCCTGTTCCAGTGCCCAGCCAACCCCTGGGTGAAGAACCTTTTGCTGATATCCAACCTAAACCTCCCCAACAGCTTCCTGCCAATTTCCTCAGCTCCTACCACCACAGAGGAAAGATCAGTGCCTGCCCCTCCACTTACTCTCATGAGGGAGGAGCTAGAGACTGAATCATGCTATACCCATTCATAAATGAAAAGGGAAGTCAGCGCAGTTAGGTCTCTTTTACAGTGTCAGATGCTGAGCAGAGCTTTTGGACCACAGTTTTAGATTTAAAGGCTGTAAGTTCCCAAACCCATTTTCCCAGCATGAATTACAACAGGAAACTTACTGAAATGTTCTCTTTTACCTTTGTACACTTTACATAGCTGTGGTATCTCACTATTAGCTGATATAGTATTATACTGTACATGTATCCCAGCAACAACTTATACAGAGACATACTCTGCTTTACCAGCCAACTTCTCTCTCCATCATATACAATGTCATGAAATGCAGCCTTGAGGGTGACAGTAATCCAGGATGGACATTTTGTAACCTTGAAGAAGCTTCTAGCAGTTACCTGTTACCCAATATTTAAGGTTTTGGTTTTTTGGGTTTTTTTTTTGTCCTTTAAAGCTAATCAAACAATGTTTCCATAATTTACTTATACTTTTAAGACACCAGCAGAACCTGAGAAGGGACATAGTTGTCTATAAGGCAGAAAAAAAATTGGAATAGATTGAAGACTGGTAAGTGGCAGCTGCCAAGGTAGACAGACATCCTGCAGCATGTCATTGAGGTGGTGAAAGTATAAATCAACTACCCATTTGCAATGGAAAAAAATATTTCAAAGGGATGACTGACAACAACCCACTGCCTCTCATCAGCCCCAGGGCTCTTTCATAAGCTCCCTTTCATTCCAGTTATATTTCCTGTGGGTTCTTCAGCAGTCATGGAATAAGAAAAAGGTTTGATAAACCATACACTACAAAAGAAAAATAGCTGTAGCTAGTGTAGCATTGCTGTGCAGTAATATAGCACTACTTCTCAAAATTCAACACAAAATAGAGAAGCAAAACAGCAAAAGTTAACAATTGTAACATTAGAATAATTACAATTAATTTTTTCAAGATCTGTAATCTAGACAAATATTTGGGAAACTTTTCAATTTATGAAAAGACACTTCTGCAGAGTAAAGATTTGCTTCATAGGTTTTTTTTCCCTATGAGGCCGATACTTCTTTCCCCACTCTGAGAAAGCCAAAGTGTTTCAGGTCCCACACCATACCAGTCTCTCAAACAGTTTAGAATATGAAATGTACAGAACAATTTTTTTTCTTCATTGGCTTCAATCTTGAAAAATTTAACATCTATATAACAAACTATATACAAAAGGTGGAGTACAATTAGCATATGTACTCCTTATACCTGAAATACCACAGAACTTCTGCAGCAGCACTAAGTCTTTAAAAAAAATTAGCAAGAACAAGACCATTAAGGGGAACAAACCTTTTTTCACTAAAAATATGGGACAACTACCCCCATCCTTACAGATGACTAATTGAGATTCCACACCCTGTTTCATATAATGATAATGAGATCAACGCCTTAAGTTTATCTTCCCAGGTTTGCTGTTAGCAAAGAGATGTGCTGTTCTTGTGTGTGCTCCAACACTGGGGTGAGCACACATTCTCTGCCCTGGCTTCAGCCCTCCTCTTCATCAGGAATAGTTCCCATCTCACTCTTGATCGCTCTCCCTGTGTAATGTGGAGAATCACAGCTCCCAAATTTTGCCTCCAATTTTTGCTCCAATTTTCCCTCCCAAAACAAGGGAGGGCAGGTATGAAGATACACTTGGCACCAGAAATGTAATTCAGTTAAAATCTGATCAATCAAATAACAACCATGTAAAATCCACTTCTCTTACATTCAGTGCATTTTAGAGAATCTTAGTATTAATGCTTTTAAAAATCCAAATTAGTAATTGATTACCACTGTGAATCCTGAAAGATTTTCTATTAATTTGAAATTTGAAAAGTAGACTACACTTATAATAGCATTTTTAATACAACAAGAGCCATTTTATTCAAGTTCATAACAGTACTGATGATTCCATCATAACACTTAACCACAGGAACAGCTCAAACTGGGTGATATTTACATGCATCTACCAATATTGTAACTGGTGGTTTATACAGAGTGTTCATTTCCTTGGTTATGGTCAAAAGTGGACACAAGGAATTTGTTAGTAAAGGACAGAACAGCATAACACTCTGTTCATGCCTTAAAAGATGTTTCCAAAGTTATTTCATGTTTTTCACATACATCAATTGGCATTTTTTGGAAACTTTTTTATATTAGCTTCATGAGATCTCATCTTAAAAGATTCTCATACAAGTTTTTGTACTCCAGACACTGTAGTGCTTTGTAAGTAACACAGACCATAATCACCAAGTAGCCATTGTCGCTCAACCCAAGCAGCATGCAAGGTGTGAAAGAGCCCACAGTGAAAAGCATTCAATTAAATTCTTTTTAATGACCTGCAAACATTATCATAAGAACACAATGAACATATAAAAATGCAAACTTTATGCTGAGTGTCCTTTTAAAAGCTAGCAGCACAAAATACTTTTTGAACAGACCAGACATCTGTTGCTTCCTGAATAGTAGTACATCATTTTGTTGTCCATGTTTTCTGACTCCCAGTTTTTGCAAATGCTGATACATCAAGAGTTTTACCACTGCTGCACTGTTCATATAAAGTCTGAAAGTTAACAAACACACAGGATATTCAGGTGAACACAATTGTACTGCACATGGATTCAAACTATATAACAAACATTACCACTTGAAATAAATCATCGCATACAGAAATATTCCATACCAAAATTGCTCTGTCAAATTAAAAAAAAAAACCCACGCTTAAGACAGCTTAGTTGTATCAGCTGTAATGCAGTGCAGTACCCAGAAGAAAATACATACGTTGACTTAGCAGTGTGGGCAAAGTTACAGAGCTTCACAAGTCAGGACAAAACAAATGAGCTGCAGAGACCTAAAATCCAGTTTACTCTATTAAATGTCTCCACTATGGAAACATCAGCATGGAAGGAGAGAGTATGCATACTCGATAGATCAATTTGGGTAATTTCTCCATAGTGAGGGTTCTTAAATTAGAAGACCCCCACAAAGGGACAGCTTAAAAGCAAAGCAGACCTATTGAGAGGTGGAAAGAAAAATCTAAAAGTAAAGATTACTGGCATAATTTTCAACTCTTCCTTCAGACAAATGTAGAGAGATTCTGCATCCTTGCAAATAAAACTACTAAGATATAGAATGTTTTTCCATCTACAGCTAAAGATTTTATATATGTATTGTTTCAGCTTTCACTACCAAACATTCTCACCTTTGTCTGCATGAGCACGTACTACCATACAAAATAGAAAAGTCAATGTACTTACCCTCGCAGCTCTAGAAATAGAATTGGGAGAATTCAAGCCAACAAGCTGGCCAAGGATACGTTTCATTTCCTCTGTTGTTCCTTTTGCATTTGGGACACCTGCAGTTAATTTATAGTTATGCTGAAATTGTATACATTATCAGTGTAAAAATCACCAGAACAGTTCTTCAGAGGTTTAAGAATTAAAATATTGAAGTCTTTTCTGAAGCAGATTTAGGCACCAAACAAAACTGAGTCATGCCAACAAGCTCAGAGTACATCTAAGAGTAAAGCATTTTTTAAAGCATAGTTGCAAAAACTAATTAATAAAAATGTAATTTAAAATAAATGTACCTGTTTGACAATGACTTTGAATTTGAACATAGGGATGTACCAGCAACTCCGAAACAGAAATTCTTTCTTTAGGATTTCTTACTAAACAGCGCTGCAAATGAAAAAAGAGGAAGAATGTTTTGCCTATAAATTATTAATTGTCCTAGGAATTAACAGTATTTCCTTTGGATATTGAAGCAAAAGACTAAAGTCAGACTGCTTTCAGTATTTACTTAGCTAGTATTGAGCTGAAAAGAGACTTTAATATGGAAACTCCATGAAGTAGCTCTAGCTTCATTCTGCTTTTGGATAAGGCCTGTTACTACAAGTAGCAGTGAACATCTGTTTGTGGAAAAAGTCTCTCAAGCACAATTCAGTTTTAGAAAATATGCTTTAAGTAAAGAAATTACCATTATTTAAATCAAAAGGAATAGTTACCTTCAGCACATCTTGAAGATCCTTCTCAGCAATGTCTGGGAACCCTATTTCATAATTTGGATCAACAATAGCATGCATCTTATTGATGTGGCTTGTTATATGTTGAAATGGAGTCCTTCCATATGTCATACAGTACAAAATGCAGCCCAGTGACCACACATCGCTTTTGGGACTTATCTAATATTAAAAAGAAAAGATTACTCTCTACTTAAGAAATTGGCCCTTCAGTCAATTTATCATGTAATTGTACAGTTTTCATTGCATAAGAGGTGTTTATAACTATTACACAAAACCACCAAAGCAGCATGCCATTATTTATTAAGACAGTGATGTGGCTTCCTTCACTGATATTCCATAAAAAAGCTATTCTAATTAACTATTTTTGAAAATCAGCTTACTTGAAGAACTAACTTACAACTGAAGTCAGTCTTGAACAAGTCAAACTGCAGGATTCTAATTTCAGATTTAAAAATAAATACATGTAAAAGCATACTAAATTATTTAAATCCAGGAAATGGTGAGAGATCACAGCTATATCTCCAAAGTGGAAAGTCACAATTCAATTCCCCTGTTTTTAAAGGATTCAGATCCATATATCGACCATGACACTCAGGCTGTTCCTTGTAGGACAACTTTCCACTTCTCCTGTTGAAGCTGAAGCACTTTAAGAGAAGCACAGAGTGGGGAAGAGGAGGGAAGTGGAGAGAGATGCATACCAAAAACCTGACTCCCAGCACAGTGGTTAGATTTTTGCTTAGATGAACAAGTCTGCACTCTGCATGCAATTTTAATTTAAAAGTACAAAACAAGGTAAAAAATTATCCCTAAAAAAGAAATCCACATATAAAATATTTTATTCCCTGTTTAGAAAGGCAAGATTTTATTTTATTACATAATACTTCCATTCTTCCATTAAAAAGTTAATCTTCATATACATGCAAGTACATTTGGATTTTCAATACTTTTTCACCAAACTATATACCCCTCACTTGACTGCCAGTGTGAAAATGCCTTCCTTCAGTACTTTTCTCATCGTTCACATTCCATTGCCCTGGTGACATTACAAAATTTTCTACAACACACAATACTCTGTAGCATAGAAAAATTAATAGGCTACACTGAACTCATACATGTTCAGCTGGGCCCTAAAATGACCAACCCTGTGCCTCTAATTTACTTTCAATTTTACTCGTTAATTGAGCACTTATATTTTCCTGAACACCATCTGCCAAATGCTTATAGGTAGTTAGGGAGATTAGGCTTAACCTTCCAACTCTGCACACCACCATCATGACACAATAAATTTTCTTATGTTCAAGTTTCAGTGGAAGATTTAGAAAAAAAAAAAACAAATCTGAAGATACATGTTTGAATTACTTCCTTCTTAACATGAAGGGAATAAGAGGAAGAAGATCATACTACCTTAGAACGCGCCTTGCCATTTTCTCCATAGGAAGACCTGTCTTCTATTGCTTCAGGTGGCATATAATTCATTGTGCCAGCCTAGCCATAAAAACAAAAAAAAAATATCCTTTCAAGTAAAGAATGCATTAAATTTAATTCATTTAATAAAAACTTGGATTTCTGTCCCAAAACACTGAAAAGCATCTTGAAAGTTTGTTTGTATTAAGGCTGAAGGCCATTATTATTCTGTTCATTAAGAAATGTAAGAATCAATATACATGAATATTCATATACAAATATAAAACCATTCAGCATAAAATTTCAATAGTAATCGAGATTATTACAATCAAAATTATCAGTAGGTACTATAGCATGTCACAGAAAAATGGACATGAATTTTCCAGAAGTATTTCACCTGAGAATCTTTAATGATACTTGTCACATCTGGCTGCATTTGGTTTGCAATGCCAAAGTCAATTAGTTTTAACATTCCATCAACTATCAGAAAGTTTGCTGGTTTCAGATCACTGTGAATAATGCCTGTAAAAAAAGAGTTTAAAGTAAGTCCAAATTACTACCATAAGGTTTAGCATTACTCAACTCCCATAACCCTTGCACAGACAGAAGGTGCAGATGGGCTTTTTCTGAGTCTCGGCAGATTTCATGAAAGTGCTTCTATTTCTTCCTAAACAGTTCCTAAGTTCCTGAGTCTTAGGAAGACTTGCAAGAGTTTAGAGTTTGTACTTATTCAAATCTGCAGGTACCCCAGAACAGCTCCAAGCAATTTTGAGTTGCACAGTTTGTCCCACTTTGGGACAGACTATCCAGCTCTGTGTGCCTATGGCCACACTGAACTGCTGCTCTGGAGCAATTCAGTGGCCTGTCCATGCCTGTAGTTCTCTCTTTAATTAGCTAAAGAATTAGATTGCTTCATCTGATTAAAGGTACCATTCACTGAGGAGTATACAAAACTGACTTCTCACAAACTCTACTTGCACAATTTAACATGAATTTTGGTGATGATATTTACTATCTACATAATCAACCGATCTTGATATTTTACAAAAATCAAGTCTTTTTTTCAAAACACCACATGTATATATGCACCCTGAATTTCAGTAAGCTTTGCTGTTTGCTATATTATTGAATACTCTAGTCCTGAAAATAGGTGATGCTTTCTGATATATGGACTAGTCTTCACTTCATTATTATATAGGAAAAAATCCAAGTCTGCCCTCTCCTTTATACTATACAGACAAGCAGAATATAGATGCATACACTTTAATTATATAGGTAAAGATGAGAGGAAGGCCTGAAGAACTCTAGGAAAAAGCTGAAACACTTTGTCAAAGTAAACATGGCAGAGCTGTCATTAATGCCAAAGCTACTTCTGGAGAGAATGAATGGCTAAAATTTGAGTCTAACAGAACAAGTGGAATTGGGAGCATACCATGTAGTCTAAAACAGAAAATATTTTCTGTCTGTAAAAAGAAAATAGCATTACATAAGCAGTGATATTTGCAAGATCCTTCTTGAGTTAGCTAAGTATCTCTGGATCAAGATTTATCTTTTCTTGCTTCACTTTTTTTTTTTTAAATATAGTAAATACCCATCTTTGAAGATCAGTAAGATTACACCAACACTAAAGACAATACCACCTCCAAAATTAAACCAGATTCATATTACCTGCCATATATCCTATACAAATACCTAGAATTACTTAAGAATACCATATTCATGGATTGTGTGAACAGCTTCCAGCATATTTTTCCAATAGCTCTTTCGTTCCAGTGGATCCATCTTTTTTTTCTTTTTAAGCCAGCTATTGAGATCAATATTTCCACACTCCATTACCATGTAGATATGTTGATCAGTAATTTCACTAAAAATAAAACATGTATGTTAAAAGTGAAGGCAATATCTTTTTATAGAGAAATACTGATTAAATAAAGTTAGTATTTACTCACTAGCCATAAAGGCGGATGATCTTATCACTATGTTGCTGCAGTTTACTCAAATGAGCAATTTCATTCTTATAGCTCTCAACAGTCTGTTGATCAGCTTCCTCTAGATTGACATATTTGACAGCATACAGCTGCTTCTTGTCATTCAGTACTTGAAACACCTGCAAAACAGCATCAGTTAATAACTTCATTCATCCCTAATTCTGATTTACTACGGTCCTTCATCTGAACTCAGCCAGAATACCAAAGTCTACTTTTTCAAAAGGAAGAAGAAATACAAAGAAATTCATACAAGTCATCATGAAAAAAAATCAAGACAGAAGACACCAGTTACAACAGAAAAAATCCTCTATCAGAAGTTATCCTGGTGCCACATCATATTTCACCAGATTCACCATGAGTCTCCAGTGTTCCTAAGATAAAGATTACAAAGTAACGCTCCCAGAGATACAGGTTTGATATGCCCTCACACATTCATTTTGTCAGACTAAAATCATTTGGAGGCTAGATCACATGGCACATTAGAAGAGGCTGAGAGCATGAAGTCTCATTTAGTCAGTCTTAAGATGAGAAAGCAGCAGGAAATCCTATTGCTGTCTTCAGCTGTTTAAGGGGAAAGTATGACAGACACCTCTTGGACCAAAGTATGAGATGCAACAGACATAGCTAACAATAAGGAAAATTACAATTGGCTATTTTGATTTTTTCACTGTCGTATAGTCCACCAGGAAAACTGCTTGTCCAGATAGGCTATGAAATCTCCATCCTTGGCAATATTTAAACGCAAAAATCTACATGTAACGTGTTCTATTTTGGCCTTGTTTTAAGCAGACCATGAGAGTGACACACAGAGGTCCCTGCCATCCTACCTCATTCTACAACCATATCTTGGCAACACAGGGACCTCTTCTTCCTGGAGCTCCCTGCTGACTGGAAGCTGGCTATTAGTCCAATTGACAAGACAGATGTGAGGGAAGACCCAGGAAACTACAAACCTGTGGGCCTCACCTCAGTTGCTGGAAAAATTACAGACTATCCTACTGGGTACTTCTGAAATGCAATGATCAGACAGCCAACATGGATTCACAAAGGGAAAGACCTCTTTAAGTAATTAGTTAAATTAGCTATCCTTATGACACATCCTCCTAGAATCTATGCTAAAACACATGGAGAACAGGGAGGTGATTTGAGAGAGCTAGCACTGCTTCACCACATGCAAGTCTGTCTGACCAACCCAGGGGCCTTCAGTGAGGGAGGGACTGCATCAGTGGACAAGAGAAGAGATGTCATCTATCTGGACTTCTGTAAGGCCTTTGACATAGCCCCCCACAACAACCAGCTAAACTGCTTATACTGTTAAGAAAGTAAGGAACTATAACAATCCCAAGAGACTTCGCCAATACTGTTTCCCAAGCTCCCACTACCCCTAATTTCTACATAAAAAGCAGCTCACTCACCACTTCAGACATAGCTACAACTCTACTTCTCACGCAAGTTACAGAAATAACTAAGAGATGGTCTGTCTCCTTCAGGCCCTCAATCAACTTTACAAGTCATCTATTTCCCAACAGTGTAATCACACTGCTCTAAAAAACATTAGTATGTACACAGTGCAGCACATATCTTTTAACAGAGGAGCTGATCCTACCAGGAATTTTAATGCTTACTGTACCATAGAAACTATCCTCAAGAGCAAAAAGTCTAAGCATTGCACTAAACCAGCGAAGTTCTGGATTCCCTGGGTCAAACATAGCATACATATTAACACTAGGCAATCATTAGATGATTTCAACATGTATTTACATTAGAACTAGTACTGTGTAAATGAGCAACTTTCTAAAAGGATAAAAGAGCACCTTACCTTACTTGATCCTCCACTACCTATTTGCTTTAACACTGTATAAACTCTTCCATTAATGACAAGGCATTCGTGTGAAGGTATAGGAGCTGAAACCTGTGTACACACAGAAAAGGTTAAGAAATAAATATTGGTACACGCAACAGAACTTGAGAGCTCTACTTTTTATTAAGTTAAAATGGTTTAGGTTGTCTTGGCCTTTCTGAAGAAGATAAAGTTGTTTAGAAGCAGTAAAGAAACTTCAAATGAAAGCTAGGTCCCCATATACTGATCATCATTTGCCATATGACATTACTGAACTCTTGCAAAAGGTGCCAATGTTCTTCATACTGGAAATCAAGGAAAGGATGTTCTTTAACAGGGCTTCCCAGATCATTAGAGACACCTCCCTCTTGACATAACATCAGAGACTACATTATCCAAGAGACTTTCAGTCCCAGCATGAAACTTAAGAGCTTTACTGAAATCATCTACTGTTTTATTTGAAGCTAATTACTAGCTAGAAGACTGCAGCAGTGTGACCTTGAAACAGCCTGCATTGCCCATATCTGCTACACAAAGCCATAGAAAGGCCTCAAGTTTGATTTATTAATTTATTAATAGTTGTCCTCTGGTAGGAAGCTTGAACCTATCCTCCAGTTTTATCTAGAATTGAGAAGGTTCCTACCTGAATGTGCAACACATCTAAGGTAACCCATTTACATTGTCAGGCCACAACAAATGTATCAAAATTTGAGACCTCTAACAAAAAAATTGAAGAGAAATGCAATCTTTTACCTCCCTCAAACTCATGGTTTTCAACACACACTGCTTCTCTTTACTGGTACTGCACTGGGTAGTACCACTGTAAAAGCCCTGCAGGACAAAAATAGAGGCCCTAGTTCTTTCCTCCACCGTTAAGTAGGATCTGAAAAGCTTAGGTTGCAGACAAAGGCTCCAGCATTTTGACAAAATTGAACTGATTTTTCAACACCTGACTTATGTCATCTAAATTCAGACTATATATGAAGAAAGTAATTTTGGGAATAACAGACTACTTTCCATTATTCACCCAGGAAGATGAACAGTTACTTCAGATTAAAATATATATATATATATACACATTTATCTTACCTAAAGTAGTTCCCAATGAAAATATGTACTGAAAAAATGACAGAAATTGTTACCTGCAAGCCAACTTGATTTTGAAACGGAGTTGCTGGAGTATGTGGTAAATAATAAGGGAACTGGCTGTAGGGAGTAGAAATTTGACATCCTGGTAGAAACTTGTCCTTTACAACTGGTGTGCTGAAACTAACAAAAAAATAAATAGTATCTGCATTAGTTGTTTCTTCTTAAGATAATTTTAACAACAAAATTGAAATCTTAGGTGTTCCTTGAAAGTTAAACCCTACTGACTAGCAAGAAGCCAAGCCTCCACTTCATTCAAAAATTATCAAGACCACTTCTTCATTTAGAAGACCTTTTAGTAATACACTGAAACTATAACATACTTAGCAAATACTTTTTAAAAACACAAACTTCCTATCTTCAGACAATAGCTGGCACTTCCCAGCAACTGAAAAGTGAAAGAACTACAAAGCTAGATGAGCTGACTATAATAGAGTTTGAGCCAGTTACTCTTCTCCAGCTTATTGTTATTTATTCAAAAACTTTTTAGATTATCTATTTTCAAAGTAAGCATATTGAGACAGACAACTTCAAAAACCCTCACTATTGCCTTGAGAGCTTCAGCTACACCATGTATGAGCAGAAAGATCATGGATTTAAAAAACTAAAGACTGCAAAAAATACTATGGTTTTTTTATTTGTTCTCCTGATGCGCCTACTGTTTTAGTTATATTTCTGAACAAACTTTATTTTTCTCCACTGTATTTACAGAAACTAATGCCAAGATCAGAACTGGAAAACAACATATATAATTAAGATTTATTTGGTAGAATAAAATCACAGAAGTAAAAAAAAAAGGACAAAACCAGCCCAAAGCATAGTTTTCTTTGAATACAGAAACACTCAGCAATTCTTCATATTTACTATACAAATTAAGTAAAGAGAATCTAATCAAGGACTTATCAAGTTCCTTCATGAAATTATGTTGTTCATTCTCTACATATATTCTGAATTCTACAGCTATAGAGACAGAGGTCCTACCAACAGAACCATGCTTACTGGGCATATAACCTTGACCTATATGATTCATCCTAGGACCTATGAAAACAATAAGTAGTCATATAATTAGAAAGATTTGCCAACACAGGCATAGGGGTTTATGCCTTATTTAAGGTAACATGGATAAACAAATGCTATAATTTCCTAACATAAGTGCTTAATTCTGCAAGCCTCTGGATTTCTTGAAGTGCTTTTAAAAAACTTCAGACACTTTCATCATGGAAAATTAAACTGATATATAATTATCAATCTAAAAAACCTGTCAGCCACATAAAAAGTTATCCAAAAGGAAGTGTCATGTAGCAGGGATCAGTGAAAAAGGTAAATGCTTTACTGAGGACTTACTGATTTGACAGCAAACATCCAAATGCTGAAAAGCTGCCCAAAAAAGGCAAAGGTACTTAAATGCAATCTGAAACGCAAAGTCAGGCCCTTTACAGAAGCACTTAAGAGTGTCTGCTACCTAAACTGAAAAATTTAAGAAACCCTGTAAAAATCTGCTTAAGTCTTTCCAGAGATCAACTACCATGGTATAGGAGGCTTACCAGGCCATATAATCATTAGATGTGGTGCTTGGCGTTCCATAAACGTGTGATGGGTCACTTTTCTTGGAACCAGCATCTGGTGGTGACAATCGTCTTGAGACAGGATGACCACACTGTTCAAGGTTCGTTTGTTTTCCCTACAAAGGGCAAAGCAAGATATATCACACAAGGAGCCACAATTAAGAACACAGAAATAATTTCTTCAACATGACAAGTCTGCTGCTAGCACACATGTAATACATGTTTTTGTTACTTTACCTCTCCATAGCAGCTTTTCTGTGACACTTCTTGAGTTGGCATTTTTTTTCTGGCATTCACACAGTTTACTTTAATCTGCTCCAACTGCCTTCTATAGCTTTCACCAAAACTACATTGTTGCTGTTGACTTTCCAGATTCCTGGGCTCTGGTATCTTCAGCTCCAGATGCTGAACTTTATTTTCTGCAGAGAAAAACCCAAAAAACCAAAACCCACAAATCATTAAAATAATTCAATATTCAACACTTGAAAAGTTTCTAGAATAATTTTACCTCATTTTCTAGATCAGACTAAACAAACACAGAATATTTACTGTAACTAGGCTTTAAAAAACACTAATGAAGTCCTCAGGCTCCATATTCAATTCAGTGTAATAAAATGGCAACTTTCTTCAAAATCTTAGGATAATAGTTGTAACAGTAACAGAGATGCAACTGTTTCCTTCACCAACACATGCAATATGAGTACCTTCATAAACTGCACTATAACATCCCAGGATATTGAGCAGGTTTATAAAGCACTCAAGATAAGCTTATTACCATACTCCAAATTAAAAGTCTGCTGTCTGTGACAATAGGCAACCTATAACTCAGTGTAATGAAGCCAGAGGCCTAAAGGGACTTGGCACCCTGTCTCCTGATTACTTCTGCACAGGTAGTACAAGAGTGAAATGGTGGGATGTGACAGTGCACACTGCCAACAGCACAGCTTAAGAGTGTTCCTTCACAAGCCTGAAAAGTTTTCTTTCCAAATTACTAGAAAGCAGCACCCCATGCTTAGCAGCTTAGTTCAGTTCAGCTGCTGAAGGACTGAACTACCTCAACCAGCATCTCACCTGGAAATGTGAATGAAGCACAAATAAGGAAAGTATGACCTGAAACTCAAACAGTTCCCAATGCAAGTCAGTGGGAAAAGTTCACTGGGGGGCTGAGGGGACACTGAAGTTGAAATACGTCCATTCTTCAACTGAAATGTTTCTTTTCTACAATACATATGTACTTACACAATCCTAAATTTAACTCTCACAAATATTAGACATTTTCACCTATTTTTTCAGCAGGATGAGAAAGCCACTTAGGAAATCAGCTTTCTGATGAAACACTGAAGTAGCAAGTAACCATAGGAGGTTAGTACATATGTTTATTCCATGAAGCTGGTAAATAATTTGTAATAGCCTTCTAGATTTTACTAGCCCTGAAATCCTTGGTATGAACCCAAGCTGGTTACAACATTTTCCAGAAAGACAACAAAACAACCTTATGCCATCCCTATTTCTAGCTGACTTCACACAACAGTCAAAATCCATGTATTGATAACCCAACACCTAGTGAAGTATTTTCTGAAATACACCAAATATGGCTGTTTTTTAAGAATTTTAAGAACAATTCTCCAAAAGTTAATAATGCAGTAACTTCTGCTTTTTGAAAAACATTTTATTTAGCAATGCATTTTTAAAAAATAACACAGAATAGAACATTTTCAATGCTTATTCTATTTCAAACTACTCAGACATTAATAGTTACCTTCTCTTTTTGTCACAAGACTTGCATCCACTTTGGTTTTGAGAGTTACAGTTGAATTGGTAGCTGTTTCTGAGCTGCCCTCATCCAACATCTGCAACTGTAAAGCTGTTTTTTCTTGTAAGGACTAAAGAACATAAAAAGCATCTTAAAGAATCAAAGGAAAACTCAAGAGTAGTATCCAAAGGACATTTCCTTTAAGGTAATTAAATAGCAGGCACACCACAAAGGAAACATGCTTCAGGGAACTGTGCAGGCTACGCAGACAAGTATTACTGATGCTATTTTAAATTACATAAATATCTTGAATTCCCACAATCCAGTTTCTGTAATAAAGGCCTAAATGCTTTCTATTCTGGAATTTCCTTTTAGGGGATGAGGACATGAAAATGTAGACATAGTAATGTAAGACTTTTTTTGATGAAAACAAATCTCTTATCAAAAGCTGTAATTATAGCTCCATAGAGCACTGTAACTTAGTTGAATGACTTCATTAAATAGGATACTTCTCATGGTAAAATTCTGAAAGAGCTGAAAGAGGTCCTGTAGTCAAGTTGAAATATGTTTATCCCCTCTTCATAAATGATATTCCTAACATTACTCCCATTGCTCCCATCAGGTGTACTGTGCAGAGAACTCTTTTTAATGGCCTATTACACATAAAAATTTTCAAGTTTAAAAGTCACAATGAATGTTTCTATCCACAAATGATCACTTAAAGGGAAACCCTACATTATTTCTTTCTTGCATTGAAAAGGTGGTATTCTTCTTACATAATATCATAGGATAGCTAGAGTTCCTTCTATGTATTTTAAAATATTTAAGTTACCTGCAAATCTCTCGGGTTGTACGAATCACGCCCACAAGGTTTCGGTTCTGATGGTGGAAAAGGTGCAACAAAGGCTGTTTGTTTGGAGCTGGACGTTTGCCTGTTGAAGTAACATTCTTAATTACATCACATGCCAACACAGTGTGGCAAGGGCCTTTTTTGTGAATCAGATGAAAAAAGAAGTTGTGTGAAGACTACAAGCTTCAGATATACAGAAAAGCAGGTCCACTTGGACAGCAAAGTGAGAAACAATACAAAAATCCTACAAAATGAGGATTTAAAAATATTTTGAAATTTACAAGACTGTCTTATCTCTTATTTTAAGACCTGGACTACATAAACAAAGATATTTTGAACTAAATTTATTTCTACTTTAATTTCCATTTCTTTTGAGCTTACTGATTAGATAGAACATGCTCTCTCTTCATCTTTACATGCTTTCATACAAAGAATCTCTGTAGCAAGATCAGAAGTAGGTTACTGCAGTACCTGCTGCAACCATAATGACTATTTGTCTCTATCCTTCAGGTCAAATTTAACATTAACATCTGACATTTCCACTATTCAATAAAAGTATTATTGAAAAGGAGTATTAAAATCTGTTGTTCTGTAGGTAAACTCAATAACCATACCTCTTTGTAACACTAGCCGTGAGTGGGACATCTGAATCCTCCATGTCATCACCATCATCAGATACTAGAGTAACAGGAATCCTCCCAAATGGGCAAATCTTAGAGGAAATTCAAAAGTTATCAGGTGTGTAAAGCAGAATAAAGAGTTTAATATTTTAAAGAAAATGTTACATGTTTTACCTGGTTAGATTTGTTTAGTGGTCTCAATGGATTGTGGTAATTACCTGGGGCACCCAGTTCCTGTGACTTCTCTTCCCTAAAAGAAAAAAATAAACTCAAACAAAAAAATCCACAAAACAAAACACACGACACTGTAGTGTGTGCGTTTGTTTTTGGTTTAAATGATGTTAAAGACATGAAATAAGAAATTAAGATATTACCTAAATAAAGATCTGCTAACAGTAGAAGAATTTTCACTAGAATCAGTCTTTTTTAAGCTTCTGTGATTTCCACCTATATTCTGAAGTCCAGACTCCTGTGTACTTGATACTGTAGGGAAAATAGCTGGAATCATTCAGATCATGTCAGACAAATTCAACTAAATTATTCTAAGCAATTAATTGAGTTAAATTAAACCAGCTGATTTCACTGATAGCAAATTTGAGAGTGGTCATATAAGCTGTATCAAGGCAGGCAATAGCAAACAGCCCATTCACCAGCCCCATCTTAATCCAGAAGAGAATCTTCCTTGATTATTGAAGATTTAGCCAAAGTTTTATGAAGTTGCACATTAATCTTAAAATGAAGTGTCAACTTAATAAACTTTGTGAAAGTATATATTTCAAATATACTTTATGATAAACACAACCAGAAATCAAGTTATTTGAAGTCATTCCAGAACCTCAACCCCACAAATAAACAGTTCAGAATAGCACTGTCTTCCACATTATTTTTCCCTACAGGTAAAGGAAAGGTCATTTCTCAGAGACAAAGAAACCATAAGAACTTGGAATATACTAATGAAAATGTATCAACACCTTAATGAACACACATTCATGTTACAACACAGTTTAATTTTTTATTTAGGGAACAATGTGGAGTACAAGCTATTTTAAGCACCTTCAGATAAACAATCTCTTGAACTCAGCTATTTTCCTGACAAATCCTTTTTAAGAAATTTTAATTAATATCTGGTTATTTTCATTAAGATCTCTTCAATACTACAAGACTTTAAAAAAAAAAAAAGACAGACACCAAAGAACATATTTTAAAAATATATCAAAGGCAACAGGAAGTGTTCAAAGCCAGGTTGAATGGTGCTTTGAGCAACTCGGTCTAGTGGAAGCTGTTCATGCCCCATAGTGGGGGGTGGAACTAGACGAACTTCAATGTCCCTTCCAACCCAAACCATTCAAAGATTTTAAGATATTACATAATATGATCTTCTACCTCACATAGGCCTTGTGTTCTATCAGTATAGGAAATTATCTGCTTGATCCACAAAGTTCATGGCTATTCACATCCATCCAAGAAACCACAACTTAAGGACTTTTGTATATAGCACTTATCTTAATATTTTTAAATTTGTATCAGTTCATTAAAATGGATTTTACTCTTCTTTTGAATTCTCCCATACTCCTCTTCTACTTTCAGCCAGAAATCAGACTTCTGGTAGATGAACCATGCAATATTCTATTTCTTGTACTTACTGTTTTATAAACTACTTATGCCAACAGACCAAACCACAAATGTAAATAAAACAAGTGCCTCAAATGTACAGTGCTATTTTATTACCAACCCAGGACCATCATTTCACAAATGTATCCTACACTTTCTTTTTTTCCCCGACAAAGATTGTTTTTTACCACCAAGCTGGCCACTGGACTCTCACATTCAGCTGGTGATCTACAATACTTTCATTCCTTCACAGTCTAAGACAGCCTATCTGCTTCTCATGATACTCCTGACCACAGCTGGACCCCACAACCTAAGGCTTTTCCACCCAAAATGATTCTAAAATGGTCCTGTGACCTGCATTTCTTAAACATTAAACTACCTTTTCCCAACCTAATGTGTTTCCACCTGGTATGCCAAATACTTTGGATTGCTGTGCATGAATGAAAAAGAAAAAGGAATTAAACCAAAGGTTTCTAGACTTGATGCATGGTTTATATTTGCATCACAACACTGTCTAACTGTCAAAAGCATTCTGTACAATCTTTTGAAGCTGTGAACAAATGCATTTACATATACAGCATTCATATTTTCAAATAAACTTTCAAAAGCAGCTCTTCAAATGGTAATACAAAACAGAAAAGACCTAAGCGACACTATACTAAAATAGCCTCTGTTGCTCCAGAGGAACATACAAACTCATTTAAAGCCAAATTCAGTGATTTAAGCTATGTATGTCCCAGAGTTCAAGATATTTCAAGTCTGGTGTTATCTTTTAAACTTCAACCTTTAAACAATTAAGTTAATAGTTAGCATTTTTCAAATACCTAATTACAAACTCATGAAAAAATAAATGCGCCTATTTTTGCCCCAAAAGTTCACTGCTTCCTAACTGGCAGGCAGGGTTAACCATGCATTTTCACAGGTATTCCCTTAGCTCTGCAGCAGCAAGCCATTAATATCAGCAAGAAATTGTACAATCCATAAATGATATTGGTATCCTTCAATTTAGGAATACCTTAAATATATCCTCTTGTGGCACAGTACATCAGCAGTGGCATTTATGATGCCTATATCCAGTTAATGATTAACAGAATAAGACAGAAAATAGAGTTTATTAAAAATAATGTCATAGCTGAACACTATTAAAAGGGTTCATCCCTGCTAGTGTTTCACTCAAAGGTTGATTCAATAGGTGCCAAGCAAATCTCAAATGCCACTCCCGAAGATATACTCCTAAGAAAACTAAATCAGACCTATTTTACATTAATTCTGTCCTTACACAATGCAAAAATGTTAAAGTGCTAGACATCACTCAAGAGCTACACACATTTCAATGCTGAAGTCAAACCATATTTTTTGGTTTAATTCCACTCCAAACAAATTTATCTCTTGAAAGATTCAAGAAATAACTGTTCCCTTTCTGAAGTTATATACCCAGCAATAAGGATCACTTAGGATTTATGATACAGCCAAGCACTTGAGTTTTGTACTGATAAACATATGGGTTTTGTCCAAAATAAAGCTGAAATGGATTATTTTTCCTAGATTTGACCTCACTGAAATGACTGTCAAAGTTTCCCCAGTCTATCACAAGACATACAGACTAAACTACACATATATAGGTTGCTTGGAGGTGTATTTCAGGCCTATTTCTTCTCTACCAGCAGTAGCTCTTACTTCACACTTAGAGCTGTGAGTCTATTACACACTGCAAATGCCTATGACAGTCAGAGGAACATCCTCTGCAGAATTACAGAATCTACCATCCCACAGCTCCTGCTAACCACAGTCACTGCACTGAAAATGCAAACAAGCATTGAAGAAATAAGATTCATATTATAGACAAATATGTCTGTTTATTGGGCAACAGAGATTCTGAATTTGTATCTAGAAGAAACAAACACTAGTGATTTTTTCCAATCTACAATCACAAAACACATAAAAAACCCAATATTTTAAAAAACTGCAATTACCTGCAAAGTTCTCCTTCTCCTCATCTGAAAGTAACTGCTTTTTCTTCAAATGTAAGTTTTGCAGAGCAGTTTCCAACAATTCCAAGGGAACAGCAGAGCACTCCACAGCTTTCTGAAGGATCTGCTTACACTTCTTTTCATTTTCTAAGTGGTAAGAAGCAGAGTTAGAAATCACAGTAGTAAAAAACACAATTACACTGGGACAAGGCTTTTTTAACAAGACAGTTCCATTCCTGTTGTCTTACATTCACTTTACATAGTGCTGTGAAGCCATTGTTCATTAGGGGCACATCCTCTCATATTGCCATTTTAAGGAAAATGCCTGGAAAATTACAGGTGAATCACACAAGTCATTTTTTCACATTAAATTGAATATCAAGTCATAATATGCATTCTTGGTAATTTTTAGTGTTATAGGAACTTTAAGAAAATTATTCTAATTCTAAAATCCATTTTTTCCTGTAGTATCAGCAAGGAAATATGACCTTTATGGACTTCCATTTAGATCTGACCAGGTAAAAAATTTATTATGTATATATTATAAAACATCCCTAATGCACTTAATAGAAATCAAATTTAAAACCAGCTGTTAAATAAAACATCACTACTCTGGACAGCATTACAGTTAAGAAAAGAAGAGAAAAAAGCAAGGATATTTTTTCATTACAGCTTTAGCCATTACTAAATGCTATAAACAGAACTTTGAAGAGAGCTGGGATGGGAAAGTGAGTGTGTTAATAGAACAAATTAAGGCTATCAATTTACATATGTAAACACATACACAGGCATCTATAAGAAAAAGTCAATTAAGGAAAAAAGTGGGCTGTAACCACAATAATTTATTTGGTTTAAAGAACATCTGGGTAAAGTGATGCAAAGTTTTACTACAGCTGTCAATGCCCCGAAACCCCAAACATCCTTGTTCCTCCATTCCTAAGCAGCAAAACAAAAGACTTTGTTTCTACATTCATGCCACATATGCATATACTGAAGTATTTCTTATAATGTATTATAGTATATTTAAGAGCACCATGTCCCCTGCACTCAAAACTCCACTCATAAATGAAGTTCAACATCACTGCTGCCTGTAGTTCAGGCTGGTGAAGTGCAGGGTAGGTATCAGGAACTTATGCTTTAAGTAACCTATTTTAAGAATATTAAATGGATGACATCAAACACTGAAGCAAAGAAGCACCAAAATTAGATGAGCTACAATTTCATTTATATCAACTTTGTGCTAATTTGTTTTTTAACCATATAGTCAAGTATTGTTTTTTCTCATAAATTAGTAGCAAAGTGGGTAGGCTCTAAGAATCCTTAACCAGCGTTCTGTGATTCTACTTTTGCTATATTTAGTAACCACACAATGCTTCAACAAGACTTCCTACTCAAAAGTAATTCTTCCTAGTATTATATGCCTCATTGAGTAAGAAAGAACATGACACCAAAACACCCATGTGAAAAATTAACTGTTTCATCCTCCATAACAGATGAGGATACAAGGCACAAAATAAAGCCAGAACTATTTTTGCGTTTCCATCAGTCCACTTCATTACATATCAAAAGCCTGAATCAACCACCTTGGCATAAGATTTGAAGTAGTCAAGAGTAGAGTTTTATCTAAGGTCATGAGTTCTGACCAATTCACAGCAAGTCATCCTCAAGTACACCACTCAATGGATCCAAGTAAAGACAAGACAGTTCCTCATCTGAGGTATTTAAATAAAATTGTAGTCAGTATTTAAGTTTTTTTTTTTTAAAGCCACAAAGAACAGAATGGCACCTTTATTGTGTCACTCTATTTCCAGGTCACTAATATTCAATTATTAAGAAATCAACATCAATTTGCCAAATCTAATTTCATAATTTCAACTTGAGCTTTTATCTTGAGTAAAACTGTAAGCTAAGGAAGAGAACATGCAATGAGGTTTTTCTTAATGCAAAAGAAAATACTGACAGGTGTGCCAAGCACTGCTGAAATCACTGGGATGAAGAAGCAACAAAGCACTACCCTCCTCCTTTCCCTCTGGCCTAAGTGGACACAGTGAAAAAGGAACAGCACTCCTAAGTAACAATTTACAACTCACATGTTCCACTAATCCTCTGGGAAGCACCCAGCAGGGACACTGTAGCTCCATACACATTACCAAAGGACACCTAGATCAGCTCAAGGGTAACAGATACAAGTCAGAGAGCACACTGCAGATAGAACAAAGCCGATCATAAATGGCTTATTTCCTTTGGGATTAGGATTTCATTCTAGGTTGATTACTTGCTGTCAAAGTAAGATAAACTATTGCAAGAACACATCCCATAGCTACAGGATGAATTTAGTCACTGGTAACCTGTAGCAACATTTCTACACTTGAATAAATTACACAATAGGTTTTATTACACTTATTTAACAATAACTTTGTTATTGTAGTATTAGTGTTTAATTATCTGTTTAAATAAACATCCAATGCTCACTAAATGAATTATTAGCTTCTTTGTACTACTGTTTAGAAGCTCAATACCACAAGTTTATATTAGAAAAGGACTGGTCAAATAAATGAACTTACATAGCACAGAAACTATGTCATTTCAAGACACAAACATGCAAATTTTTGTCTTCTTTTCCCCATCTTGTACAGGAGTCATTCATAAAACATATGTACTTCTGGGGGGGGGGCAGGTAGTTCACAGCTTTTCCTGCTCCAATAGCAATCAATTTATCAGTTAAAAACAACTGGAAAATCTGAGATGACAAATGAGTATCTACTTATTGATCTTAAGAAAATGGCTCTGCCTCATATGCCACACTTTGAACAACTAAACTATATCCTAAAATACAGTCAAAAAGTAGTACTGAAGGAAAAATGTATACACAAAACTATTATCAGTGGAAAATAAACACAGGTTAAAAAAGTGGAATAACTAATAAAATGTATTCAGAATCTTGAGTGTAGAAGAGACAGATTAATTTATTTTGTGTAGCTAAGTTTGGGGAGAATTTCTCATACTAGGCATTATACAACAATTTGCATGATACTGAAAAAAACATGAAGGAGGACAAATCACAAAAAACTTAAAGTATATCCATCAAGTCTTTTCCATTCAAATAAGAAAACAGCTTTCATGGTATATGCTTGTCTTTCTCTACAGAGTAAACTGTCAAAGGAAGAAACAAACAAGGTGACATGGGTCACTGCTCACCCATGGAAACAAGAGACACCCAAAAATACAAGCCTGTGGGCAACTAACACAGCCTTGCTGGCAAGTATCAGGGCAACCAAATTGCACATTGACAGTGTATTTTGGTTTAATAAAAAACACTCAATCTACAGAGGCTGTTTGGAAGAAGACAATTTCTTCCACAAGCAAGTAAAGTATTTGAGCCTCACTTTTCATTGCAGGAAAAGCCTTACTAAAAAACCTTCCACTGCGAGATCTAAATTTGAAAAGTAGAAACTACTAACAATTTTCACCTGGTTTGAAAGTTCTCTAAAACAGAAAAAAAAAATGAACTGTGTGCATATTTTCATTTTAAAAATCAACACATGTCCTCAGTAAATTTCAATTTTAAAAAATCCAGACTTTTTACTTTCTGATTCAATACCTATCAGTTTCTTTACAAATTATGTACAAGAGCACAAGTTTAAAACTACAAAACCAAGAACTACACAGAACAGCAACACAAAACAGGTTTTTACACACCTTGTGATAGCTCAAACTGTGCAAAAGCCACATGCACGAAAGCAAATTTCTTGCAGTTCAGTCTGGCCAGATGAAATTGGTCCCGTGCCTCCTCTGGGTCTTGAAGACTGTAAAGACAGCACATTCATAGTTATACAAGGTGAAGAGCCTGAAAAGGATGAAGTCCTGTGTGCTGGAAGAAGCCTTAAATAACTTTGAAAAGGCAACCCACCTATAGGCCTAAGATTTTCCTGTTAGAGCAAATCAGTGAGCTACAAATAAGCTAAGAATTTTAAATTCTAATAATTGAAAGATATCAAGCTGAATCTTGCCAAAACTCAAAGGACTCAATCCTTAAAGACTTTCACATTTCATAGTTCATTTACTCTAGGCAAATTTTAATCCTAGTGCTACATTCAGCCATAGATTGCTATGCAGGTTAATGCTTACACACAGCACATCAACATTTAAATATTCAAGAGCAACTACAGCCTATGCAAATACCAGTCAAAATACAAAAGGCCTAAATCTACGTCACTATGAAATACATTAATGTTACACTTCAGGCGACATTAAAAAAGGGGAGCTTAACACTTATCAGTAACATCCATAATCAAGGGATAAAGGAATTCTTTCCTAAGTTCCCCCTTGGCTCAATAGGCATGCAGAGGTACCACTTAGAAGTGAGAAGAGCAAAAGATTTATGACCACGGTCCAAAATAAAAGTACAGGAAAATACAATATGAAAAGGTAAAGAATATATTTTTCAGTAGAATTCTGTAGAATTTTGAATCAAAACGTTTCTGATAGTTTAGGCATGTTACTAGAGTCACATAGGTTTACTGAACTCAGCTCTGATCATCCGAAGTAATGGGACAGGCACAGAATAACCCACCTTCAGGCAAAGTCTGAGGCAGAGAAATGGAGCTGTAATGTATTACATTCACTTTCAAAGAGTTAAAATTTAAGTTCCTGTAGAAAGCAGCAACAGTTTGGGTAACAATACACAGAACAAAACCTAACACTAGCGATAGTCACCAAGTGCCACATGCCAGAAGCATTCCACGAGAGCAGGCATTGCTAATGTACAATACAGATAATCAGAAGCACTGTCTGTGTGTCAGAGCACACTCAAGGGTTCTTCATGCAGCCTTGGTATCATATTAGGTCAAAGGTATTGCCACAGCCAGGCTGCAGCTAAAGATACCAGGACAAAAAACGCTCAGTGCCAAGAATGGAATAATCCAGTTTCTCACCTAAAGGATGGGCAGAGATGTGATTGAGAGCAGGCTGGGGAGAAAGACTTGGGGGTGACGGCTTATGAAGAAGTCAACATGAGTCAGCTGTGTGCACTTGGAGCCCAGAAAGCCAAATGGAATCAGGCTGCATCAAAAGGAACATGGCCAGCAGGTCAGAGGAGGTGGTTCTGCCCTCTGCTCCTGGGAGATCCCACCTGAGACATTGCGCTGAGCTCCCAACATAAAAAGGACAAGGGCCTGCTGGCACAAGCCCAGACAAGGGGCACAAAGATGATTGGGCAGCTGGAGCACCTCTCCTATGATGGGCTGGGAAACCTGGAGCTGTTCACCTGGAGAAGGTTGCATGGAGACCTAATAAATTTCTAGTGTGTGAAGGGGGCCTGCAGGGAAGCTGGAAAGGGACTTATTGTCAGGAACTCTAGTGGTAGAACTAGGAAAAGTGGGTACAAAATGGAAGAGGACATTTAGGCCAGGCGTTAGGTAGAAATTCTTTACTGTAAGGGTGATGAGACATGGAAGAGATTACCCAGGGAGGTTGTGGATGCCCCAACCCTGGAAGCATTCAAGGCCAAGCTGGAAAAGGCATTGAGCAACCTCATCTAGTGAGAGGTGTCCCTGCCTGGAGCAGGAGGGCTTGGGACTAGATGATCTTTTAGATCAATTCTAACCACTTAACATTCTACAACTCTACAAAAATCAGAACAAAACTGTTGATGGCAGTAGATACCGCTTCTGAAGTTTGTGATGCTGACTTGTTTGTCCACCTTGTTTAGGTGGAACATTTGGGAGAACAGCAAACAATTTTACTGAAAAGCACATTTCTTCTCCCACCCAAGGCAGTATCATCAGAGCACCTATCAGTGTCACTTGACTTGCAGTATCAGTATTGCTTTACTTGCAATAGCTAAAAAATAAACCAAAAACACCCTACAAAGTCATGAGAGGATTTTCTTTAACAGAAGCTAAAACCAAGTGAAGACAAAATATGTAGTACTGGACAAACTGACAGCCAGAAATAGAGAAGTGTAGAACATCAGGGAAATTTCAAACAAAAAAAATCATGAGCAATGAGAATAAGTTATGAGAAGTAAACATGCCAAACACAAAAGGTCCAAATAAGTAGCCACTGATTAACTTAATCTCCAAAAGTTACAGACAATTAACATTGTTGGCTTTTAGGTCCAACCAGCCAAAAGCAATTTCATTGCTGGTGAGATTACAGATGTAGTTCATAAATGTAGTTTCATATAAATAATTGATATTAGATGCTACTCTGGAGAAGGAAGTATTAGCTTATAAAAAATGATTAAGAATAAGCTAGTATCTGAAAGTGATTTCCAAATGAGGAATCATCATTTAGCTTATAGTGAAGTTCCAGCGGGATTGATGCTATATCAGATTTTGGTGGGTACATTTTTTAAAAGGGGTTTGGAGTTGGTAGTTCATCTTTTTAAAATAAATTTTTATTAGGCATGTCAGGAAACATATGACTGATGGTATTTTCCAATTAAAAATGTGTAGCAAAAAGAGCAGATCTGAGCTACCTAGTGAGATGGGTAGATTCTGTAATGCTGGTTACTAAAGTAGCATTAGTACAGCTGTAGAGTGCATTTTAATAGTGAAACAAGACAGATTACTCTCCCAAGAAGGTCCCTAGAGGCTGTTGCAGTGAAACAACTGAAGACATTTCAGTGAGATACCACAACTAGAACTGTTCATACTATTAATGCATTAGCAAGCTACTGACAGCACCCTTGGTTTTACATTCTGCAATACATCATGCAGAATACTGAACATAGCTCTTGTACACATCTTAAAATATCCACCTTTCAAACCATGTTCTACAGATCAAGTGAAAATAAGTCCACGTGATTAGGGAGGTAGGAAATAATCTTTCTGAACTTCAGCTCTCCTACAACGAGGTAACACATGTGACTTGATCACTATTCTGGAAAAGAATTTCCACAAACTAGGATCCAGAAGCCTATATTACACACTTTCTGCTCTGAAGAAAAGCAACTAAACTTTGAATAAGAATACCATCCTGCAATGTATCTTTAAACTTTTCTGGAAGAGATTCTTTACTCCACTTACACAAAAACACCTTCCCTCTTCAAAATACTAAACATTCACAGGGTCATTATTCACTCCTGTTTTTCAAAAGGAGATTCAACAGAATACTTCCACTGTATGCTTTGACTAACAGTGATGCAGCAAGATCGATGCAAGTGGCAGTGCAGAGAAGTAGACATTTATCAGACTGCAAGATGAAACCATAAGCCAAAGTCAAATACAGGAAGAACATACGAGAAAAAGATTAGCTATGTTCACTGGAAGATCACCTGCTCAACTCTAACTGCTAGATTGCTGCATTGTTTAAATACAGCTCTTTATCCAAAATATTTGCTGTAATGATATTTCAAGTGACAAAGGAACCCCTTATTAATAAAAAAATCTAATTATAACCCTGTCCCAAATTATGTCTGAACACATCTGAACAACTACACTGCTCATATTTGGACTGAATAAAGCAACAAATGACCATAACCAAAATTAATTTTCAAAGTGTGGAACTAGAGAATGATGTTCTCAAACATTGTTCCTATACTAAGGCAGCTAATTTAATCAAACTGTGATGAGTCTTTTCTAGTAAGAGAAAAAGCATATTAAAATAAAGCTCAAAAAAAGATCTCATGCTATTCTCCTTTGTACCTTACACAGAGAACCAAGAAAAAAGTAGTGTGTTAACATCTCTAAATCAAATAGTTCTAAACAATCATGTTTATTAGCATATGCAAAAAATGCAAGTACTGTGGAAACAACAGATAAGGTGACTAACCAAAGCTACTTACCTTCAAGGAACCAAAATGAAAACATCCACACTCAAAATGATAATTTGTTGCAGAAAACACTAATGAAACAAGGTATTCTTATCTTAATTCAAAAAGAGAATGATGAGCTATCACACTGAAAATTTATACTTACGCTTTCAACTCAGCAAATCTCACAAGGATGCGAGCATAGCTCTCATCTTGACTATACTTTTCTGCAGGTAATGCCGTCACTGCTTGACTGTAACGACCAATAAGTCTATTGAGTAGGCTAACATCCATCTGAGGAACACCCTTTTTCTCTAGTTTAAGCAAAAAACAAAGCCAATCTTCTGGATTATTTGTTGTCATCATTATTTGATTGACAGTTCCAGAGTTATCTGACAAAAACAAGGAGATTGATTAAAACAGCAGCAAACATGTACAGAAGCTTTTGTGCAAGACAGTTACTGACTATTTTTTAAACAAGATTAAAGCAGCAAAGCCAAGAAATAAGAGATGAAATTAACTTCGTTGCCATTAATACTGAAGAAACACTAAAGATGAGATCCTTTCAGTTAACGGTTCTTTCACGCAGTCTAGGCTAAGATCTTTTGCATAAATGGCAGTAGAATAACAAAACCAAATACCTGTTGTATCAGCTGAGATTTTAGTATAATTAAATTCATCTGTGATATTCTCTTCATTTCTGTATTTGTTTTTCAAGTTTCTAACTCTATTCATGATTGATGTAATCTGTGGCAATCCTCTCTCACTTAGGTCTGTCTCCTCCATCTGCAAGGCACAAGGTTAAAAAACAATGAAGTTACTGAAGAACCCTGTTGTAGCTCACTTTGATTGGAATTACCATGGAAAAGCCTCTCGTGTATGATTTGGAGCTCGAGACTCAACCACATTATGTAACAAATACTCTATTAAGCCTTTGTCAATGTAGTTATACAAGCAAAGTTCTTTGCAGAAGACGGCTTGGACAAATAAAAATAATTGGTACTTAACTGATCCACCCAAAACCTAATCCATAGTTCACAGTAGCCCTTTCCAATAAGGTATATTCAGCATTTGAATAAAATGGGGAGTAGGATGTGTTGCTTGAAATAGCTTCCAGTCTATTGCATTAAATCACATTCTGTACTCATAATTAGGCTAGCTTTAGTTTAGCACACAGTGTTAATCCAAGCTCCTTGCCACGGGTTACGGCAATTAGTTCTCACAGTGGGTTAAGCAGAAAAGAATTCACATTCTCCTCTGCTCAAAGGACAAAGATAAGTGACACCTATTTTTAAGCTTCTGAAAGCAGGTTTAGAGATTCAAAGACTTCTTATAAGAAACTTGTGCCAAATCCTCAACATTCTGACAGTTTATCACCAGCTGAGATAATACATGTATATAGCTGGGAGGTAAGAATCTAGGCAATCTGAGCAGAGCACGACTGCTAAAATAAACTAAAAAAGCCCTAATGATTTCTTCCTTTTCTGCTTACATTAAACAGTTTTTTGCACATCAATGCACCATGCATCAAATGAACATGAGAATTCTAGTAAAAACTGAGGTGAATTTAGTGCATTTTCAGGAGATTTGATGTCCTAATTACTGTGAAGTTGGGCCCAGAAACAGGGAAAGTAATGCACTTCAGAAAGATTAAATAGGTTCAAAGAATGACTAAGTTTATTTTACAGTGAAATGTTGGTCTTTGTTCCTCTGATACTTGTGTATATCAAATCAACAAAAAGTTGCTAGAGGGCTAGAAACTTTAGATCTACTTTTAAGTGAACTATTGCTAGAGAAGGAATTGAATGGAATGAAGCTCATCTGCCTTTAACCTCACTATCTAAAAAATACACCAGCCACTGCTCTCAGGAAGTCTCACAAATAATTTTAGAGCATTATTTGCCAGAAGCTAGCATGTCGTTAAAAGAAGCAGGCTCCCAGCTTTCCCCAAGCAAAGACCAGAAATCAGAAAGATTATTATGCTTACAAGAGCTTGCTTATAAGGCAGAAATAGGCATATTTCATGTTCATCCTGAAGTAGATATGGCCCACCAAGAACACCAAGCCTCCTCTTGGCTATACAGAAGTGTTGTTTTGTAGGTTCAAAACAGCTTCACTGTGTACTTAGTCCAGCAAAAGCACCATCTACACTGCCACTGTGAAGAGGCCTTAGCACCTCAAGGGTCTGGAGATGCACTCAAACAGCCTCAGGCAAGACCTACAATGGAAAAAGCCCCAAATCCTATGAAAGCTAAAGACTGTATGCTAAATCAATAGTATCTGAAATAGTATTTTTGTCTCACTCAAAAGAGACAAATAAAGGAATACCCCTTTCATTTGCTTTCAAAAATGTACACCAAATCAATTTTAATTTCAATGCTTGTTTGGAACTTGCTTTAATATCTATTTCTCCCTCAGAGCCAATTTAGGCTGTTCTGAGAGTGGATCTATAAACTGTCCCATCTTTTGGGGATGACACTGCTATAAAAAATACATGGGGGATTACTATAGCAAATAGTGTTCATGTGCCATTCTACAGATGATACTTATTTACTTCACAAGGAAAACTTTAATACGCATTGCAGTTTTGCCTTTTAAAAAAACTCTAGAAGGGTCTACAGGAAATCAGATACCTCTTCATGGCTGAGAATACACATAGAGATCTGGTTTTTAATCATACCCACTCTCTCAAAGTATGGATGGAGTTAGCTTCTCCAGAACCTGATGCACCAAGACAACCAAAAGAAATTTACCTCATGTTAAGAAATACCACAGTATCTCATTACAACTGCAACTGCTAACAATTCCCAGGTGGATTGTGGATTTCTTAAACACAGTCTTTATATTTTCCTCGCCAATGTCAAAGGTACGTTATTCTTCCTGCAGTGATAGCTTCCCAAATGCAGTAGACAAACCAAAAAATAAAACTCCATATAAATTTGATCTTAAGTCTCAACAATACACATCAAACTTACATTTCCGGTGTGCTGTTTAACTGCTCAAGGTTTAATGTATTATGGAGAAAAACTCTCCTGGAGAATGGATATGCCTTGTCAAAAAGGTAAGATGGATGAGGGCCAGACTACCTCAGATGATCCCAAGAACCCAAAGGCAAGAAATGACATTGTCCATCCTGAAGAAGCTCCTGTGTATCAAAAATTGATGAGTTAAACACTGAAAGCTTACCCTGTAAGTTTTCCTAATCTTCATTCCCAGAAATACAGTTTTCATCAAAATCAGTACAACTATTCCTAGTTAGCAATAAAAACAGAACAAAAAAAGTTTAAAGACAGCTTTCTGAATGAGGACAAGCAGTTCCAAATGTGTCACCTTGCTCTGACATTCAGAGACTGAAAAGTACACTAAGGCCATAATAATCTACATATTATCATGATTTACTAGCAATCTTTCTATTCATGCCAATGTTCAACCACAATCAAGTACTCAGAGGTTCATTTCTTCGTAATCTGCATAATTGCTCTTAAAGAAATCATTTTCCATTAATTTTCCTTGTGTGTCTATATATACATATATATTTAAAATCTGACAACAGTGATTACGTAAAGCAGCCACATGCTGTTACAAAGGCACTGAATAGGAAGTGAGGTTTTAACTGCAACAGCTACACTGCAGCATACCTGAGATACAGAAATGCCTGCAGGAGAGAAGGTTAGGGACAGGGAACAGGGAGAACACGTAATGCAAAGATTAGGAAGAACTAGTTGAAGTAACTTCGACCCCTCAAACAGACCCACTAAACAAGGAGCCAAATGACAGAGACTTGAAAGCAGTAAACGGATAAAGTGGCAGTACAGGTTGGTGGTTAAGATTCCACGTCTAGCACACTCAAAAACACTCACTGATAATAAAAATAAGTAACAGCATCCAGTCTTGAAATACTGCATTTGCTGTATTTCACTACTTCTGCTTATGTGCTCTATGGAGGACAGGTAAAATTACACCTGTTTCTGAAGCACCTACACAGGCTTTAAAAAATACTGTCTATAAAAGTGCATAATCTTTCTTCTGTTTTGTTTACAAGTGCTAAAACAGGATTTTTTTAAAAGGAAAACAAAAACTCCCAACACTAAGAAAAAGTGCCGTAGATTTAGAAAACACCCAGCGAGGAAATAAAATAGAAGAACATTGAATTCTAACGCAAGACACAGAAAGGATAAGATTCCAAGATGCAAAATAAGGCTAAGTAAGAGAGAGACTGAACAGCAGCGGAGGCAATGTGGCATAAACAAAGACGGTGAGGCGGCGAGGGAGGCGAGAAGACACAACCAGGTTCCCTTGCCCTCAGGGCGGAAGCCCAGCGAAGGCGCAGCCCCGGAGCTCCCGAGGAGCCCGGCCCAGCTCCGCCGCGGCCCCACCGCAGGCCAGAACCCCCGCTGCCCGCCCCCGGCCCCCTCACCCACCTTCCCTCACTCCGCTGCTCCCCGGCCCGCTCCCTTTCCCGGCCCAGCCCGGCTGCCCGCCCTCACCGAGGCTGCCGCTCCTGCGGGGCCGGGACGCAGCTCCCACCGAGCGCGCTCGCGCGCTGCCCCTGGTTTGAATGTGACCGACGCCCCAAGAGCGCCCTTCCCATTGGCTGGAAGTGGGAGGAAGCAGTGCTGATTGGTCGCAGGAGGGAAACATGGGCGGGCCGCTCGCCCATTGGCCGGTGTCTGGGCCGTGCGCAGCGGCCGCGGGTCCCAGCGCCCTGCAGGGCCCGAGCGGAGGGCCGGCTGCGCAGGCGCGCTGGGGAGGCCGCGGCCCCCTGTTCGTTCGGACGGGGAGCTCGCAATGGGGTAGCGCCGACTTCCTTAAATTATCTGTCTGAAAATGCTCTCCTCGTTTGGCCATAACCGGTTATAGTTCGAAGCGTCATTTAGCTGTAACGGAATAGCCGGGCTGTGTGTCCTGACCGGCTCCTTAAGATTACATCTCCCCTCTATCTTTTGCTCCGAGGGATCCTTCGTAAGCCGATCCCATATCTGCAGTGTGCCTAAGGCTGCTAAAAGCAGCTTCTTCTCTGAGCTGCCCGGTTCTTGGATTATAGTAATGCAAACACACTAAGCAGAACAGTTCGGCCTCTCGGTTTGCATTCTCGGTGTATGCAATAATTTGTGTTCTTTGCAGTTGTATGGTTTTTGTGATGCTCATAATGTATTCAATATCATGCTTATTATATTTTCAAGATTGATAGCACACTATAAAAATCAGACATGTATTTATGCCTTATTAATTTGATAAGTTGCTAATCATTTGATTGCCATAGACATCACACATGATAGACGTCTAATAATAAGATACCTACACTGGCCTTTCATTGAATTTATCTCATTCTTCTTTATTAATGTACATCTTAAGTATCTCGTCTCATCTAATCTAGTGATAACAGGCTCACTCTACACTCAACAAAAAGATTTCAACAAGGAAATTTAGTCCAAACACCTTTTTTAGAATATAACAGATGATCCTATGGAGGTCCCTGTGTTTCTCTACTAAATAAAGAGGAATTCTAATTCTTAGCTAAGGGTAAGTGAGATGATTTTTTTGGCATTGCCTTACTCCTCCTTGCATATACACATTTTTGGTGGGTTTGTTGGGTTGATGGTCTTGCATTCCACCAAATCTAGTGAAAATGTAAAGAAACAGTACAAGTTGCACAAATGTGCTCTGCATCTGGCTTCACTTGAGTGACATAGAGGTAGATTATTTTATTAGCAGGAGTTTTGATGGGTGTTAAACAAGAGGAAAGCTGTATTCTTCTAGTAAGTGAATAATGCCATAAAGAGCTGTCATTTAATTTCTGTAGCTGTCACAAGAAATCTTGATACTATATAGATTCCTGGCAAAAGCAAAATAAATAGAAGAAAGAAGATGAGATAGATCTTGGCGAAGGAGTGGGGGGGACCAAACAAGAGAAAAAGAGTCAAAGAAAGGCTGTAATACTCATAGAATATCAGTTTGGATAATGGTATTGCATATCTAAATGTAGCAAAGGTACAGGTGAGTCCTGAAGAAATTTTCAGATGTTGGTAAAATCTTTATGCCACACTATGGTGTTTTCTGCAATAGATATAAGAGAGAGGGCTTCCTCTTGAACATTTGGCAGCTACCACCCCATCCTCTCAATTTGGCACTTGAGGTTTAATGTCTGAAGCCTATGAAGGAAGGGCTTATCTAAAAGAAAAAAAAATGGTAGGTCTTTGGTTGCAACTATTAACAGACATTCAGTGTATTTGATTTCAGGTGGAAAGTGCATTTGGAGAAAGTTTTGGTTTTGGTGTCTTTTTCATGGACACCACCTACTGAGAGTACCTGGACTATTCCTGACTCCCAATGCATTGCTACAACCTATGGATGTCCATGAGAAGAAGCCAACAAACATTCCAGATGGCAGAGTCACCTCAACAACTAAGTTATTCTGAAAGCAATGAGTAAGTAACAACTACTAAGATTTTGAGCAGCAGAAATAATCACCAGATACCTTATATTCCCAGTCCTCCTACATGTTGTATCCATGACATACTACCTAGTTGTCACTACTGATTACTTTGATTTGAGATTTATGTGCATTTTTTGTTGTTGTATTTGTGTATCAGTGGATCTCATCCCATAGCATTTCTTCAGTTTCAGATTGGATGCATTTTTTGTGACTGGATTTGGAAAGTAAACTTTTTTCCTATATTGATGGGCATATTCAATCAATAAAATAGTGAAAACCATTGCTCTTTCAGGCCTCTTTGTGTTGTCTGATTCCAGTTTCTGCTGGAGGTCTATAAAATGCACAGTTTTTCATGCACACAAAATACTGATATAGAAACTGGCTAATCAACAGATTTCAAAAAGGAGGTGTCAATAAGAAGTGTTCAAGCTGTTCATGTCAGAAAGGATACCTCAGGGATTGGCTGTGACAGTGATGTGCATATTATATCGGGTGATTTTAAATTTTTGCTGATTAACTTGATACAAAGATGGTGTTAAGGCTGCAGGCAAACGACTAGGGCTCTTGACTAGGGCCTGGGGATGGAGGTTAGGCTGACTGAGGGGAGGTGGAAATATAGAGAATGTAATGAGAAATTGCTCAGCATAATGTTGTAAGCAGCTGATGAAAGCTACAGATCAAACTCTGAAAGTTGGCTGGATCTCACTTGTTGCTGTGGAGGAGTTATGTGAAGGACAGCCAAACTTCACAGGTATTTGAAGTGGGATATTTTGAAAAGGTCATCTTTCATGTAGCAGGATCATGCACCACGAAGAGCACCTACATATGCACATCAAGAATACCACCACCACAGAAGTATGAGATCACTTGGGTGATGGTGCCAGCCATACCAGATGTGAATGTAAATTTATCAAAACTGGGACCAGTGGAGAAAAAGGAATTAGTGGTACGTTCTGTATGGAGGAGACTGAGACAGAGAAAAGCAGGTGCAATACTCAGTCGTGTCCCTAAGTGCCATATTGTCCTCATTTTGGCTGGGATAGAGTTAATTCTTTTCCTTATAGCTGGTAAGGTGCTGTGTTTTGGATTTAGTAGGAGAATCATGTAGACAGCACCCTGATGTTTTGTTTGCTGCTCAGTAGTGCTTACTGTAAGTAAAGGTCTTTTCAGTTTCTCATACTCTGCCAGTAAGGAGTGGCACAAAAAGCTGGGAGGGAGCATGAGCAGGACAGCTGAGCTGAACTGGCCAAAGGGATATCCCATATCTGAGAACATCACGCCCTGTATATAAACGGGGAGGAGTTGACTGGAAGGGCTTCATCTCTGCTCAGACACAAGACAGGCATTGGTCAGCAGGTGGTGAGCAATTGTATTGTGCATCACTTTGTTCTCTTAGATTTTATTTCTCTATGGTTTATTTTTGTCTCATTTTTTGCATTACAACTATATTTTTATTTTATTTTACTTAAATTATTAAACTGTACATATCTCAACCTATGAGTTTTACCTTTTTTTTCCTGATTCTCCTTCTCATACAACCAGTGATGGGGTGGGGAGCAGTGAGGGATGCTCTGGTTAAACCATAACAGTCCTTAACAGTTCTTTTTGGCTCCCAATATGAGGCATGATGTCTTGAGATAATGACAATGTATTAGACCAACTTTATTAGTAAATGAATGTATTAGAATGACTCGAATGTATTAGAACAACTTTATTATAAGCATTTGCTATATTAGTTTAACAGTCACTGGGCACAATGTTGATTTATTTACTCTCAAAGTTGGCATGCTTGTTCTTTTGATTGTGCTATGTCATACCTTACTTGCAGTATCTCACCCATGGGAACTGGGCTAAAGTTAAAAGCGTGTTGGTGGGCTTTCAGTATAGCTTCCTTGGAGAAGGAGGAAATTAAGCAGCTGTCTACCTTGCTGTACTTTGTAACACTGGGTTATGGTATGAGAGAATTGCTGGTCGTGAAACAAATCTAGTATTTGTACTCAGCATCGCTGTCACCACTGTACCTTGGGAGCCATCTGTTGGAAACTATTAATAATGATAACTTTTTTACCCACCAAGCTCTGTTCATCACTATTCAGTATTCTGCAGGGAAGAAAAAGTCTCTGGATTGGAGAACAGAACAGGCACTGTGATTACTCCAGCCCTGGGGACAGATAGCACAGCTAATTCAACTCCCTTGGCCGGCACTGCAGCTGAACTTGAGAACCAACCTGTGCTAGTGTCAGCTGCTCCTGTACACAAGAAGAAATGGACATGAAAGCTCACTTAGTAATGGACAAAGCTGGGTTACCAAAAGAACGGGAGGAACAAGTAGAACAAGAGGTAACCCCTTGATCCCTATCCGTGGTGATCTGCAGGATGTGTGAAAAGATTTCAGCCATCATCCAGATGATCACATTGTCCCTTGGCTGCTTCAGTGCTGGGATAATGGATCTAGTAGCCTGGAGTTAGAAGGTAAGGAAGTCAAGCAGCTGGGATCACTTTCTAGGTAAAGGGAGTATTGATAAGGCAGATGGAAAGGGGAACACAAGTCCTCAGCCTGTGGTGGAGGTCATTCCTGTCAGGCTGGAAGGAAAGGAATCCTTCAAGAAAGACAAGTGGACCCCATGAAGACAAGTATCCAGTACCTTCAGGAACTAGCCATGCCAGAGATGATTTATTCTGACCCAAACAATTTGCAGTCACCCACAGATCAAGATGAAATCTAATGTACATGCCCCATGTGGCAGAAATTTGTACGGAATGCACTGTCTGTATATGCCACCTCATTGGCAGTAATTATCTGGAAAGACAGAGAGGAACTGATGATGTATTAAGTGGCTCACCAACTCCAGAAACATGAAGAAAATCTTTGTTCGTCCATATGAACTTGTATCTTGGCTGTAGAAAACCTGTCCAAAAGTGGGAAAAGCTGTTCCAGGAGTTCCAGTAACAAAAAGAGGATAGGTTGTATTCCTCACCTGTATAGACCAGTATCTCAGCTATTAGCTGTGAGCATTCTTTTGCTCAAGAGGGAGAGTATAGAGGGTGTGCACCACAAAATATGCTGTGGTTTTACCTGCTGGACCACAAAGAAGACGTGAGGAAATGGGATGGAAAATCTACCTTGACTCTAGAAGCATGGGTACATGGGTTGCAAAGAAAAGCAACCACAAATGGGGGTTCTTCCAGGAAAATTGCTGCTGCAGTCTTCAGTAGGCAGTTCGCCAGTCAGAGTGGAAGGGTTCTGATCCTGTGGAAATTAATTCTGATTTTACAAGTCAGTAGAGATGTCTATGATCAGTACTAGAAGGGCCCTGCCTGCAAACAGGTGAAAGAAAGGGACAGCCTGGTTTACTGGACTGTGTGGATCCCAGTGGCCTGGTACATCAGATCCACAGGCTCTAGTAAATACCAGTGCACAGTGTACACTATTAACATCAGATTACAAAGAGGTAGAATCCACCTGTGTTTCTGGAGTAATGGGAGATCACAGGATCTGTCTGTGTTGAAGTTTGAATTAAGTCTGAGAATGAGTGGCAAAAACCCCCCTCTGTGACTGGCCCAGAGGCTCTATGCTTCTGCCCTGTAGATACCTCTGGAGAGGGTGTTTCAAAGACCTAAAAGAATGTTGGTGGGTTGTCAGTACAGCTGCCTTGGAGAAGGAGGAAATTAAGCAGTTGTTTACCTTGCCAGGTTTCTCAGAAGACCTTTCTGTTGTGACACTGTTGAAGACTGAAGAGCAGCAGGTGCTGATTCCTACCACTGCAGTGTATTGGCAGTGTATTATCACATCAGCTGAGACTCCCTGATTCCCATCCATGAGCTGATTCATAAACTGGAGATTCATAGAGGAGTGATCAATGGGACTCATCCTTTAATAGTCCCATATGGACAGTGTGAAAGTCTAACAGAGAAAGGAGACAAACAATAGACTATCGATGCCTGAATGAAGTCATGCGACCACTCGGTGCTGCCATGCTGGACATGCTGGAACTTCAACACAAGCTGCAGTCAAAGGCAGCCAACAAGCATATGTCACAGTTGACATTGCTAAGGTGTTTTTCTGTCTTTTGGCAGCAGAGTGTAGGACACTGCTCAGGGGGCATCCAGTACACGGGATCGACTGTCCTGGGAGCGGAAACATAGCCCTACCATCTGCCATAGAGTGATTTAGACTGCCCTGGAACTCCAGAACACCTGTAGTACATGGATGATAAATAATTGAAATTATTGCAAGGGGGTTGGTAACCACCTCTGGCAGCTCCCTCAATATCCTTTTGTGGACCCCATCTGGCCCTATAGACTTGTGTGTGTCTGTTTGGTGTAGCAGGTTGCTGTTTCCCCTTGGATTACAGGGGCTTCATTCTGCTTCTGGTCCCTGTGTTCCATCTCAGGTCACTGGATACCAAGAAAACAACTGGTTTTACTATTGCAGACTGAGGCAAAGGAGTCATTTAGTACCTCAGGCTTTTCCTTACCCCTTGTCACTGTGTCCCCCCTGCATCTAGTAAAGAATGGAAAACATGAGGAAGAGCTACTTCACTTTGTGGGTGACCACCATTGGAACACACTGCCCAGAGAGGTTGTGGATTCTCCTTCACTAGAGATACTCAGGACCCATCTGGATCCAATCCTGTGCAAAGTGCTCTAGGATGACCCTTCTTGAGCTGAGAGGTTGGACCAGATGATCCACTGTGCTTTCTTCCAAGTTTGTTCATTCTGTGAGATTCTTTGAGATTCTCCTTAGCCCTCCTTTTGTTGGTATATTTATAGAAACATTTTTTATTGTCTTTTGTGTCAGTGGGCAGATTAAGTTCTAATTGGGCTTTGGCTTTCTAATTTTCTAATTTTCTCCCTTCATTGCCCTGTGACATCCCTGTAGTCTTTCCAAGCTGCCTGCTCCTTCTTTCGAAGGTGATCCACTCTCTTTTTTACCCTGAGTTCCAGCCAAAGCTCTCTGCTCTGCCAGGCCAGATTTCCCTGCTGGCTCATCTTTTGGCACATGGGAATGGCCTGCTCCTACGCCTATAAGAGTTCCTCCTTGAAGAATGTCCAACCATCCTGGACTCCTTTGCCCTCAGGACGTCTCTCAGGGGATTCTGTAAACCAGGTTAACACTGAGTACAACAAACAAGATGATTGCTCACCTGCCCATTAGATAATTAGTAATCTGCCATGGACAACTTTTCAGCTGGAGTTCTTCTGTGTTTTGTTCTGTAATCTGGCCAGTATAATGCATGCATGAGGCCACACAGGAAATCCGTGATGATATGAGAGTTGTGGTACCTCCAGTAGGAGGATAATACCCAGCTGTACACACTGATTTCATCAGATCCAGCAGGTGCTGTTCAGCAGCTTATTTCATTTATGACCAAAATGAGTTACAGATTTATGTGGGCTGGAAATAACTAGAAAAGAACAGAATTGAGAAATCATAAAATGTTGCTTGTGCAGGTTCACAGCTTTAGGTCACACCGGATCCATAGGTTCTGTTGAACATCCATGTAAAAAGAACAGAAGTAAAAAATTATATACATATATATATATATATATGTATATATCTGTCAGAAACTTCCTTTCAAGTGTCCATTTTATAGAAGCTAAGCATGGCACAGTTCCCATGTTTACTGCAGCACACTTTATGTTAGTGCATTCTTGAATATTTCTAAAAATGTCAGATAATATATATTAACTGCAATAAAACCTATCAAACTTGTTACACTGTGTGCTATTCAGTTCCTTGGTGAAATTTTAAATCTGAGGTTTGATCTTTAAAACTGTAAATAATGCTAACTACTATTTCTGAGATTAAAGCTTTGGCAAAAGTGGTCAGTTTAGGCCAATTAGTCAGATAGCCACAAGTTATAATCTTTCCTGCCTACATTCTGGTCCTGCGGGACATGAAAGAAGTCCAGTTCAGAAAAGACACAACTGTGCAGGGACAGTCCTCTGACACTTGACTGGAAAGCAGCATGTGCTAGTTTGTTCAGAGTTCTTCTGCACAGCCCTTAGGCTGCATGTGATTCCTATGTGACTACTTAAGCACGGCCAGAGAAACTTGAATCTGTTTTTGCCACTCCCTAAAGAGTGAGAAAGCCCTGAGAGACTCCCATTTACTTTTTAACGAAAACAAGAGGTGTAGGCAGAGGAGTATAATCAGTGAATGCAACCCAGTTTAAGAAACCTGAGACCTGAGTTTGTTCAACATCTATTCTTAACATCTTCCCTCATAAATTCTTCACTTGAGACTAAGCTATTGTTAGGTTTTGGAGAAAATACTTAGACTGCCAAAAAGAACCAAGTAAAAGTAGTTTTACCTGGGCAGCTCAAAGTAGTAAATTTAGGGATGTGCCCTGGTGAAAGATGCATTTGTGTGCAATACTAGATCAGAGCTTAAAGTTATTACAACATGTCACCATTGTTCACTGCATCATTAGAGTGTTTCAGAGAAGAGGTAGCCATAACGCAATAATGTGTATCAGTCATTTTAACATGTATCTTTCCAAAGAGGTGTAACAGACATGTGAATAGCAATCACCATTGTAGCTATAATGGGACATACAGGTATGGTATCAGACACTTTTTGTTTCACTGCCTGAAAAAGGGACTAATAGCAAACCACGTTGTTTACTGCCAGATCGTAAGATCCTGCTGAGAAAATAGGATACAAATTTGTTTGTTGTAATTCATGAGTCCATGTAACCATGTGGGGTCTTTAGGTATATAGCTCTTTATAGGAGAGCTATAAACTGTTTGCCATGGTGCTCCACAGACTGTTAACTGCTGATACCATTGCAACTGTTAAAAGTCTCCTTTACCACAAACAGTGAAAGCAAGAAAAGATACTGCATATAATTGTGGATTTGGTTATTATATAACATTGTAATGTTAATATCTAGATTTCAGTTATCTAAATTGTGCTGTTAACCAGAAGGACATGAAGTGACTTTGAAATATTTAACCAAGAAGCCACTTCTTATGAGACTTACCAGGTTTTATATGCAGCTTCTATTAGCCTGTGTACCTGTGATATTTAGTAACAGAAAAAAAAATTAAAAACCAACAAGAACAACAACAGAAGGGTTAATTTTCCAAAAACCATCTGCTGGGGGGGAAAAAAGAATAGAATTTAGAGAATTAGACAGATGGAATGTGTTTGAGGATAACTACCTCCAAGAAGGCAGAATCAAGGTCCAAGAAGCTTAGACAGGGTCTTCAGAGAATAAATCCAACATATAGTAACATTTGCCCTGCCCCTCAGGCATAATTATGATGCTGTTTCTATACTACCTCTTACTTGCCAGCTACTTCTTTTCCCAGCATCCCTTTTAGACAATTTTATAAAAACTAAGCTGACAAAAAGCTAATAAGGGAAAGCGTTTTCTTTACAAGTCTTCCACTGTCTTACTAACATACAGCTAAGGCTTAGAGCGTGGGTATTTTCTTCTTCATCATCTGTGAAAAATGATGATCATAGTAAAGGATTTCTAATCATCTCAATGCCTCATGTGGAAGGTACTATTATAAGTATGTAAATTGAGTTACTCTTATTATTGCATATATGAAAATATATTTGTTCTGGAACCAAGTGTCCCCTCATAACTAGAAGAAGTAGGGTTCAAAATGTATTTAAATACTCAATCATTAATACTCCACCCTCTGAATTATCAATGCATCCAAACAATGTATCATTAAGCCACAGAGATTGCATTTATGACCTATTAATTAAACCTTTACTAATGGCCTTAAGACGGAAGTAAATAAAATATTAGAGAAATTGATAAGTGAATTAGAGGAGTTGGAATAGAAGTAACATATAGCAACCTTAGAAGAATAAAAAATTAAACAACATCATAAAATGATAAAAAGACCCCTCTAAGCATTCAAAAAGAACGACTAAGTGAGCAATCAATAATGCTGCAAGGTGATGTTACACAAGGACTTAAGTCTGTCATAACTGCCCCCCAAAGCAATGGCATTTTGAACTCTGAAAAAGTTCTCATGAATCTTGTTTTTCACCTCTTACCTGATTTCTCCCTTTCCTCTTGGAGATCTCTACTTTCATAATGCAGATAAAGAATCCGAAGTACTTCTTTAATCCTTTTGAAAGTGGGATGCTCCACTGAAGCTGTGCAGCTCAAATGCACGTTCCTTTTGATGCACTCTGCTACAAGGAAAGTAGCCTGAGGCCATGGGATGAATGGAGTATCTCAGACTGGCTCACCCCTTTTCTCAGCAGCATGATCAAAACATTCAAGGCCAATTACTGTCAAAATCATCTCCTAACCCTGGAAATGGATAAATTATTTTCTGACTTGAAAGTTTTCACTGTTTCTGCTGATAATAATGAGAAAACAACGCCAAAGCTAACAACATGCAGTATTTCACATTTGCCTCACATTTAGCTTTAGTGGAAGACTCCAGTGGCACAAAGCACTCATCTGCTAATTTCAGCAGGAGATTCTCCTGTGTTAGATGAACCATGAGTGTGCACAAACCAACAAGTTAATGATCTGCTAACAAAGAAGCTTGTCAAAACTTTTGTTGCCAGAATTAGGAGATCAGATTCAGATTTTCTGATCTTTTTTTTTAGCAGCCCTGGACAGACTGCATCAAAAGCATCGTGGTGGGTCCTGATTACCACCTTGTGACAAAATTATTGTTATTACAAAGGTATTTTCAATTTGGAAAGAGTTTAGGATAAATGCAGGCATTTAGTAAAAAAAATTACATAGGAACAAAATTGAATTAATTTATGTGTGAAGACAGACATGGAATAGGAAACTATCGTGCCATAACATTGAGTTGGACCGATATTTAAAATGACAGCAGATTCTAGTGCCATAGTGATAGGTCAGCTTTGTGTTGCATCATGTTGGTGTTAATTTGAGCACTCTGGATGTACATTGTAATTACTGTCCATCAGTACTGTTGAGAAAGATAAGCCTGTTGTTTCCAATCATATAGGAAATAGGCATTAATCAGATTTTGCCAGGGAGGAAGATAGGACATGAGATGCAAAGTGTCTCAGAAAAAATACCTGCTTGTGGCTACTGCTTAAGATGAAGTTACAGAGGTAGTTTTTAAATTACCAGTACAGTCAAATAATCTCATTGAACTGTTCTCTTTTATTGGTTCTGCTGGGAGATTATTTTCCTCAATTTATTTCCTTCAAAATAGTCAGAGTTCCCTTTGGTTGAATTTTGTGGTTTTATTTTTAATATTTTAAAAAAATATTTTCTCTGCAAGTTTTTAAGTGTGATAAATTTTAAATTAAGGCTTATTTTCTATTTAATTAAAACATAAAACTTCAGTCAACTGAAGATAATCATTTAAGACAACTGAGTGATTCTTTGGCTATTTTTGGGCTATGTTCCAGTAAATAGAAATAAAAAACTTTTTTTTTTTTTCATAATATGTAACCAGTGAAGAATGGTAAAATTTTAAATATGAGGGATTGTTTCCATTGCTAGAATTAAAAATAGTTATTAAACTTCAGCAAAAGAGAAGCAAACTGGAATTTTAGGATAGATTCCACATGGATTTAAATGCTGTTTCTGTGAAGCATAAAGGAAAAACATGACACTGAAGGAAAAGGACATAGAAACATAGATTGTTTAGGTTAGAAAAGACCTTTAGGATCACAGAATCCAACCATTAACCCAGTATTGCCAAGTCCACCACTAAATCATCTCCCTAAATGCCACATCACATTTCAAATACCTCCAGGGATGGTGACTCAACCACTTCCCCTGCAGTCTATTCCAATGCCTGACCACCCTTTGAGGGAAGAAATTTTCTGTAATATCCAATATAAACCTCCTCTGGCACAACTTGATACGGTTTCTTATTGTCTTCTGCTTGTTAAATGGCACAAGAGACTGAATGTAAAGTAAGAGAAGGAACTGGAGGTTATTCTCCTCTCTTATGGGAGATATGGGTGGTCTTCTCTGTGATGCTCCAGGAGATGCCCATTTCAGTCCCTTTCTTCAATCTCTCCCTTCTTTGAAGAGATGAAAACTGATTAGATTTACTTATAATTGCTATTATTCAAGCAACATTTTATGCTAATTGCAATGCAGCTTGCTGCTATGAGCAGTTTTACTACAGCATATTAGTCAGTCCCTGATCATTTATATTATCTGTTTCAGAAAAAAATGTGACTGTAATCTGAGATCCACTTCTCAGGATGTACTGCTGAATACAAATCTCCAGATGTCTTTCCAAAATAATTGTCCAAAGAACATACCTGTACTGACAGTCTAGTTCCCAATACTGAGATATTGAAAGGGCTAAAATTGTGATACGGGGTGATGATTTCCCACAAAAAGAAATGGCTTTTTTTTAGCTGAAAATATGATTGAAGATTACACAAGAGAACAAAGTGAATGGAAATTTTTAGTGGGCAGATTGCCCAGAATGGAGCCTCAGGAGATATTTAAAAGAAAAAAAAAATTGATCTAAGCCTGACAAATATGAAGTACCTTTTAAGATCTTATTACTAGAAATAAATATGTAACTGATTTTTATCACAGCTGTAAATACCAGAATGATTGCCAAAAGATCCACCTCAGGACATCTTCATTAGAGCTCTTAATTTTAGCTCATCTTAAATGAGCTAACCTGGTTATTGAAAGCAGTCCAAGGGCAGCAACAGAGAGCAACATGGGTTCCTGTGCACTGCTGAGAACTGTTGAGCTGAGAAGCCATGCACTATCCTGCACAGTTCTCCACGCTGTCACTGTTGCTTCTGGTACACAAATAGCACTTTTTAAAGAATAACTATAATATATAGCACAATAGTGACTACTGCCTGGTAGAAAGTGTTGCTTTCTCCATAAGAATATGACTAATTTAAGAGATGATAATTTTGTGCAGAGCCATCTCTCCTATTCTGTCCTGACAGGTTTGAAACAAAGGTAATAATGAAAAATCAGGTGATTTCCCTGTGAATAAAATGTTGCAGGTTGACTGCACACTTTCTTATTGATGGGGTATGAAAGCAGCAGAAAATTAGGAAAGGAACCATAGTTTCAGTAACAAACTGTGCTTGTGTTAACTCACTGCAGCAACACCTCCTCCCAAGGTTTGTTAAGGAAGGAGGTTACTCAAAAAGTGACCCATAGATAGATAGATTAATGGCACGATGGAACCAATCACCAAGAGTGATTGAATTTAAGGTATGAGAGTTGAAATTAGCAATTAGCAAATGTCCAGACACATGATACCGATAAAAGAAAAGATTAGAAGGCTTTGTCCACCCTGTTTCTACTGGGAATGCGAGCAGCATGAAGAGACATGCCCAAGCTGGTTAATCCAGTAAGCAGAGGTAAAACAGCAGTCAAGATATGGCACTAAAGTGTGGGCCAAGAAGGAATGTATTCCATATTCACTGGATAGCCCTGGCCAGTGCTGATTATCAGCACGGTGGTTATTTTGAGCTACTCAGAGCACAGCCCACATGGTGGTTCTTACCAGTGCTGCTGCTGACCATCCCATTTGTGGGTGAGCACAGGGAGAGGCCAGGGGAGGCAGTGGGTTATGCTATGCAGAGCAGTGCTCTTGGTTGCCTGCCAAGGTAACTCCAGGCTCATTGGAAGGGCTGACCTACATGTGGTAGTCTTGCAGCAACACCTGTTTACATTGTGCATGGAATAGATACCCAGAGGTAAGACAAGACAAAACAAAACCTCTTTTTAAAAGTAAGGCCACGAATAAACAGTTATCCCATATCTAGACTGCATCACAAGAGGATTTGTCCCCAAGGAGAAAAATACAAGGGTAATCGAAGGGGGGTCACCATGGCAGTGCACATTTCTGATGCTGTGTAGCAGAGAAACCCCATAAGTTGTCTAGTCTATTACCTTATGCCCTGGGAAAGTTTAAATTCAAGATTATGACACTTTAGAAGACCTTAAGTAATTGTCTTAAGCAAGCAAATGTTCTAAACATTGCTGATATTAAGTCTTTCAAAACTGAAGTAAACAGTCACATGTAGGCAAGGTTGCTGACATTTTGACCCTACGTGGTATGTATTCCATATATACTAGGAAAACTTGATTATTGGCTACAGTAATTACTTGATAGGACATTGGCACTTAGCCTCATTCTCAGTGAGGAGGTTCTGTAGCCATGTGGTGCTCCAGTGTATGAGCATGGAAACTAATTTGAAAAACCTGTGCCCATTTGCAGTTGCGAGCAGGGAATTTGATTATGACCAAACGAATTATCTTGATTGTCAAAAAGGAGGATCAGTAACACCAAGAAGAGATGGGAGGGCTGTCTTCCAAATAGAGAAACCTGTCAGGAACCGTTCAAGCTTAACACTGTTTGAAGGATTATGTTGGAAACTTTAGGCTATTAGTGTCTTAAATCCCAGTAGATGTTTAGAAATTACTGAGCCCATTGAAGATGGCCTGAGTTTTGAGCAAGGTAGCAGCAAAGATCAAGGACTGAGCTAGCATAAAGAAAAAGTGTGCAAAGGAGATGACCGGAATATGTTAGAATTAGCAATTAATATGAACTGTCAACGAGTGATGTAAAGGAAATCTACTGTACAGATGTTGAAAGTGGTTTTAGGAGATGATCTCTATCATTTCTGTAAAGCCTAGATCCTGAGTGTTTACAGGTACTCCTGCTTGCCTAGCCACTAACCAATACAAGCATATCCCGTGCCTCAGTACCAACTCTTTCATACAAAAATGTAATCTAACACTTTTCAGATGCCTTAGAAAAACAGATTACAAATAAGAGTTGTCTTATTCACCAGAGTTATTACTTCAAAAATAAATTAAATCTTAAGATTATAGAAGTTAAATTTTAACATCTTATTAGAGCAGTAGTGAATTATTCATTGTAGTGTGGAAATTCAACATAATTTAAATGGATAGGAAGGAAGATTTTTTTTCTCCATGTTAAACTGAAAGAATCAAGCATTTATGATTGAACAAATCCAATTCCTTATACTGTTCTGTGAGCACTCTACAAAAACCAAGTCCCCAACTCCCATTTTTTCCGAAAAAGTGCTTACTGTCTCTCTGAAGTCAAGATCTCTGAGTCCCTGATTTAATTCATTTCTTCACCAAAAAGACTCACAAAGCATCTTAAAAATAATCTGCCTAGTTCTCACCCATCATTAGACAGACACAGCAAAATTTTCTCACGTGTGAAAGCATTCCACTTCATTTTGTTTTTTTCATTGGAATTCCCAGGTCTAAAATACCACAATGCGTTATATTAGCTGGCCAGAAGACTGGCACAACAGCCAATAAAATCAGATCTGGTTTTTCCTTAGTCTTTATCTTCCATATCTTCTGATAAGAAACCACATGTGGTTGCATATTTATACCATGAAGGTGCATTGAAGAGAGGAACATATCAACCAGTTACTGTGGGCTAAGGTCGGGTCTGAATTTAGCCTAATTGCCCATGTTACCCATGCACTACTGTCTGGTTTAACCTCCAAAGAATATGATCAACAGGTCACCTCTCAGTGAGCTCACTTTTACCACAAGGTGAGGGTAGAGACAAAGGGAGATACTGATGAGTTGTTGATATGTGAGGGCTTCAGATCCCTAGATTACTGCTCGCCATCTGCCCCCTTGCTGTTCTCCTAAGTTTGATTGCTTCTAGGTCAGGGACAGTCATTGCAATTGAGAAGAATAATTATTTCCATTCAGGAAACTCACAGCATCTAGCTTAAAGGCATATTTCAAGATTTCTCCACAAAGCAAAATACTTCCCTGTTTATTTATTTAATATGTGATGGCATATTAAACTGTGGTTTTGTGAATGCTGCTACATTTTAAAGATAATAGGCTCTGATTACTTTAAATTAAGTATTTTCTAATACTATTGTGGAATAATTTCCAGGTTGGTTTTTTTATATAAAATACACCTTTTCTGAGAAAATATGTTGCAGGATACCCTGTAAATTCCAGAAAAGACTAGAAGTGCTTTGGATGTCTGAAGAGAGAACCATTTTCTCGGAAATTTGCTTTCTTACAGTCTTTGGTTATCTACCTCAGTTGCCACGACTTTCCAAAGATAATTGAGTGTCTTTTCAGTTACATTGGCCAGTACTTGTGGGTGTGTCCCATCAGGTCCAGTGTGTATGTCCAGTTTATTTAAATCGTCCCTAACATTATCCTCATCCACCAAGAAAAAATCTTTCTTGCTCCAGAACCTTGATGTATCATGGGAAACTCTGAGATTTATATGAGAGAATTTCAAGGACGGAAAACTTAAAACTATGATGGCATTGCAAAAACAAATTATCTGAGTCTAATGTATAAAAATCACGTGGTTAGTGAGTAGGGGCTCAGACACAATCTTATTTTTATATGTGGTGCTGGGGAGTCTCAAATTAGTCAACAGCAAATGACTCATTTCAAAAAACCCAAGTCATTGAAATACACAAAAAAGTCACAAAAATACCTCAGACTTGAACAAAAACACCTTATTATTTAAGGAGGAGAAGAAAAAGGTGTTTGAGGCATAACTTGATTGCTGTTAATCTTTGCTGGAGAAAAAAAAGTAGGTATTACAGTGGTCTCTAATTTAGTGGGGAAAAGTTCCAAGGAACCAGTGTCTGGAAGATAAAACTGGAGACAAAGCATAGCACTGAGCATAAGCACTGACATAAATCTTTCAGGAGGATTTATGAATAATCATCTTTGAATCAAATTTACTCTGAAAGAATGGGTTTTTTGTCAAAAGTTCTTTTGTCTGCATACAAATGTAATTCAATGAAATGCAGTGAGTCTGATATATCAACACAGATGTTAATTTCATGGTCCTGTCTGACATAAAACTATTACATAATTCATTCCAGAGGTCCTGACAGTGAGTTTGAGGCCAAAACCAACGTCAGACCTCAAAACGTACTGCCTGTGCTGAAGGGTATGGTTGATGCTGTACATCTAAAGCATACCAGTGAGGCTGAGGTATCCCTGGTCACTGTCGAGGCATGAACACCAAAATTAGATGGGAATTAAAAATACGCAGTGCATGGAAGATAGAAAAAATCATGAGATCATTTTATCAGAAAGAGAAGAGATCCCACTAAACAGTGAACATTTTGAAACTCCTACTCAACAGTGTTTCAATATAATTTTTGTACTAATATAGTTTCCATGGAATTACATCCATTTTTTGTCATAATGGACTAATCATTTGAGTGTGTACATTACTCTGCATTCTTAACAACATTGCAGCATTGATTATGGTGTTGATTTTTTTCTAGATAAGCATGCCAGAACTATCAAATGCATTGTCATGATTGTTTTATATTTGTTAGTTACTTTTTGCTTCCTAAATGACTTACCATATGCTAAGTGACTGGGTTGCATCGCTGTATAGGAGGTGTAATTCAGATGACATGAATATTTTGTGGAACTCTTTTTTGCATTAGGGTTTCTACCATTATGCATCTTAGTCTTATCTCTTCTCTACTCCATCTGTTGAAATGGTGAATTTATTAAAGATGGTTTTAAAATAAGACTTCTGAGAGATGGTTGTCTCAGATGGGACCTTTATGCTGAACAGGGAATGCATAATTGTTGCAAGACTTACACAGCTTTTTGTGGAACTATAAATTTATCAAAATTTTGCATCATAAGAAGCAAAAAGAAAGAAGAAAATAAGCTTCATTAGAAAATTGAAGAACTCAGGAACAGTTCTGAAAGAATAACCTGAGCACTCAGGTACAATCCCTTTTTAATATCCTTCTAAGAAAGGTGGTTGTATTGTATTCATAAGAGAAGCTACAGTTAGATTTACATGTGCGCTGCCTCTCTGATGGAATGGTTTTAGTTGTACTGTATTTGTGTCCTTTCCAACAATCCCATCCTCTTTGAGAGAATTCCTTCCCAAGTCTACACCGTAAAAGAATACTCTTATTCTGTCTTCACATAATTTTTCCCAAGCAGAAAGGCCCATCTGTTTCCTCACCTACGTCTGACTTATTTGCGTCCAGATGCTG
>VZSR01003807.1:40103131-40167756 GCA_013398615.1 Brachypodius melanocephalos
ACACTTATTCAAATTCCACCAGTGTTTGTTTATAGAAGATAAAGCGACTAACTCATATCAATTTCCAAGTGTATAATTTGGTAATAAAACTTTGTGAGTTTTTGAGGACCCTCTAAATTCTGTTGTTCTTTTCTGATCAGAAGCACCTGTGACTGTTGGGTGCTCCCTTTCCCTAGGAGTATGTGGGAAATGGATTTGTAGAGAATCCTCAAAGCCTGACAAGAAGGCTCACATAGTATGCATCTGTATGGCTCACACAGTATGCATCTGTATGCAAACTCTGAGATAAAGTATGCTGACTTAGAAATGCTATGGAATAAGACAGACATTGTTGAGAGAGAAATGGAACTAGAAACAAGCTTCAAATGATGACCTTGGAAATAGACTAGATATTTTGGAGAAATAGAACTATGAAAGATATATTGTAGTAGGTCCCACATCGAGTATTTTTAGAATCTTGGCTTAGAAGCATTAGCAGCATTGTGGCCAAAGCTGATAGGCTGAAAACACTTGTAATGTATTGTAATTAGGAAATAGTTTGGCTTCTGGTTGTGATGGTGTGAATTGTAACATCTGTACTGTCTCACCCTTATCATGAGACTGAAAATGGAATAAAAGTCTTTAAAATGCCTCTCAGGAGCCCTATCTCTGGGTAAGGAAAAAAGATTAGTCTGGCAGGAGTGGGACACCACACATACAGAAGCAGGCCTTGAAATGATATTTCCAGGTTATCTAGTAAAATTTTGCAAATATCCCTGAAATAACAGCTGTCTGGAATGAGACTTTCCAAGTGTCGGTAAGATCATCAGTGGTACTCAAACACGTTTTTTATCCATTAAATAAACACATGGAAACTGAATTGCTGAGGCTGTGATTCCATCATTCTCAAGTGGTACTCAGCATGAGGATGTGTATATATCACAGAGTCACAGAATCATAGAATCATGGAGTGGTTTGGGTGGGAAGGAGACCTTGAAGACCATTTAGTTCCATCCCCCCTGCCATGGGCAGGGACACCTTCCACTAGACCAGGTTGCTCAGACCGCGATCTAACCTGGCCTCAAGCACCTCTAGGGATATAACAAAGGTATGAATTGTGACATTGTTAAAGAGTTAGGGTGTTTGCTCTTTGGGATGAGACAGATTTTAGTCTCTTACTGATGAGGTCATTATAAAGCCCGTGATTTCACAGTAGCTGCAAGAAATCCCACTGACCTGCTCCTACTGTGGTGCCAATTGCAGGATGATGAAAGAATGTGCAGGCTGCAGTGAAAACATCAGTGTGTAGGGAAACAGCTGGATGCAATCCTGGCCATATCTTTGCAGAATGCCAAACTTACAGAGCGAGCACTTGCACACTATACATGTTACCTTTTCATTACCTGAGCAGATAATGCCAGGCTCTGCTTGCATACATAATCCCCATACATACTCAGCTGGTAAATCTGGCACACACAGACAGAAATTCTACCCCCTCCCTCTATGTCTAAGGGGAAGCAATCAGGGAAAATGAGGGATGCCTCGTGCTCCCACATCCCTTATTGCACAGTGACGTAGCTTAGGAATGAAGGAATGCCAGGCAACCCTGTGTCAGGTCGTGTGTTGTGCACTGGTGTGGTATGCATATCCACTCTGCTGCTATGGACTGATTTGTGTTGTGCATCAGAGACTTCTGGGTTTATAGACTCTACATTAAATGTTTTTGGTGAGACAACATTTCCCCTTCAGTTTCCAAGTACATAATACCATTTTTAGGGTACCCAGCCATTATGTACAAAAGCAAAAGTATGTGTAGAACAACAGAAAATATTTTTAATAGAAGAGGTGGAAAATGTTTTTCTCTTAATCTAAGCAAATAAAGCCTTGTTAGGAATTGTTATCAACATCACATGCATCTAGTCCCATTTGAAATAATGTGCATTTGGAAGCCTGCTCTGAAGTGGTCTAGGGCAAAATAAACAGAGGGCTCTGTTAATTTTTTTCTTTTATTAACTAGTAAAAACTTTTAATAACTGGGAAAATGTAAGGAGGATTTGCTAGGGAAAATAATGATATAACATGTATGGCATCATGGTCGTGTTACCAGAAATGGTTTTACTGTTGCTTCATACTTGGTAGGTCCCGGAACACATTAGTAGTGGAGACTGAAAACAAGAAAACTATGGAAAGATAAGCACAATTCCATCCGATAATGCAAAGGAAATTTCTTCATTACCTGGTGACTCAATAGTGTATTATGAACTGCAACACGTGTTAGTGATGGAAGTTGCCATTGAAAACAAGCACTCACTGGCATCTCACTGACCACTGCAATTCTGGGAGTAGGAAGTGGTCAGAGGTGTCCCTTGACAGCTATAGGGAAAATTTAGACAAGCATGAAAAGAAGCCGAACTATGAGAGGAGTTTCAAAAAAGCAAATGTTTCACAAGCCTTTCCCTATCCCTCTCAGTCAGAAAAAGCTTGCTGAAAAACAAATGTCAGTCTTTGGCACAAGCCGAAGACTGTAAGTGTACTGAGTTCCACAGTCCATCCATTTGAGATAATTTTTCAGTGTTAGTTAATTTATCTTAGTCTACTTCTATGTTAGAGCTACAAAAATGTTGGAAGAGATGGGTGCTCTTCCTTAGTATACCTATATCTCTTATATTTCTGCAAATTGCAAACACAAATTAAAAGAGGCCCTAGTTGTAAGCTTAGGTCACTTCCCTTCCTCCTACGTAGTTTACCACATACAGGAAAATAAAGAAGTGGTGCAAGAGAAATGCTCTTTTCCCATCTTTACACAAAGACAAATACAAACCATAGCTGTAAACCAGTAACAAACTCAGTGCATAAACCTGGATGCTGTAGCAAAATTCAGGAGTCTCTTCCTGTTCTGTTACCACTCACTCGTGACAACAGTAAAAAGGATCGGTGGACCTTTTTCCTGTCATAGATACTCTAAGAAACAGCTTTTACTTAGTTCTGTGCCTGTAGCATTCAACAAAACATCATCTAGTTCACCCACTGCCAAAGGGTGACCTTAAGGTCCATGGTCATCATGGTCTCTTCTCCTACCTGTCTGCCATTCACATTCAGCCTCTCAGTTACTTTCAACTGTATCCTACAGGGAAGGGTTGGGAGAGCCTCTGTTTGAAGTTATGTCACAGCAGATGATGGTGGCTCAAGGAGCAGGTTGTTGGTTGCTCACACCAGCAGCTGACCAAAACCATACCATGACCCAGATAGCAGCAGGAAAAGTGACTTGGCATTGTGTTGGATGGCATAACTGTGATGAACTGTGTAGCAAATGGAGAGGGACACATGGAAATGGAAAGTGAAATGTTGTGCAAATGTCCACTCATTAGGAAGTTGTCCAGTACATGGAAGAGTGAAAAGGGAAAAGACAGGGAAAATTAAAATGTGAAGAGAATTATATGAATAATACTTTGAAACTAGTTTAGCAACATGTGTTTTCTTTCTTCATATAGCAAAGCAGGAGGTTAACTGCACAGGATTTCTCCTGAAGCTGTGGTGATACACAGTGATGAGTTGAACTGAAACTCAGTACAGTTACACTCTTTGGCTTGTGCCATTTCTCACACTGATGACAGGGTTAGACATGCAAATAAGTGCTGGACAAGAATGGCTTTAGAGGGATGAAGCCAAGAGGGGAGAGGAGTGCTGTGGGGGCAAAATATACAGCAAATCTGTGTTGAAGACAAGCTCATACCTAGGGACATCAAGCCCACTGAAGGTGTGAACAACACCTGGCATCAATAGATACTTATGTCCCCAAAAATAAATTGGCAGCAGGGAATGTTCATGATCCTGAAATGAAATCAGCTGCACTAGCAAACTCCTAAAACACTCTCTGTCTTGCTTTCAGCCTAAATACCAGCTGGGCTTCTTCCCAGCTTTTCTGAAGATTTGTCCACGGTGTAGGACTCAAACACTGTCAGCCTTTCTTCAATAGGAGAGGTGCTCCACTCTTTTGATCACTTTTATGGCCTTTCTGTGGACCTGCTCCTGTGCTAAGAACCCCAGAGCTAGACACAGGTGGGGTCTCATCAGAGCAGAGCAGGGGGACAGAATCACCTCCCTTAACCATCTTGTCACACTTTTTTTGATATAGCCAAGGATATGATTGATTTTTGGGGCTGCAAGTGCACATTTCCAACTCATGTCCAGCCTCTCATCCACCAGTACCCCTAGTGCTTCTCATCAGGGCTATCAAATTGTTTCTTTGCTGAAAGATTGGATTCCATGGAATCAAAATAAATGAATCATACAGACACACAAATATGTCAAGTATGTAGAACAGGTATTTGACCCTTGCCTCTGTCCTCAGTCTGGCTACATCTGTACCAAGTTTAGTGTATGAGTGATGTGAACTCATCAGGAATTACCTTGTGCACACCACACCTCATCCTATTTACTTTGAATAGGCCGGAAGCAAGGACCACATTACACTGTTTGTATTGATTTGGGAACCACACCTTGTGATTACCTTATCTTTGGGCTATGATTGTGAGGCATCCTTTTGTATTTACATTTCTGGTTTTCTGTGTAACTGGGGACAACTTATTTAAATATCCTATGGCTCCACTTCTTCATCTCTAAATTGGGGGCAATTCTTTCCTCATGAGATTGTTATGAAGACACGTTAATTAACATTGATAAACAGAGGATATCCTGGGGTGAATGAGATAGGTACATGAAAAGTATTATTATTCATATTATGACAGCACATTGTGCTTGTATGTGCACAGGGAATATACACACTGGCTCAGAATGGGTGAAGTTTACCTAAACTATGCATAAGGGTGGGAATAATTTTCTTTAGTCACCTAACACCTACTAGTCACTGTTGTAGGCTTTTTATATTATTGATAGAGACACAAAACCTCAGGCAACATTTTTTTTTATCTAAGAGTGATAGAAAACATCTTCTTCTGCAAATATCTATTTCTCCCCAGTGGCTATGGAACCTGGAGCAGCTCATAGAAAACTTGCAGGTGCACAAAGGAAGGTGAGATTAAGCACAAACTTGCCATTTCGATCAAGCAACTGCTACTGTTTATTACTTATTCATTAGAATGATAAGGCTAAAATATCACCTATATTGTACCCACCATATCCCTTAAAGTTCAGTTGGACGGCCTCATAACAAAAAAGATACAAGTGTGTACCCAGTTTTATTATTGCACATGTGAGTTCTCATTGCACTGTGTTTCTAAACATACAGACACAACACTGGAGAATCGCCTGGAAACTCTGGAACCTCCAAGTTCTGCAGGCATGAGCTCAGGTTTCTTCATTGAATGCATGGAAAGCCCTAGCCCCAGAAATTGAATATGCAGCAAGAATCCATTGAAATTTAACATCAGAGCTCAGCTCACATTTGGAAGAAGGAAAGGAGGAGTAGGAAGAGGTAAAGGAGGTGAACCCATCTCAGGTACCTATTTAAACATCAGTAGGATCAGTGAGTCATTGTTCTAGGTCACTATACCTATATAGAATATTATCTTGGCAGCCTCTAACTATAGCATGGACCAGATGCCATATTCCCTAGCCTTCCCTCCTATGGCCAAAGCATTTTTCATATAGCCATGTCAGAGTGTTTTAAAACTGCTAATATCCGACTTGCCTGCGAGATATTTTTATCTAAGCTTATTTTGCAAGGCCTTTATGGTAAGGGCTCTGTTCCTGCTGTAGGTGTGATTTCTAGCATAAAGGTTCCACTAAGAGTCACTACGAGACGACAGACAAACTATTACTATTTGCAATTAATAGAATATTTTCTCAACCTCCTATAATCCATAGTTGTTATACAGCGGATGTATCCCACTCATAGATAAAATTCCATTTATACGTATGTTAGACATATAGAATATTCACATTTTAGGATATAGTGCAAGATTGTCTAATATGTTTAGTATTTTCATGCAAGAAAAATATCTACACCATAGTCATAGGGAGTCTGAGCCCAAGTGTCAATAAAAGTTACTATAAGTGCTATATATGGTTTAGTGTTTGATTTTTCTAGGTAAAATGGTCTTCCAAAACTCCTGTGATGACCATGTCAGATATTCTGGCTGTATTGTAACTGCTGTTGTTATTATTAATCACAATATTGCCATTTCTATACAGTAGCATGGTTGTGATTATTATTACACCTGTACATTCACAAATATTCCTTTACGGTATGATTTAATCTGTATCATTCATAAATTTGAGTATATTTGGGATTATTAACATTACCTGATCATAAATCCTGCATGATGTACTGTGAAATAGCATATACTGAAAGTATAGCTCAGGACATGTCACACTGTGACTTGTGTCCTAAGATACTTTTACACATATCAGAAAAAAATAAATCTAGGGATAGATTTCATTTTTACTTGTCATGCCAAAACTTTTCTGTCAATTCTAACACAGTAAATGCAGTACACATGGAATAGAATACAATTTGCATCCCACCTAGCCACTTCACAAGTCACCAAGTTAAGCTATCCCATTTGAAATTCTTGAGGTAATAGTATAATTTAATGGATGCAGATCTTTAGTTATATTGGTTATATTTAAAAGGCCCAAACAGCACAGAAATTGAAAACTCAGAGTCCAAGAGTATTAAAACATTAAACTACTTGGCCAAATGACTCCCTTAAATATTAAAATTGATTTTTCTTCAATCTCGAAACACTCATTAATTTAATGTGCATTAGAGAAAACATGTTCAAATATTAAATTGGTTGATTTAATGAACTTGTAACTCATTAATGTGACTCGGGTTCAGGACTCAATTAAAAAGGCAGAAATTGGATTTCATTAAAACAAAAATAAAATGTGTAAGCAGTTAGTGTATGTATTATGCATTATAATATACAGATTTTGTTAGATAGGCTTACTATTTGAAGATCAGAAGTCTGACCAATAAATGTCATGGTACTAGCCTACAAGATAAAGCTTCTGCAAGCATCTTAACTACATGAGTTTAAAAAATTAGAGGTGCGAAAAGTTAATTTAATTCACATTTCCACAAAAATACTGAAAACTTGCAAAAACTTTGGTGAACAATATAACATCTGGAATGTGCCTAACACTAATCATCAAAATAAGACTAATTTGGTTTGCAGTCCAATAAAAAAATCAAGAAGTTACTAAATGAAGAAATATTAATTGAATACCTACACAAAGAGATTACTGATAATGGACTGATCTATACATTCGGGCTGAGTAGGTATAAAAGCCTCAACTGGAAATTCTGATGAGTAAAAATAATGATAAGTAACAACTTACAAGTAATTCATTCAGGAAAAAAAGAGAAATGGAAAACACTTGTGTGTCACAGATATGACTTCTTTGCTGCAGAAAGTTACGTGAAGGCTATTTGATAGGCAGCCAGTCTGGGCTGAAAACAGAGCAGAGATGTTGACAGCAACTCAGAAGGATGTTTCATCTGCTTCTTGACACAATAACCAGCAGGTCTGAGCACCATGTCCTCTGCACCACAACCACTAAGCAGCTCTGGGATGGTGCCGGGTTATGCATGGACCTGCACTTTGGCAGACGTTTCTGGTGCGCTCCCTTAGCCCTGTGTCAGCAAAATACAGGAGACAGGTTCTTTTATAGTCAGGTGCTGTCTTGCACTGAATTTTTCTTTAGGTACCAATATTTTACTGTATAAAACTGTAAAAAAATTAAAAGTATCATTTTCCTTTTGTAGTTAAATAGCCTCTGTGGAGTTTGAATACAGCCCTGGAGCTAGTTCTGTACCTACAGATAATGAATGCTACTATAGATCACATTTACTGTATAGATCCCAGTACTGTTGCATGGTGTTATTCTGTCCAAGACTCAGGAAGGGATTTGTTGAATTTCATAAAACGTTTGTCAGCCCATTTCTTCAGCTTGTCAAGGTGACTCTAACAGCAGACATATCATCCAGCACAACGACTGATCTTTAAATTTGGATATTATCTGTGAACTTGTGGCAGATACAAGCTGTTCCATTGTCAAACCCATGAATGGAGATGTTAAATAATATTACTCCCAATATGAATGCCCAAGGAATACCACGTGTAAACAGACACCACATAATTTTCAGCCTGTTGCTCCAGCCTTTTTTTATCCACTTTAATTCACCCAGCTAGTGAATTAAACTAAGGGGTAAACCCACCTACCCTGTCTGTCTAGTTTAGCTCCAAAGTTGCTGTAAGAGCAGAGACAAAATCTTGCCAAAGTGAAGGGCATCTGCTTCTCTGTCCTCATCTTCAAATCCAGTCATTACAATGAAGAATGTAATAAGATTGGTCAAGAACAATTTGCAATCAGTAAATCCATACTTTTTTTTCCAATCACTTTCTTCTCTTATGTGGCTGTACATGGCTTACACAAGGATTTGCTCCTTAACCTCCACAAAGATGGAAGTAAAGCCAGGTGGTCTCTATTTCCCCAGCTCTTTCTCCTTGTCATCCTGGAAGATGAGTGTGGCATTTGCTTCTGCAGTCATTGGGAACTTTTGATCACCGTAACCTCTTGAAGAGACAGAGAACAGCCTTGCAGTGATATCAGTCAGGCTTCCTGCTTGACTCTGTGTTCAAGTTGCTTGAGTAATCCCTAATTCAGTCTTCCTCTAAGACTGGTTATATTCCACCAAATATATGGAAAGCCTGAGAATGAATTTTGCCAATAAAAACTGGGATGTAAAAACCTCCACGTTTCTGACTCCTTCGTTACTAGACTACCTGTTCACTTGGTCTTATTCTTCCTCTTGCTGCTTCCTTCATGTACTTCACCAATTTTTACCCTGGCTAGTGTTTAGGTTTTTTAATTCAACTGTTTCAGACTTGGGCAATCCTTCTGCATTTATCCTGAGCAGCCCATGCCTTCTTCTGTGTCCCACAGGATCCCTTTTTCTTATCTAAGCCCTGTCAGGAGTTCCCCATTGAGATAGTCTGGCTGCCTCACATCTGCATCATGTCCTGCAGAAAAAAGTTTATGCTTCTCATGGGTTGAGACTCACTCTCCTAGGCTCCTTTTTCTTTCAAAGGAGCAGCTCCTGGGAAGTTGCACAACAATAATCTCCTTGAGGTCCTCTTCTTTTAAGTTCAGAGTTGATATCACTTCTTGCCTCTTTTGCTTTCCATCTTCAAATCTTATGGCTTACTAGGTCCAGACCAAGCAATCCTTCTTCTTTTGTTATTAGAATCAGCTAGGCAGAAATAAAATCAAATTTTATTACTCAACAAGCTTATTTAAAAATAATACAAATATTTTCACCTTGACTTGTATCAATAAATTGATCTTCTGTTTATTATACTGTATAGTATAATGTATAGATCTTCTGTTTATTATTGACATGTATCAATAAATTGATTTTCTATTTGTTATACTATATAGTATAATATATAGATCTTCTATTTATTATACTATATAGTATAATATATTTATTATATTATATTATATTATATACAGTATATACTGCAGTAAATATTTTATTGTATTCTTATAATCAAGCATCCTTGGCCTTCCTCACACTGGCCACTTTCCCAATGAAAATGTAAGTAGTATACTTCTCTTGGTGTTTCTGCTGTAAACAGTATAAAATAGGTATCTGTAAAAACTCTACTGAATTTGGTGGAGTCCTGTTCATTTACACAAGATCTCTTCCAGGTGTTGATTCATGAACTGTTGAAATAATTCAGATACAGAGCTATCCTTTTGTGTCCATAAGCCTCTCATTACCTCTGATTTTTGGTAGGTATTACAGTATCTGATTAACCTGTGTCATTTGGACATACTTTAATATTGCCTCTAACAGATAGATTCTATTCCAGTGTCAAGCTTCCCAGGTTTTGGTTTTAAGCATCCTGCTCCATTATGTAGATAACACCTCCTATTTTGAGACAAGACCTGAGGCAAAATAAAGATTTGTGGGTAGATGCAGAGTTCATAGAATGTGCACGCAGATAAAATGTGCTTATTTTGTGCACCTACTCATAGGCAATAATTGTCTTTTAAAAAACCACAACGGTTTAAGCTTCCCTTTTGAGAGTCCATTTATCTGCCTCGTAGAGCTGTGACTCTTACCTTGGGGACAGGTGACTTCATTGCCACCAGAGCTTTGTAATCCTGGTAAAATCTTCCTGGGTATTAATTGCCTCCTGCGCTAAGAATGGATGGCTCAGAGGCTAACACCAAGCCCAGTGCCACAACACCCTGTAATGGGCAGTGCAAATCCCAGCAGGAAGCACAGCATGCCTGCAGAGCAGCCCTCCCTGGGAATTTCCCTGCCTATTGCCAGGCAGGAGTGATGGATGCATGGCAACTTGGGCTGAGTGTGAACAGGATGTGGTAGATGATTTCAAGGCCCTTTACAAGGTAATGACTGTATTTATGATTTCAACAACTAAATATTCCTATGTTCTATTATCTTTTTCTGCTCTTGCTTTTTTTCTCTGGAAATACTATTTTGTTATACACACACACACACAGAGCTACTACAAAATTTTCTACAGCAAATCCTGACAACCAAAAGATTTACAGTAGTCACTGCACAAAAACTTAGAGCAAATACTCATTTGTTTAGTAAGAAATTCAGAATGTCACTATACAAATATAGGAAGTGTTATATTATATACGTGTGTGTCTTGCTTTCAACTACCTGGTGGATCTTCAGGTTCTTTCCAAGTAGTGTCCTGAGGCTCACGCCTATACCTGCATATGGCACTGGAAAGACCAGTAAACCACAGCTTTAAACCAGGGAGGGGCCAAGACATAGCTAGTTTAAGGGACATGCCAAAAATTTCTGCTCTATTCCATTCTAAGTGGCTGGAACTGGCATCACTTTTCTCTAGGTTTGGTTTCCTCATACATAAAATGAAATTAATAATGCCAGATTATCTCAGTAGGGCTATATGGCTAACCTACTGTTTATAAAATGTGTAAGCCTGTGGCAAATACTTTCACAGGATTCTCTGAGGATAAAGACAACACGCCTGTAATGAGGACTGGCACTCAGGCTTGTCCATCCAGAGCGTGCAGATCCACAGTGTATCCCCCTGGCAGAGTGAAAGGCAGAGCGTGGGCCAGGTCACACCAGTTCAGAGGCCCAGAGGCTGACACAGCCTTTATGTGACTCCTTTACCACAGTTCTGCCCTCCGCACAGCACACAGATAAAGGGTATGGGCAGCACCATCGTCACCACCCATACTCACACAGCTCCAGCCAGAGACAGCACAATGGCACCCAGCTTGCATAACCAACACCCTTCCACCTGACTGCATTGCCATAAGCAGCTTCTGCAGGGGACTGTGCCCTACATTTCAGGCCATTACTAGCACAGAAGAAAAGGTGCAAGATCATCCCTACAAACAGCTACACGCCTTCAGGAGGCTGCCACACCCAGTGAAGTGGGTGCAGTAGCAGTGACACACACCTATGGAAAAGGCTGGATTTGGTAGTTAGTGACTTGCTGCAGATCTGACTATACATGTTGCTGTCATTTCAACACAGCACCCTCAAAACATCAGCCCATAGTTTAGCATCGTCCTTCTCCAGCATGTACACATATGAAGCCCTCATTGCAAAAGCCTGCTTGCCACGCCTCACCAATGATAGATGCTGTGACAGATATCACTGCAGATAAAAATCTTAGCTGTGTAAAAGTATGAGAAACCATAAAGAAAAGTATCATTAAGGCAGAGCGAGATAATATATATACAGGTTTTTGTCATCCTCGTGTCTGTTGAACATTCATTTTTAAAAGGAAGCTGAAACACAGGTAAAGCTATGAACGTATGTGTACCTGCTGGGTACACAACACATCTCACATACTGGATATACACATTAGCTTCATGGTTAGTGATGTCTCCCACACGGGAATCAATTATAAATTAATCTCTCACAATGGCTCTAGGAAACACTGGACTAAAGGCTCCTCTTCTGAACCAGGACTAAAGTTCAGCAGTTTAAGCTGAATCCAGCCCAGCACTGAAGGCCAACATTTCCAGTGTCTGCCTAGACTGCAGTAAATGGGGTTAGTTCTACAGTTTAGGAAAAACCTCTAAATATAATGATCCTGAGTCAAACCAGAGTTATATTTACTTGAGAGTAAAGCCTGATATGGCTTGGGAGAAAGCTGCCCACCACTTCCCTCATCTTCTTCTTGGCACCAAATTTTTAAGCAGAAAGATGAAGAAGAAATGTCAATACGTATAGAGAGCCCTTTGGAAACAAAACTTGCATTTCCTTCAGTGGGAGTGTTCAATCTAGACTTTGACCATTTAAACCAGGATGTTAAACATACTCTAATTCTCATATTTCTGTTGGAGCCACAGTAAAATGGCTGATGTTCAAAATGTGAAGTTGACACATATGAGGAATCCAATTCAGTGCTGGTGACAACAGTGAGGTGGAACCTTGTGGGAACTTACATCAAAGGTAAGTTTTGGCCAAAGCCTGCACTGAGCATTAGCATCTCTGGACACTTTCTGATGCATCACTCCAACATATTTGGTTTGGAAAAAAATTCTTTTGATGCAGTTAAATGTATGAAAAGACAGATGGCCTCTAGCATATGGTTTAGAAAACAAAAAGCAGGATCTGTTTCAGATCCCATGGAAGACTCTCTGTGTGCAGAGTTACCCCACCTCAAATTATGGAATTAACAGCACGTTACGTAATAAACAAAAAAAAAAAATTAATTAGTGCTGAAAGACACATTGTTGGTTTTAATGTTATTATTTGAAAAAATTATGGTTGTATGAAAGCAGCTTCTCTTAAGCTTTTATAGTATAAAGGTGCCTTAAATCAGCCTCACTATTAAAGCAGATAGCCATTGTACCATTGCATAAGAATACACTTGAGCCTGTACTTGTTGATTCAAAGATCAAATGAGCTTTTTTTGGCTCAGCTGGCAGTCTTTATAAGGCATATCAACTTGAAAGTTTTAACACAAGGAGCATATTAGCTGGACAGGCTGTGTAAGAAAATTCCATGCACTGCAAGTTAATGTGCTAATTATTTTAATAATTTTCCCTCCTAAGACATTGATGGAATCAAATTTTAAAAAATGAGAATTTGATAATTAAAGTAATTAAAACACATTTCTAAAGTTAAATGTGTTTTCAACATTTAAATTTAGTCATGCTCAACACATATAATACTTTATGCGCCTTCTTTACTGATAAGTGAATAGGTTGTCCCTTACCACATCACGTAACTTTTAGATCTGTCAAATGTGTTGATTCAAGCAATTTTATGCTTTCCCACCAGGTAAGTTCCTGGTTGTTGTGATTCTCTTTGTAGCAAGGCAGAGTTCTTTTACTGCTGTTTTTGTCTTTTATTGAACTGCCTGGAGGGATCACTGTCGGCAACACGCAAAGCTCTGACTGGTCTGCTTTCTTCCTACTACACCTCATAAATATTACCAAATATAGCTGCATTACATTTTCTCCTTACAGCAATTCCATTGCTAACCTGAAGCAAAACCTGAGTGGGAATATTTTCAACTAGGGCCGAAGCATCTGCTGATTCATCAGTCATTATGATAGCATATGCTTCACTGAAATTAATGAATAAATGCATTTTTACAAGCACAACTAAAGGCACTGATCATCGGGAATTTGTAACATTTCTATCGCTACTTTTTTCATGAAGAAGCAGAAAATGGCTTGAAACCGTTCTGAAACGAGACATCATTGAGGGGTTTTTTTAACAGAAATATCTGGAAGAAATATAAACTGTTTGTATCTGGAATGGAAACTGGGAGGAGACCTTCCTAGAGCCACCTGTCCCACGACTTCCTGTTACCTTCTGCACCCTTCCCAAAGCACACAGTTTTCTGCTGCCAGCACAAGCACCCTGGAGCACTGGGCAAATGGCTGCAGCACAGCTGGGAATTCATGCATGTTCCTCTGGGATCAGCTGCCACAGATCTGCCTTTATCTGGCAGAAGTTTGCCCTTCTGAGATGTCCAGGTTTTAGGAACATGTAGATTACCAAGTAGAAGATGACAACACTGGCTAACTAATGATATTGAAAAATCATCATTTTCTGACTATCATGCTGGAGATTTCCTTGCAGGATATTTTGATACTATGCCTTTGGGTGCCTTCCTACATCTGCTCTCTTTAGGGAGAAGACATGGTCTCAGCATTCTTAAGGCAGCATATCCTGCTGGGTGCACAAATGTAGAAAACTAACTGGGATGTGTTTGGAAGCCCCAGACACAGATCTAACCTTAAAAGCACGTTCACATATTTGCAAGCTAAAACTAACGAAAATAGTTAGTCATAAATTTCAGCATGTTTTTTAAAGGCAATCTCAAAGCACAGAGGATGTTGCTCTGGTTAGATAGTTCATCTTCTCTCTTTTGTCCAAACTCTGCAACTCAGTTGTGGCTCCTCTCAAGCCTTAATGGCTCTGTAAAATTATCTATGTACAATCATATTGATAATATAAAGGATTTAATTACTATCAAGAAAAGTTATCCAATTGCAAATAGACGAAACAGTAAATTGGATGAAATAAACATTTTATTAAAAAAAAATTGGTGTCAGATGGGCAAAAAAGACTTCCACAGAATAAATAGACATTCTAATAAAGAAGTAAGCATATGTAGGCTATAATATAAAAAATTATTAGCAAAAATATGCATTCATATTGCTAATATGTCTTGTTCCTTGGTAGATGGTGGATTTTCACTCCTTGTGTTGGTGGCACTCTCCACATCTTGCCCAACAGTGCAGGGGAGTGCAAACTTTTGTCATGTTGATTCACACAATAGCCCGTGTGGCCAACACAAATGGCCACATACCAATTTGAGGATTATGACTCAGTCTCCTGGTTTCCTTTTGATTTAAATGATAGTGTTACAAAACGTTCTGAAGCTGTGCTTTAGACAATGCTAACCCCATATCAAAATACTAAATGTCCAGCAATACACTTCTGTGGTTTCTCCTGTTGGAGGCACAGGAAACACAGCTAACTCTACACTGTCTGCCTGTAACTCGAGAAGCGGGTTGGTGTTCACCTTGCCCTACCCAGTGATGGATCCATTTCAGAGCTCTCACCAGACCTTCTGCCACGAACAGCACCATCAAAATAAGGCATAATTCAAGTCACTGTAATTCATGAAGAGTTTTGATTGACTCTTCTCATGTGAGAGAAGTAGCAGCTGTTCATATATCCACATGCGGTAACCTTGATTCGCTCCAGTTTTCAGCCAGCATTGGGATAAGTTGGACTTCCCTGTCCATTGAGGCCTCCAGGTGTTGACATAGGTCCTCTTCCTTTTCCCAGCATAGGTGATCCCTACTGCCAACCACCTGGTTTTGGTGCAGTGACTGCAGTGGAGTAACTAGTGATGGCCAGTGTGCCTCTCCTGCTCTCCTGTCCATAGGATTGGGATTGCAGCAGCCAGAGCAGTGCGGGAGCTAAGATGGGGGTGACCCACCCAGGAGGAAAAATGCGCAAGGACCAGGACCAAGTGACAAGAAGTGACAGATGTGCTACTGCACTGGAGGAGGGAGAGGCAGACACCATCTGATCTGCTGCCTGCTAGAAGAAAAGCTTGCAACTTTGGTGGAGCAGGTCCCCTCCTGCCCCTCTCTCCCGAGGGTGTCATGCAGCCATCTGCAGTGTGCAAGATCATGGGACAGACAAGCTGGCAAGGAGGAGATAAGAAACAAAGAGTGTGAGGAGCAGCTAGTGCCCTCACACCAGACAGAGTGTTTGCTGGGACTGAAACGCAGGGTGCAGAATGGATGCTTCTCCTGCAGCACCCAGCAACACTCCGAGCAGTTGAAGCTGCTCTATGAAGCGCCCATAAAGGCCTTGTCCAGGACATAAGGGGAGGCGTGCGGAGGGTGGCGCCTGGAGAAGGCTGATCAGGGAAGTGCCACCTGGTGGTGGGGCAGGAAGGCAGCGAGGTCTCGTTGAGGTTGCTGGTGTTACCCGGAGGAGAAGGGCTCTTAGCGGAGGCTCCTGGAAGCAGCAGAAGAGCCTCGGTACGCACAGATGGAGGTAACGCCAACACCGCTCACGCCGGACCGTAGGCGTGTCTGTCAAGGGGTAGCAGGAAGGGAAGAGAGAAGAAAAATCCAAACTGCTGCAAAGAGAAAGGAAAGAAATTAAGCAGGAGTTGGCCGAAATATTAATTTCCCTCGATTTCTGTTATAAATAAATAAATAAATAATCAAATAAATAAATAAATAAATAAATACCAATTTGAACATAGAAAGCCAGACTGAGATATCAAGCGCCTCCTCGCCACCCCGCACGCCCTCCGAGGGAGGAGGAGCGGGGTCCCCGCGCCGCCCGCACCTGCCCCGGCCGGGGCCGCCGGGCGCCTGCGCGGCCGGTCCGGTCCGTGGGGCCGCGCTCCGCGGGCGCCGCCGGCGGGCAGCGGGACGGCGGCCACGTGACGCCCCCGCCCCGCACCGCGCCGGGCGCTGCGCACCGAGCCGGGAGCACCGAGCTGCGGAGCCGCGGCCGCCGCCGCGCCGCCCCCCGCCTCCGCGCCCTCCACCCTGCCCGCGGGGCACGGGAGCCGGTGACGGGAGCGAGGCGGAGTCTGGAGGGAAGATACGGAGAGATAGAGATTTAAATCACATCCCCGGCTGTAGAAGGGGCAGCAGCAGCAGCAGCCCCGGCGCAGAGGCACGGACGCACGCGCCGAGATAGGTCTGCCGGCTCCGCCGCTGCTGCTGCTGCTCACCATGGGTGCCGCCGCCGCCGAGCCCCCCAGCGCCATGGGCCTGGTGTCCAGCGTGGTGAACGACACCCTCGAGTTCTACCGCTGGACCTGGAGCATACGAGGTAACGCGCCAGGGCGGCCGCGGCGCCGCCATCGCCGTGCCCGGCGCCCCCCGCCCGCTGCCACTGATGCGCAGCGGCTCAAAATGGCTCCGTCTCCCGGGAGACGCGGAGCGCGCTCCGGCTCCCCGGGATGGGGTCGCGGCGGGACCAGATCCCCCCGCTCCCGCCTGCCCTCCTCGCCCCTCCGGGTGCGCTCGGCGCAGTGTTTGTTTATCCGCCGTAATCCCGTGTAGCGGCTCGGGGGTGTGCGGGGCATCGATCCGCGGCAAGGTGAGCGCGTCCCCCGGGCGCGCGCGGGTGGATGCAGCGAAATCCGCTTCCCAGGGCCGCGGTTCCTCCGGTTCTCTGCCGCCGTGACGTGCCTTGGGGTGCTCCTACGGGGATGTGATGTCGGAGGTAAGCGAGGCCCTCCGGTAAGTCGTGCCGGAGCTCAGGCGGTCTTTGGCTTCTGCGGCATGTGGGAGCCCCGTGTCGGCATCGCGTGGAGTTCAGCAAAAGAAGTGAGGAAATGGTTGTTATCGCCAGTGCAGCCGCTTTTCATTTCATATTAAATGCGTTTGGGTCAGTTCTGCTGTTTTCCGCTTTCAATATGCTCCACTCCTGTATTGGCACTCCACGACTGCAATGTGGCAGATGCTGAAGGAAGAGTAAATGTCTTGGAATATGGAGAAATGTGCAAAAGCAGCTTTCAGTGCTGGGACAGCAAACGAGGTGGTATCTTGCTGCAGTGACCGGTAGCTTTGGAAGTGTTGTTGGTCAGCGTGAATGGTTCTGTCTCGTGTGTCAAATGAAAGGAGTCGCAGCTTTCACAGGTGCTATTGTGAGTAGCCACGGACAGCTGACAGAAGGATCATTTACTCCTCTGGACGTTTTCTTCATTTTTTCGTTGTCCGCAGAGTGATGAGGTTTAGCGGTTTTGAAACATATAGAGCAAAACTGGAGTGCATGCAACTGTGGATGTATTTCACGGCAGTGTGATAGCTGGGAATGTGGGGCCCTCATTACAGACGGGAAGCTCACTGCATCAGCAGTCTTTGCTTTTCCGCCCCCTTCCCCTCTGCCATCTGTCAGATAATAAATTAATCTTATGTTGTAGATGGAAGAAGCTCAGTTTTTTTCACAATTTGCCTTCCCATAACTTCTGTGTTTTGCAATGTTTTAAAAATTGAGCCTGCATGTGTATTTTTCTCTTCTGTTTTTAAAAACTGCTAGAACACGACAGCAAATTAAAATGCTTGCAGCAGCACTGCATTGTAATCTACCAGTGTTTGCTCTCTGACTCTTGCAATATACAATTGTTCATAGACTGCCAGGTAACACATGAAATAGGTGCTATTCTAGTCAATCAATAGCATTTTCAGATGGATATAAAAATAGATGTGGGTACAAAGTCGATAATCTTATAGATTACTTGATTTATTTGAAAAAAATACTTCAAGTTCCAATTTCCTGAACTCCAAAAATGTTTAAGTCTGTCAATAGACCGTATCTATTGTAAGCAAAATGATCAGAAGGGGGAAAAAAGAAGAAAAAGCGAGTAAATGTAAAGAATGTAACGATAAGTAACTGACAGTGATACTAGACATAGAGCAAACTTTTTTCTTCTGCTTCTTTGGAGGATGTTAAGCAGTAGTAGGATGACATTGTTATTGTCCCTAAAATTTGTGTAAGTCAAACTGATTTACTAATGGAAAGTTGTTCATTTTTGCTTTAAATTTGGTAGCACTGCTGTTGAAGCAGGATTCCATTGTAATGAAGTAATCAGTCCTATTTTGTGGAGAGTTTCTTATTCAGAGTCTGGTTTTCAGCAGGTCCCTGCAAGGTTAGTTTTGGATAGAGCCTCAGTCACAAGAAAAACATATTAGAGTTTTTACTTATACCCAGTAGTATGTGAAACAAGATTCCCATGTAGTTTTTACAGTAAGGTAGGGATAGGTGAAATGCAATATGTCACATTGTAGTTACAAGGTAGCTCAGGATAAGAAAGTGTTATTCATGAGGCGATGCTGTGTGGCTGTTCAGTGAAATAATTTATAAAGTCCTAAGTTCTGCAGAAATACCTGCTCAGTTTGCTGCTTTTCTGCATATTTCTTTGTTCAGACAAAAATAATTGTCTCCATTTGCCATCTCTGAGTGAACATACAGCATCCTTCCAGCACCTAAAGGGGGTGCAACAAGAGAGCAGGAGAGGGACCTTTTGCAAGGGCGTGCAGTGATAGGGCAAGGTAATGGCTTCAGACTGAAAGAGAGTAGGTTTAGATTAGGTATTAGGAAAAAATTCTCTCCTGCAAGGGTGATGAGGCACAGGAACAGGTTGTCCAGATTGCCCCATCCCAGCAATTGTTCAAGGCCGGGTTGGATGGGGCTCTGAAATTCTAGTGGAAGGTGGAAGTGGTGTCTGCCCATTGCAGGGTAGTTGGAAGTAGATGATCTTTAAGGTCCCTTCAAACCCAAACCATTCTATGATATGTTAAATTTGTGAATTCAGCACTGTTACGAATTCATGCAATTCACCTTTGCGTTAAGAGCTATGACGGTGATGTTGCTCAACAGAAAACACAAATTATGGCATGCAAGACCATTGCCTAATGTTCAATATCATTAAATAAAAAACTATACCACGCAGCAAAGTTGCTCAACAAATGATGCTATGCAATAGCATTACACAATAAATCATACTGAAACACTACTACACAGCAAAATTACACAACAAAATGTGAAGAAATTTGATTCCCACTATACTCCTACACTTATTCTCTCCATTTCCCACTTCCATTTTTTGTTGAACACCTGTGTGTCTTTAGCCCTGTTCTCTGTATTCAGCAAGATTGTCTTGCCAGCAGGTGTTTTCCTCCTGCTGCCTGGAACTCCTGTGATGAGACTTGTATAGAACTGTGCCAGAACATCCCACTAAGTCTTGTGCTGCTTTATTTTTGCACATTAAAGATTTGATAATTTTCCTCCCCTGCTTTGTGCTATTTAAATAGCAACTGACCTTTTCTGAGACCAAAAAAACCCCAAAAGACCAAGTATATGATGAGCCTGAATGGATTTTGAGTTGATATTACAATTTCTCTTAGCATTAAGCATGCTGACTAAAGCTGTTTTGTTTGTGGTTTTGGTTTTTTATGTCTTGCATTTGGGAATAATAGCAGTGTTGTGTGACTTTCCCCCCATATATATTATCAAATACATTTTCAGTATTAGCTTAATGCTTTTGCGTGGTCGAAAAACTACTTTTTTCTCTCCTTCCTTGACTACTTTTCATGAAAACTACCCCTTTTATGAAAGCCCAAAATCCATTGTAACTATCTGTTCATCTAGAAGGCTGAAGGACATAATTTAGGAAACCATAAACCTCAAGAAGAGATAGAAAGGTCAAAACATCTTCTTAGTGGTCATCAAAAGGAAAAAAAAAAGGAAAAAAAAAAAAAAAAGGTGGTCAGAGGAACAGTTACTATCAGGAAATACAATCTAGGAATTCCATGTCCTTATTTCTATAAGGGCATGGGACCAGTTCCATGTAATTGCTAGGGCAGGGCTTCCTTCTTTCTCTCAGCTCGAGTAGCTGGTCGGAGTTGGATCTGCCAGGAAGGATTAAGGGTATGATTAGATGACTGAGCAAGTGACTTAAAGGGAGGTTCCAGGCTGAGTCCAGGGGAACTATTAAAATTAATAACTCAGGACACAATCCAAGAAAGAAGAGTGTGGAAATCTCAAAATGTGGGTGAAGACACCATTGTCAGTTGTGGAGGGGGAATAGGAGACTGTGGCTTGAAAAGAAGATCTGTGAAACACTGTACAAAAAGATTTATTTAGAGGAGCTAGTTAATTTGAATGTACTGAGCTAAGGAGCAGAAGGCATTACTGACTTTGGGTGAAAATGATTGTTCTTGGAGCTCAAGAGTTTAAAGGAGGCAGGGCCATCCCAGGCCACGTGGAACAGCAACTATTTACAGCTGTTGCAGTTAATAAGATTACAGACTTTTTCCATCAGTAGGAAAGGAGAGAGATGCAAACTTTCACTTTAGTGGTCAGGTAGTGTCCTACACAGCCTCTCGTTCAGGGGCAACATCAGCTGTAGCCTTTGTCAGTTGGGTCAGAAGTGTAAGGCAGTGAGGATGGAGAAGGTGGGGAAACTTAGAGCTGCTTGCCTTAAAAGTGAATCAGTGGAGCAACTTGCTAGAGAAAACCCAAGTCTGTTTCACTGAAACAAAGCAGAACGTGTTCCTAAACTTTTGGAGAGCTGGCTGAGCATCAGATTTAGTGATTTGGTGCAATACTTACCTTGCAGATACAATTTTCTTCTCAAGAAGAACGGTTTCTCCAGGCTGTGGCCATGACTGGGTAAAACACAAGGATTAGACGTGGAGACACTCACCGGAAATGGAGACACTGTCTAACTGGGCTGGCTGCCTTGTGGCAGAAACACAAAGAAAATACCTGTGGCAGAAGCAGCACTTGGAGAAATTGATTGTGAAAGTAAAGAATTTTAATGCCTAAATCATATTAGACTGCTGTCAACTAAACTGAGCAATAGGAGCATCCCAGTTTACTTGATTCATTTGGCATTTAATTGCCACTTAGTGAAGGGAGGGAATTTATTAGTGAAGAAAAAAAATTATGCTTGGCATTGGAGGCAATTAGCTGGATGTTTGAGGGAAAATTTACCCCCATTTCATCATCAGGATATTTTGTCAGATTGTACAACTGAAAAGACATAATCAGAACTAAACTGATACCAAGCGTTTTTGGAAATGGAACATCATTCAGAAAAGTGCATTAGTGAGGAGTAAATGTCTACTTAGAGATCTTGGGTCCAAGCTTCAAGACTTTGGTCATGAAGGAGTAGCATCAAGCCAGATGAACTCTACTGATGAGAAGCTGAGTTGTGAGTGGAAGACTTCTCTTTCCTAAAATGAAGGAAGAGAAGTTGTAGGGATGATATGCAAATCTCAGCTCCAGTGAAGAAATGAAACAGAAAAAAATCTTCAAAGAGCATCAGCAAGAATGTGATACAAACTTCTGTTTGAACACTCATCAGCATATTCTAGAAAGAAAAGGAAACGTGTAGACAAAATGACGACAAAACTGAATGTTTGAAAATTCATTCTAAAACTGTGTAGGTAGCATGTCTTGAAATCTTTGAAGGAAATAAGTTGTTATAAATACTCTTAAAGGAGAATCCATGGGAAAAAGATCAGGAAACAGCTGTATACAGGATTTAATCAAGCTGATTGCATGACCTTAGTACCTACTGCAGAAGGCCAGATGAGTAGATGTTTAAAATTTGGCACATGGTAAATTGCTGTTGCAGAGTTCTCAGCAAATCATGTTCCTCAGCTGAGGCATCATGAGGTGTAAATCAGTATGTGGTTCTGGAGCCCCATACTGCAACCAGAGGGGAAGAATTCTTGAGAAGTTGAAATATCCTTGCTATGAAGCAGATGTAGTCATCCTGGAGACTCCACTGGTTACGTAGATTGATCAAGGGTGTTGGCTGAACTCTTGTTCATAGCTAGCTGTCTCTAGTTGGAGTTTCTTGACTAGGAGTGTTCATAGTTGTCACCCTGCATCACCCAGGGTGAAGAGGCATGTAGCCACAGGGCTGTGGTTATACGTATGAACACCCAGAAGAGGTTGTATTCCAGGCAGCTGTGCTATGCTGTCCTGTGCAAGCAGGGAAGAGTGTCAAAGGCTGCATAAGGACAAGTAGTAGAGGAAGCTTAGGGAACATAGGATATAGTTCCTTTTAAGGTCTTGTACATCAAGAGTCATGAGGAGTGAGTGAGGCAAGACTCCACTTTTTCCTCTGCTTGTCCAGACAGGTCTTTGGAGTTACTTGATTCAGATGGATTAGGAGAGCATTTAGATAAAAGATGAATGAATGAGAAGACTCCAAATAGATATGGAGAGGACTTTGAGCGGAAGAATTTGCTAGGATGCAAGACTAAGGGAGAAGAGGCTGTTGTGTGTACTGAAGAATTTTTTGAGGTAAGGCAAGTGGGGTTGAATGAATGTCTGAATTGCCTGAAAAACTGAAGATGAGAGTTCATTTGTCGAAAAAGAATTGACCATTAAAAGAATGACAGCTTTGGCTTTTAAAGAGTGTTGATACGAGTGGAGTGTGCCCAGAGCACAGAAGTTGTAACAGAGTGATTTTAAGGACAGCTCTGATCCATAAGGTAGGATTTCTCTGACTAGTAAATATATGACAAGGCTTCACTTTCTCAAGCTGTATTTGGAAACCAAATTGGAGCTACCACTGCACTTCATAAGAACTCTTTGAGTGGGACTGTCTGACTGACACCTTATTTAGGAGGATGTAGATGCTGAATACAGTTACTGGATCTTGTGTGGCGACAAGTGGGTACAACTATGCTCAGTGTTGTCAAACTTAAACGCTTCTGATTGTATGAACTTCAAAGCCTTGTGGAATTTTAAGGATGCAAATGAAAGCGACTCTGAAATTCAGGCTTGGCAATACTTAGGTGTTAGCCCTGTTGGGGTTTTGAGTACTGCATCCCTCGCTTGTAAGCAAAGCAATAAGTAGCTGCAAGGCAAGCCTGGAGATGAATAGTTTATGGTTTGTATTAACTTCCTTTGTGTGTGCTTGGATCTCAAGATAAGCATGAGCTAGATTACCTTTCTGCCATGGAAGGTGAAAGAGAGTAAGCTACCTCAGTTTAGCGTGCATTTGATGCAAGATAGTGACGTGCCTGTGGGCTTCAATTGCTCTTGGTTTTGTTTTGTTTATGTGCCTGCAACTCAACTTCTTTCTTAAGATACTTGAATAATTTCAGTGGTTTGATCCTTAACTCCTCTCTGTTCACTCTCTCTGTGGCATTGTGTCTGCTTGGATCATGGGATTCTTCTCTTATATTGTGTTTGCATGGCAAGGTTTTGGTACTAGGTGGGCTATGCTGGAAGCTTTCCCCATGTCCAACAGAGCCAATGCCAGCCCTTTCCAAGATGGGTCCACTGTTGGCCAAGGCTGAGCCCATCAGTGATGGCAGTAAAATCTCTGTGACAACAATCACACATCAAAAGCAGCATGGCCAGCAGATTGAGGCAGGTGAGTTTGTCCTTCTACTCCACTCTTGTGAGACCTTGAGTACAGCATCTACCTCTGGGGTCCCCAACACAAAAAGGACAATGACCTATTAGAGCAAATCTAGAGCAGGGCCACCAAGTTGATTAGAGGGATGGAGCACCTCTCCTATGAGGAAAGGCTAGGAGAATTGGAATTGTTCACCCTGGAGAAGAGGAGGCTTTGGGGTGACCTAATTGTGTCCTTCCAGTAGCTAAAAGGATCCTACAAGAAAAATGGAAAGAAACTTTTTACAAGAGCATGTAGTGAGAGGATAGGGCAGAATGGCTTCAAACTGAAAGAGTGGAGGTTTAGATTAGAAATGTTAGGAAAAAAATTCTTTACTGTGAGGATGGTAAGATGCTGGAACAGGTTGCCTAGAAAAGCTGTGGATCCCCCATCCGTGGGAATGTTTAAAGCCAGGTTGGATGGGGCTCTAAACAACCCAGTCTAGTGGAAGATGTCCCTGTTCATGACAGAATTGTTTGAAGTGGATGATCTTTAATGTCCCTTTCCAAACCAGGCCATTCTATGATTCTACAGTAATATATTTAAGAAGAGGAAAAACAAAACGGCACAGAATTAATTGCAGCCAGAGAAGACAGGAGTGAGAATATGTGAGAGAAACCACTCTGCAGATGTGGTGGCCAGGGAAGGAAGGTGAGGAGGTGCTCCAGGTGCTGGAGCAGAGATTCCCCTGCAGACCATGGGAAAGACCATGGTGAGATACCTGTGCCCCTGATGCTTATGGAGGTCCATAGGGCTGCAGAGATCCATCTGCAGCCTATGGAGGAGCCTCACACCAGAGCAGGTGGATGCCTTAAGAAGGCTGTCACTCTACGGGAAGCCTGTGCTGGAGCAGGCTCCTGGCAGGAAGGATCCCACACTGGATCAGTTTGTGAAGAACTGCAGTCTGTGAGAAAGACTCAGGCTGGAGAATTTCGTGGAGGACTGTCTCCTGTGGGAGCAACCGGATGCTGGAGCAGGGAAAAGACTCTTCCTGCTAAGGAAGATGCAGCATCAGAAACAACATGTGATGAACTGACTGTAATCCCTATTCCCTGTCTCCCATTGCCACTGGCAGGGAGAAGGTAGAGAATCAGGAGTGAAGTTAAGCCTGGGAAGAAGGGATGGTTTTGAGAAAGGTGCTTTTCAGGCTTGTTCTACTTCTCGTTATACAATTCAGATTTTGATTGGTAATAAATTCAAGTAATTTCCCCAAGTCACGTCTGTTTTGTCCATGACAGTAATCAGTTTGTGACCTCTCCCTGTCCTTATCACTCTCTACAACTCCCAGAACGGTGGCTGTAGCCAGCTGGGGATTGGTTTCTTTCTCCAGGCAGCAGCTGATAGAACAAGAGGACACAGTCTTAAACTGCGCCAAGGGAAATATAGGTTGGATATTAGGAAAACGTTTTTTACAGAAAGGGTGATAAAGTATTGGAATGGTCTGCCTGGGGAAGTGGTGGAGTCACTATCCCTGGATGTGTTTAAAGAAAGACTGGATGGGGCACTTGGTGCCATGGTTTAGTTGAGGTGTTAGAGCTGGGTTGGACTCAGTGGTCTTGGAGGTCTCTTCTAACCTAGAAATTCTGTGATTCTGATTAACTCCTTGGCCTTTTCCTCTATTTTCTCTACCGTGTCCAACTGAGAGGGGAGTGACAGAGCAGCTCTGGTGGGTACCTGGACTTCTGGCAAGGTCAAACCATCACATCCCTAGTTTCACTTTCTGTTTCAGCATAATCATGAACTTTTGACTGTTTGGTTTGTTTCCATCATATTTTCCTATTTCTCTTATCTATTTCTGCTATATCTAAAAAGTGTCTTCTTCCAGCTCTTGGACATGTTGTAGTTTACATGCTTGACTATGGTGTTCTTCTATTTTCTTTTTTTATCTGCTTGTAGATATTATCTCCTTGATTCCTTCTCCCAATTATGACCAATAAGAAAAGATGTTTTATTGCTTTCTAAATGTTCATAGAATATTGCTGGAAGAAGTGAGTTTATGACCCATGTCTTCCATTTTTTCTGTTGAGCCAACAAATCTCTCTGACGTGATTTTATGTCCTTCTATTCTTAGAATATCATTGTAACACCTTGTTTTTAAATGGTTTGAGGTACTATAAAGAAAAAGAGAAAGTAGTTAGTAGTTAAATTGACTAGCTGAGCTTTAAATAGGCTGCATAATCATATTTTCTACGGTTTAATATTTAGTGGTTTACCAGGAACAGATGTGCCCGATAGAAATACTCACAGAGTACCCCAAAATGCTTTGATAATTAGGGCAGCTTTTTTTCTGCTCTGTCTCATCTCCATTTCGGTGATCCCTGATTTTTTTACAAAGACTGAGAAACTTTATTGCAAATACTATTAGAGAAGCTTGGAGGCCATGTGTTACCCTGGAAGGTAACACATCTGTAGAAGTGAAAAGACTTAGTTGTAGTAGTGGTTTGGACATGGATATTATGTAGCTTGCAAACTGATGACTTTGTTACTGTGTACTTAGTGAATGAAACATTCGGACGCTGATCATTCTTTTCATCGTTTTTGTTTTAAGAACATTTAAGAACGTTCAGTTCGTATTTTGAAATTCCGCATGTCAAAATTAGTGTGGTTTTGGTGTTTGGTTCCTCATCCCTGATTTGTCTTTTTTTCTGATGTTAAAGGGATGTTGAGGAATTAAGTTCTAAATGTTTTAGTGTTTTGTTTTTCCTCAGAGGCTTTGACTGATGTATTTGTGTTAAGCTAACAGAAAACCTAATGTATCTCACAACTGTAAATTTACTTCTGCCTCTGAACTTTGAAGAGCTAATGCATTTCAGTAACTCCTTTTGTAGTTCTTAATCAAAACAAAATTCTCATCTCATTCATCCTTCTGTGAAACAAAAGTGATGAGGAGCATCCTTGTGATACTGCAAACAGAAAAAACAGGTAGCTTATCAGAGAGCTTTCTGTGCACCTTCTTGCAAATTTTCTCCAGTAGCTTTCTGGTATTATTCTTAGGTAGATTTCACTTGCCATTGCTGGTTTTCATACATGCTCAAGCACTGCATTTAAAACTCCACATGTTCATCTACGACCCCAAGTAACGATGTTACAAGAGCAGCAGTGTAAGTTCTTGCATTTGCTCTGTAGTTAAGCATCACTGTCCTTCCATGTGTTAGCACATTAGACATGTATCAGTGCTGAATTTACTGCCCCGTGTGTGCCAAGTATATAACACTTGACTCTACAGTGGATAACACCTTGCAGAGTTATTATTGAACTGATCTTCATAATCTTTCACATTTTTTCAATGAACTTACATTTAAACTGATGGAATCCAGTAACAATATCTGTCTGGAGAAGATCATCATGCCTTGTGATCATCCCCTTCAGCATTATAAAACTCTGGGTGGGCCAGTAGAATCTGTTATTGCAACATTGAATGTGCATAAATCCTGTGTTTATCCTGCTTACTGATACCCCTACAGCTATTTTCATAGTGCCAAACCCCAGTGCTTTTGTGTGAAGTAATGACATATCCAGTCTGAGCTCTCAGAAATAGTTTTGGCAAAACCCACAAAAGTTTGAATGAAAGTTTCAGTAGAAGAAAAGCTTTGTGAAGTGTGTTTTGTGCAGTACTTTTATTGCTTTAGAAATACAGAGATATAGACTGGATCATAAAGTTTGCAGCTAGTTTATAAAATTACACTGTATGGTAGGGTTGGGGGTTTTGTTTGCTTTAATCTGTTTACTCCATAACTTACAATATTTAAGAAAAAGCATGCAAGTATCACTGCACTGGGAATGCATCTTGCATTTGTGGTGTTTGGAAAAGAAGATTTGGCAACCAGAAGAATCCTTCATGCCTCGAGGGCTTGTATCTTGCAAATCTTGTGTAAGCTTCAGTGAGGATTATATTTTTATTATTCCTTGAAGCAGAGCATTTGTACTGTCCCCACAAGTAGTCATAATCAATGGAGAAGATAAATCAAATATAATTTGAGCAAGGTAGTCCCTTTGGACTTGAAAATCCTGAGACTTGATGGTAAATTATCCTGTGTCTTGAGCTTCATAGTAATTCCATTATTATCCTTGTCTTGAAACGTGTGTATCATGTAACTGCTGTAAATAGGCACGAAATACAGCATTATTGACTGAGAGATAGGAGTCCTGAGAAGACCAGAATGCAGGTCAGAATAGTGGGAAGGCTAGTTAAAATACACCTGGCCTTTTAACAGCAAATTGGGATTAGACCTTCCTGTTACTTTAATGGGAGTTTATGAAACACATGCACATTACACAGGGGTTCATTAGCTGCAGGAGATGTTGCTCTTAGCTCTGTGGCATTTTGATTTTATGTTGCTTTATACAGCTTTTGAGAAGACTAAGCAGTCAATTACAAAGCCCTGAAATTCAAAACAAAGCCACAACTGGTTATGGGTGGTCCCTGTTTGTCTTGCCTTGTAGTCCTCTAGGTTTGGGGGCATGCATCTCTCATTTCTGACCACAACAGGATTTTGTATGGCAAACTTAGAATATGTGGGTTTCATTGGTTTGATTGTCAGGGTATTTGCTCTCATTATTCATTGTGCTTGAGGCTGAATACTCTTATTCTTGCACCTTAGTTTTATATTTTATGGCTTGCTAAAATTACAATGCTTTGTCATAAAATTTTGATGTCTCTTGTTCTTGACCCAAACAAATTAATTTCTTCCTGACTACCTAAAGCTTAAGGATAGACAAAATACTTAATTCAGAAGGTTAGATTTATTATCAAAGATAAAAAAACCCAAAACTTGATTTCTCTCTACTGTTCTACAAAATTAATTTTAAAAAATATATTACTTAAACCAGATCAGCTGTTGTACTTTTTTTTTTTGCCAGATTTTGGCAACCTTTGTCCATATAGCATCCTGTGCATGTCATCCTTAGATTTACCAGTACCATACATGGGGAGAAATTCTTTACTGTGAGGGTGGTGAGGCACTGGAACAGGCTGCCCAGAGAAGCTGTGGATGCCCCATCCCTGGAAGTGTTCAAGACCAGGTGGGATGGGGTCTGAGCAAGCCTAGTGGGAGGTGCCCTGCTCGTGATAGGGTGGTTTGAAGTGGATGATCTTTAAGGTCCCTTCCAACCCAAGCCATTCTATGATTCTCTGATAATCACATCTGTGTTTTCTTGCCAGTCATTACCACCACTGATACTGTGACATTATGATAATACAGAATTTTTTGTGTGATGAAGCAGCAGGGGCTTGAGTTGTTCCTGAGAAACCAGTGCTAGGGTGATTTAAATGTTTATAGAGTTTCCAGAGATGAGCCATGAAGATGATTCTTTGTTTGGAAAATATGCCTTCAGTTGAATGAGATAAAGTGTTTCTTTAAGGAAAATTTTAAAAGGAAAAAAAAATGCAACTAATTAGTGACCTGATAACTCTTCAAAACTAACCAAATGAGGAAGGAAAAAAAAATGATGGGTCTAGGAAAGAAAATTATAATGAATTAGTTAAAGTTTAATCCTAATTTCTTTGGCTGTAGAGAACAACTTTATGCAGTGGGCCTAGTTAATGTTTTACAGCAATCTGCTATATGTTCTACCAGGCTTGCTGCCTCTGAAAAGACATCTCCTGTACTAAAATGGGAAATTCTTCTAAGAAAGAAGAATTAGAATAAGAATTCTTCTCTTAGCTTATACATGTGTTAATGGAAGCTTCATGGCCTTTGCTTTGTAGATGATACTAGATTCTTTCTGAGTTGGGTATAGGTATCTTTGACCCTGTCAAACTCCTTAGAAATACCCCTAGTGCCAGAAGACTTCAGACATTGCCAACTATGGTAGATAAGAAAGAAGCATAAACTGGCTATTCTTTTTGTCCCAATCATTTTGTTTTCATGCAGCAATCTGTCTGCACAATCCCTCCTAAGAAGACATGGACTTTTCTTTTGCCTGAAACATGGATGAGGCTATAGGGATATCATTTTACTTCATGCAGTTGCTTCAATCTGCTATTACAGGATTTCCCATTAAAAAAATGTTATAAACTGAGATCATTAGCAACAGGACAAGAGGAAATAGCCTCAAGCTGTGCAGGGGGTGGGGGTTCAGGTTGGACATCAGGAAAAATTCTTCACTGGAAGGGTGGTTAGACAATGAAATGGGCTGCCCCAGGAGGTGGTGGAGTCACCATCCCTGGAGGTGTTCAAGAAATGACTGGACATGACACTTAAGTGCTGTGGTTTAATTGACAAGGTGCTGTTCAGTCATAGGATGGACTCGATGATCCTGGAGGTCTTTTCCAACTTCAATGATTCTGTGATTCCACAAATTGAGGATTAGAGTGCAATTTGTGCAATGAATAATCAATAGCAAAGCAGGGAAGTTAATTCAAGCAATGATGACCTAAAAGAAAAAATCATTTATGGCCATATGAACAGCTCTATTAAAATAATAGTAAGTGAATTTTTTTTTAATTCTATAGATTTTCAGTCCAAAAATAAATGGCCTCTCAATTTTCACTCTGCAATGCTGCTTCATTGTCACTCTTCATCTCAAAGAGTGCAGCCCAGTTTACATGTACTGTTTTAAAGGCTAAGTTTATAGCTTTAGCTGTTGTTGGTCTGAGGTATTAGTTAGTCAAAGACTGAGCTTTTTTCTTGGAATTTCTACAAACTGCTAACAGTAAATCTACTTTTAAGTTATTCTGATGCATTACTCACTTTAGTTTATAAAACATAGGGTCTAATCAGGTAGATGCTTATTCAAGTTTACTTTTAATGGATCCAGTCTGCAGTGGTTGTGTAGCCAGAGTGAATCTTATATTCACTTGTAAATATTTACATGACTGTATTTCTAATAAAAAAGTAGGAGAGAAGTATACTGTATATTTATCTGTAGCCAGAAAGAAAAGGGGGAGGGAGGGGAGTACTAAAATCACAGAAAGGATCTAGCGTGAAAACTTTGTAAACATTTCAAGGTGTCTGAAGTTATGTTTCTCACCTGTTTTTTTTTAATGATACGTGCTTTCGTTTTGTAATTATTTCAGTTGTAGTGGTGGTGGAACTGACAAGATGTGGGAAATTCTTAGATAATTAAAACACTGCTTCATGGAACAGCACTCCAATTAGGAAATACTTCTTTGCCTTCCTTATATTGTGGAGTTAAAATTTGACTTGTTTAAGGAAATCTTTCTTAAAATTGAGGTTGGCTTTGAGAGTATCTTTGTTAAAATGAAGGTGATCTGCAGAGAGCTCTCACAGAACCACTTGTAATCACTCGCTGTCATTTCTGCAGTGTCTTTAGAAATGTAATGAGACAGATGGATGTGCTGGATTGGCACTGTAAGTGTCTTTGCGCTGAGAATAGTATCAATAGCTATTAATAACTTTGAAAGTCTCTCCAGATAAATTAGTTAGTAGTGACCTTATAGCTAAGGAATGCATATGTTGTTAGACTGAAATAAAAAGATTTTTTAAAGTATTTATTTTGAACCTAGCATGAACACAGGGAATTGCAATAATCATGTATTTTAGTAATGTAATATTTTCTCTAAAACTGACTTTAAAAGCAGAGATAATCACCATTGTACTGTTTCAGGATTTCTCTAAGTGAATGTAAAAGTGACTGTGCTATGCATTTGTTTGCTTATTTTTAAGGTTTGTACTTCTTGGGGAAAGAAAAAAATTGATCATAGGCTAAGTAAAATGCAGGAAATTGAAGCAGCTAAAACTTTCTCTATCAGAAAGGAAATGCTGAACCATGTTTAAGAGAGATGCTTGCGTATTTAAACAATTATAGTATGTTTCTCCAAAGTTTCTTGTGATTTTTAATGCTAGAGCACCATCACTACACCCTTATTTATTGAAATTCATCTTCACTTTCCATCCATATTTCAATATAGGTTAATTATGTCCTCTTTGGACATTGCCAGGCAGGATATTCAGTCCTTTTCACTGGTCCTGCTCTTCTTCTTGCTTTGAAGGAAGAAATCAAAGGGGTTTATGTGTGTAAATACACAAAATCAAAGGGGTTTATGTTTCCCCACAAAAAGAATTTCCTGCAAAGGTAGGTACCTCAGGGCAATTTCAATTATTTATATATATATATATATATATATATATATATATAAATACATATACTTACAAATAATATATATACATATAAATATATAGATGTAAGTTCTTCTGGGTTTTGTCTTTGCAAAGTGAAACATTAGAATGTGGATACACAAAATGACAGGAAAGCCTTGTGTGTGTGCATATTTCCTGCTGTTTCCTTACATAACAGTGATTTTCTATCAGGAACATGTTTGCAGATGCCTTAGTCCAGGCTGGTTTCATTTTTGCTATAAAGTGCAACCCTAAATGTTTGTTCTAAAACCTTTCCCACCTTACCAGCAGAGCACTGTACTACAGGCTGTGCCATCACAGCAGACATTTTATTTGTGATCGAATTAGAATCTGGGTCTTGGGATTTGAAAGACAAACGCATTAATCCCCTGAAAGATTCAGTCAATCTCTGTCAATTCTAATCAGGTAAAGGCATTGGTCTTTTTGCTTCACAGCAGCTGGAGGGATTTTTTTTTTTTAATTCAGGGAGCTGGCCTTTTTTATTTCAAGCTTATTTCATCTATGAGGTAAAAATATCCCTATTCTGTGTGAAATACTATGATTGAATGCACTCATATGTCCCCTTAAGCTATCACAGTTCTCTGTAATTTGCAGAAATCTTTTGTGGTCATCAGCACCAGCCAGTAAGTAGGACACAAAATTATGATGGTTTTGCTAGAAGAGGTTGGGGGATGGGAGGGAGGAAGGTGTTGGAGTAGCTTGGAATGTTTGTCACTTGAGCAGATGACTTAAGAGAGTGAATTTATCTTGGTTTGAAAGAGAGCCTCTGAAAGGAAGTTTGGAACAAAGGTCTGCATTTTACTGGGTTTTCTGTGTAGAACATGGATGAGCATTTCAGGTAAACTGAAATGAAATTGGTTTTATAATACCTTCTGTGCAATAAGAATGATACATGGAGTTGACTTAGGATGCAACAAGTTGCTTTGCATTATCCAGGAGAGATCCTGTGATGAAAAAGTTCTGGGATTAATAATATTAATCATATTTTCTGATGCCACAGGACTAGTTAAAAATAATCATATGCAGAGGCTCCTATATGCCCTCAAAATAAACATAAGGTGGTGTTTGTAGTTAGCACAGTAGAATAGACTCTTCTACTGTTCTGGCCAGGATGTACTCCAGAACTGGATTGCCTACTGTGTTCCCTCTCATAGAAGAATTTCGTGTTTGATGTGTAATTAGGAGAGGTCAGGCCCCCAAAATGGCAATGTTAGATTCCCTGGGCAGTGTGTTACAAGATTTGTATCAGTAATACAAATAAAATACTGTAAATACTTCAAGACTTCTCTGAGATGTGGTGGCTCACTGTCCAAAAACCCTTTGCAGAGGGAAGGTAACAGGCTGAAACCATGGCATGGAAGAGTAATGGCAGCTTCTCACATGCTCTTATGCAGCTGTCAGAGTTAATGAAATTTATCTCTTGGTTTTCTCCAGTGAAGTTCTTTGATTTGTAGTATTTGTGGAAAGTAGGTGGAAGAATTGTTTACAGTGCTGATGAGGTGTGAGGCAAAGCCTACTTGCAGCTGGGTTTTAGTATAAGTTATCCCTTTGTCTTTCCTTTCACCCTCTAGAGAATCTTCATTCTTTCATCTAGAAGTCTAGAAATCTTTGTCTCCTGACACAAAAAGAAATCTGGAATAAGTAATGGCTTCCTGTTTTCAGCAGTGAGTGGTAACATTCATCTCCTGGCTAAAATTCAAACCTTTCTCTTTCACATTTCTTTTGTGTATTGTAACTTTAGTGTGTAAGATACCATGAAACACTGTGTTAGAAAATAGATTCTCTAATGTGTCTTTTCCTCTTTATCCTCTTTATATTGCTTGTTGCAAGAAACCTGGGAAAGCAACTGTGTCTCTTGCCTCACCTCCTCTTTAACTCTTTGTACAGTACAGTGAAGGGAGATCTGGATTTGGTTAAAGCATGTCACTCGTTGACTATTCCCAGAGCCGTCTCTTAACTGACATCTTTCTTCTTCTTTCCTGATGAGTCCTTGCTTATTATTTGGTACCAGGCAGATGATGAGCTTCTCTTTTTGTGTTATCTTTCCCTTTTTTGAATTCAGATTGGTAGAGCAGTCGCTAAAGGCAAGAAAGAACTAAAGTGTAAAGGATATAAGAGTGTAATAATTGCAATGCGGTAGTGATTTCAACTTTAGTAGGTTGTACTCTGTGTGGTTTCAGAAGCTTGCTGAAGAGTTAAGTGGTAACTGTCCTCTCTCACTTTGTTCAGGTCCTCTTTTATTGCTTGTGTTTCTACAGCTGATCTATCTGATTTTTTTACACTCCTTCCTGTAGTCCTTGCTCTATTTTGCCCTTGGCTTCTTTTGGTGGCTGTATCCCATCATTCTGGCAGCATCAGTGTCCTTTTTTGAAGTTACCATGCATGAGGATGCATGGATTTTCTCTTCTAGTATTAACAACTGTAATGGAAGCAGGCTTCTCTTTCTTCTTTTCCATTTCTTTTTAGGCCTCCTAGCATCTCGGAATGTGCAGCTCAATTATTGTTAAATCATCTGGAAGTACAAAGAATCTGTTCTGCATGCTCTTTCCCTAGATCACAGTACTTGTTGTTTATTAGAAATAGAGGGCCTCATGAAATTTGTTCCTAAAATTAGGTTCTAATTTATGGCCTGAAATACAACAAAGCAAACAAGAGAGAAGTGTAGTAGAAGTAACAACAGCACTGTTCCGTACTTTCCTCATTTTCTTGATAAGAAGGGTTTTCTAACTTGCTGTTTGTGTGCTTGGGATCAGGAATTAATTTATCGTATAGATTTTTCACGGTCTGTGATTTACAGTTCTCAAAAAGGAAGTGCTCCTCTAGGTAGATCTCTGGGCAGCTGCATTTGTGAGTTTGCCCACATTTGACTGAAGGCAGGGTTTGAGATGGTTGAGCTTCCCCAGGAGCCCTGTGATGAGATTTCCATGTGAACTGTAACTGGCCTAAGCATCTGGAACATAACCCAGGTAGTATCAGAGCTGTGCAGTATCTGAAGTTCTGTTCAGTTACCCTTTATCTCTTGCTACAATTTGATATTAACCTGCAGGGCAGGGGGGGACATGTGACAATACTGGCAGTTAGTAAGGAGGTGTCACTGCAGTCTGGCTTCCCTCCTCTAGCAGAGCTATCTTCTCATCTTAGATGTCACTGGTTCATCAGGTTAAGACTGGTTTTTTTCATACTGTTCCAGAACTTAATATAGCATATTCTCAGCTCTGAAATATGTGTAATGTATGGGTGCTGTGGGTGACTGAAGAAGACTATAAATAAAACCTTTATTTCTCATATGGGAGCACAGGTTAACTGGAACCATCGCTTTAGAACTTTTATTTGGTTGTTTTCTGGTAACATGGTTAGTACTGTCTCTGAAACATGAGACTGACCTACATCAAATAGCAAAGGTTGTATCATCATACAACCTATATAAAATTGATAGGACACTTTCTAGTGCCTAATTTTAAATGAATAAAAGCTATGAGTTTTATCAGTATTTTCCCAAATTTGTCTATCTTTCATTTGCAGTGATGTTGAATATTTGGTTATACTGCCACTGCACTCACTATTCATCATAAGCAAAATTTGTTTGGGGTGCTTAGTGGGTTGATTTGTGTTTGGGCTCATGTGATTGTTTGCTTTATTGTTTTGGATTGTAAAACTGGACAATAGAGCTTGAATGACATAACGAATCTCTCTGTGAGGTAATGTGATATAGTGGGGTTTTTTTAAAAGCTATTTTCTTTAACCTTCCTAGAAAGAATGAGTGCATTGTGTTTCTACTGTCTGATGCAGCTATTCCAGGAGAAAATAATACTTAACAAATTCAATGCTTAAAGTGGTGATGGAATATATTTTATTCAGACCTTGTTGACTTCTTCTATTTGCTCCATTTTCCCCAGACAAACGTGTTGATGATTGGCCCTTGATGCAGTCTCCATTTCCAACACTGACTATAAGCACTATTTATCTCCTCACTGTCTGGCTGGGCCCCAAATGGATGAAGACGAGAGAGCCCTTCCAGTTACGTTTCCTGTTGGTTATTTACAACTTTGGGATGGTTCTGCTCAACTTCTTCATTTTCAAAGAGGTGTGTATGCCCTTTTGCAAGGGGGAATGCTTACTGAGGTTTGAGGATGTCGAAATGAAAATGATGTTGTATTCTTTATGTCTGTTGAGAGTGAATGTTTTGCACAGATTTTTAAAGATGAGTTTACCTTTGAGGTGAGTAGTAGTTTCTGTTTGAGAATAATTGCAGTAAATGAGTCTGTAGAGAGAATTTGTGTTTGAAGTATTCCAAGTTCTTCTTAGATTTATGTTAATCTAAATACTGGAGAGAATAAAATCTGTAGATTTAACCCCTGTAACTGCTATTTTTTTTTCATCCTAATAATCCTAAAGGGTATCAGAACGTATCTTGTAAGAAGTTGAGCTATTTGTTTATGCTTTCAGTGTGTTTATAATATTTAGAAATTTGGATGTCTGTTGTCTGTAGTGAGGAAAAGTATCTTGTCAGTAAATTATCTTGAAGAATAAAAATGAACTATATCTTTAAATAAAAATAAAAGGATACTGACTTCTAATATTTGGTTTGCAATATTCTGAGTGTGTTACTTGTGATAAATTTCAGTTTTGCTGCATTTTTCATTTGCTGAATTTTCTGGGCATGGGAAATGAATAGTAACACTGCAGTGGATCAGCTGTGTAGCAGTAGCTAACTGGGATTACTTAAGAGTTTGGTAATTATTACTCAAGGATAGCTGTACAGAATATGGCTGATGCTAAGTTTATGCTGCTGTGATTGCTTGTGTGGATCGGGAGCTGTCTTCCTGGAAGACCTCTGATCATAGATTTGCAAAATCTGTTACCAGAAGTTAGTAAATAAACAGAGCAGTTAAAATTACAGCATTGCAGAACTGTCTGGTCTGTTCTGTACTTGTGCCAAGAAAAAAATGGCATATCTGATGATGATCTGCATTTTGACTTTTTCCCAGAGCTCCTAGTATAAAATCATTAATCATAAAATGATTTCAGTCTCTCTTTAAGACAGGATTTAGTAAAATTTTAGCTATCACTCCTCAGTCATCATTTTGCCTAAATTGTTTTCTTGGACTATTCAACTAGGTAATAAAGTACAACAGGTACAAAAGAATTTAATGCTAACATGAAAGCATAGTTGAAGGAAGAGATTAAACCCAATCATCTTGGCAGGCTAAAACTGAAACTCCTGAAATTAATTCTGCAGTGTTACTGCCATGCCCGTCTTTTTCACATATCCTTTTAAAACTTGTTTGTTTTATCCATAAGCTGAATTATACCAAACTTGCAGTCAAATAATTTTAAGACCTATGTTCCTTGTAGGATATATGTTTGTAGCATTTCCAAGTCACTGAATTAACATAAAAATGAGTGGGACTGCAAATACACATTTGTTGTTGATATGCTGCAAGCTCATAACTTTATACACAGAGGTTCTAGTTTCCTGCTCTCTCCTAATGGTAGGTTGTTATTCAGTGGATGTTAAGGCAATAGATACAGCACTTCCTGCAAGTGTCTTTTCTTGATCATAGAGACTGATAGGAGGAAGGTGTTCAAGTTTCAGTTGTTCCCTGTTACAAGGCAATTTCTGCTTCCAGAGTTTACAACACCACTGTGCCACTATTGTAATTCACATAAGTTTTAATGTAATTGTTATGAGCAAAATGATAGTGTTTGTGTTTTGTGAGCAATTGTAAAATTTCAGATACTTCTAAGAACAGAATTGGAATCTGAAACGCCTTTAAAAGTTATTTAAATGGCAAGCTCTTTCATTCGTCTGTGGTAGCATATTTTAAATAGTAAGTCACAGAGCACTGCAAGTCTAGTTCAGGACTCATATGCTGAATTCAAATTCAGGTCCAAATTTGGAGCAAATTTTGCTTAGAACATGCAGATGTCACAATGGAATAGACCCTATTTTGTCACAAAATCATGAATTTCTTATTCTACTTCAGGGCAGTCTGGTGAAGTCAATTTACTGCCTTTTTACCAAGGGAACCTTGGTTGAGTTATCCAGTAGGTCACAGTAGAGATTACTTGGTTTCTGTAACAGTGCAAACTAAACTTGCCCTGTTCTTCTCTATTAGTACTGGATGTGCTTGTGAGACCACACTGGAGTTCCAGTTAGCCACAGTGGTTTGTAAATGAACTTAGATGATGCAGAAGTAGTTCAGTTTCTTTTCTAGGATAATTCCTGTGGATAGTTCTTTCATTTACCTCCTATAACACACGTGCAGCAAATAAGTCCAGAGGTTCACAAGGTTTGGTATGTTGGGGTTTTTTTCCTGCATAACACTTGTTCTTGCATTTGACTGCACTCCTAGTGCTGTGTGCAAGATGAGACAGCAGAGTATACTCCAGTCTAAATAAGGTGGAAATCAAAATAGTGGTAAGAGCAGTCAGTGCCTATCCATGACAGGATTTTTTGGAGATATTTTTCTATTACCCCAATTTGTGTCTGCTGTCTCTCTTTGATCCTTAATAGAGTGAGATTTCTTGGCTTTAAATATTCGTGGATCATTCCATTTATGAATGTCAGGATTAGAAGTATTACTTGAACTTAGTACAGCTCTAGACAAGTGTACTTCTTTCCAATGGGAACTTGCTCAAATATGAATTTTATCTTCTCCTGTCCAGGTTTTTGCAATATGGTTAGTTTGGAGAGGCTCCACAGAAGACTTCAATTGCTTTAGGCCATCTTTGTTGGCACAAAATGGGGAACTTTTTTCCATTCTTTTTCCCTCACTATGTTTAGTGGGCATTCAGCTTTGGCTGTTCAAAGCTTGGGGAGGAATGTTCTGGATTTTGATTGTTATACTATGTTAGGAGTTGTAGACCCAAATTATCTCATCTCTGTCTCTTGAATAGTGTACTCTTGAATCCATACTGGGAATAGCATTTCTGTCAATTGTAGTGAAAGCAATTAGGTATTTTCTGTTTCTGAAGCTAGAGCCATCTGAAAGAATGTCCAAATAGCTTAAGGTCATACTGGAATTTGTTGTACAAGGCTCTAATTATCTGGGCAGATACATGCAGGGAAAAATGAGTAGTTGCTTTTTAATTTATAAGAAAAAAATCAATTGTCTGTAACAATAGGTTGTTAGTACTAAATATTGGCTTTCTTCAATAGTATTCTCAGGACTAATAAGCATATTTTAACTATTTCTGTTTAGGTAAATTTGATGTAGCAAGAAATTTGCTGATAATTGTTATAAATGTGCTTTGTGTATTATGTTTCCCCTCATGTATGGCTTTAATATTTTCAGTTGTTCTTGTCATCAAGAGCTCGAGGGTACAGCTATGTCTGCCAGACTGTGGATTATTCCGATAACATTTATGAAGTTAGGGTGAGTATTTCTTTTTTGTATTTGTATATGAATGTGTGTCATATATAACACTACGTGATGGTTAAATCTTTTCTGAAAACAGTGTTTCCACAGCTGCTGTCAGCCATGACAGTATCCCATTACATCTTCACAGGCCACTTCTGGTTTGACCACATTGTACATAGCAGGTTTAATCAAAGTGCATCAGCATATTTGTGCTAACATTCATCTGACTGCTACAAGTTAGGGGAGTCTTAAAGATATCATCCTTGGCTCCATCCACAGTTGCACAATGCAGGGTAAACTTTGTGTACACACTTTGGTTCCTAGATTTGCTGAAGTTTGGGATACCAGGGTAACCACAGGAAAGGTGATGTGTTCCAGCTAGATCAAAGTAAGAGAGATTTGTCATCTTATCTTGTGGTTCCACTTCACCCTCACTGGTGAGGCAACTCTTTGTCTCCTTTACCCATGTTTGGCTTTATGAGGTGTTGCTGGCATTTGGCAAATGTATTATCAGTACATTTCATTGTATAATCTTAGATTTCAAATATCTGGGTTTTGGAAACATCCAAATTAAAAGCCAAGTGCAGATCCTTGTTCATTTTCATAATGCTGTTGATTAGCTCAGGTACTAAACCTTATCTTCCAGCAGAGCTGACACTTGAGAGTCTCTCAGCAGTTCTTTCAAGTTTCATGTACAGATTAGGACATGTTCCTGAAGATGCAGTGAAAGTATGCATTATGTTTATAGTAGTTTGAAAAATGTTTGTCTGGGAGGTGGCTGTTCATGGATAGTGTCAGTCAAAAGCTTGTGCATGTGGCAGGGATGGTAGTGAGAATGAAAGGTTTGAGTCTTACACCTCATTTATAATGGCTGATATTGCAGAACAGCTCTGTGTGTGGATTTTTATTGACCTTATTATAGCTGCCAATCCTTCACCTTTGCCAATACAGTGCTCCCACTACGTCAGTCACTAGAATGATTCTGTTAAAAATTTTGTTGAAAAACAAGATCTAGCAAAGTATAGCAAGTGCTTGACAGGTTTGGGGTTTTTAATAGATAAGCAAAGTAGAATGACCTTGTACTTAGCTGAATGACATTGAGGACTGGTGTGGTATCTATTGAAAGCATTTTTTTATTTGCTAAATACAAGCAGTGCTTTGCTTCATAGCCTCAATTTCAGGTGCAGTTGTTTGTGGGAGGCAGTGGAGAGGTCAGACCTATTCAAAAGAATTATCATCCATTTCTGTTATGACAAACAGCATTATTGTACGATGAAATGAAGGCAAAATGACCTGAAGAATTTACTTATAATATATAATATGTCCAGAAAGGAAGGGTTGCTCTAGGAATATATACTCTTTTGACTTCATGACTTTTTTTTTTATTTTAAATTTTTCAAAATTATTTCCCAGATTTGTGGATTTGCATAAAACTTATCCCTGAAGTTTAAAGTTGTAGCATGTTCAGTTTGCAGCTGGGGGAGCTGATTCTTATCTTGATCATTTCCTGGTAGTTCTTTTGAATGAATTCTCAGTTTAGGTAAATAAATTGCAAGTATTATATATAAAATTATATAAAAGTATTATATATAAAATTATACTTTCCACAAGCATGCTTTGTTTAACTGAGGATTCTGGGATACATTTCTGTCCTGCTTTACAGTATATCATGCTCTGGATTTAGAAGGTGTGCTGGTTTTTGACACTGTCAGACCCAAAAAAAAAACCAACCCCCAAAAAAACCCCCGAAACAAAAAAACAAAACAAAACAAAAAACAAAAAAAAAAAAAAAAACAAAAACAAAAAAAAAAAAAAACCCAACAAAAACCCCCAAACCACCCCGAAAAACCCCCCAAAAAAACAAAATCAAAAAAGCCCAAATCCAAACCTCCTCAAGATTTTTTTCACCATCGTTTTTCATTATATAAGCCTCAAAAAGCAATTTTTAAATGTTTTTGCTGTTTTGAGTATACAATTGATAAGCATTTTTGCACATCTCTCACATGGTTTAATAGATCTAGATACTAAATGTCTAGCATTTATTGGCACCAGGTTTGCTCTGCAGAGAAATGCTGCACTGCAACAGTAGAATCAATTACAAATGCAATGACCATATTTGCAAGGGAAGGAGTAAATAAATCCTGTGTTGCTCAGATAAAGAAGACTGGGACTATCTCACATGGAAACAGCACTGAGCCCAGAAGGTGTTATGGAACATGCTCTGAAAAGCAGAGCTTCATATATGACTTTAATTTGGGGCTTGGAAATTTAGAACAAATACGGAGAAATGTGAAACTAATTGTATACAGTGGTCTAAATGGCAACACAGGAGCCTTGGCAGGACCTCTGTTTCTGGCTTTTTGGGAATGTGCCATTGTGATATTGCCATCACACTGAGTAAAGCTCTTGATCAAAATAAGGGGTCAAGAAACCATCCTTTGTCCTTCAAGAGAGTACAGAGAGCTCCTAGAAAACAGTTCCCAAAAGAAAAATTTGGCTGTCCTGGGTACCAGAGTGTGTCTTTCTCTGCTTCTCCAACCCACATATTGTATCAAGACAGTAAGGCAGTGATTTTAAGGGCATAGTGTAAGGGCATGTGGTGGCATTTCCCCTGTACAGTTTAGCAACACAGCCACCTGTAGCTCAGAGACATCCTCAGACACAGCCTCTTTGGTTCTGCCAGCTTCTAGGGGGATATTTTTCCATGTATTTGTCTGTATATTTTCTTCAACTTTGTCATCTTCTGGCTTTCACTGATGGTTAATTGTGTGGGTAGTTTACACAAAATTTGAAGAAGCTGGTCCTCCTGCTTGCTGTTTCTGAACCTACCTGCACTTGTTATTCTCATTCAGTCTCCCCTGGCTGTTCTACAAGAAACAATGGACAACTGGAGCAAGCAGGAATGAAAATTAAATTCCCCAGTTGCAGAAACATTTGCTGAAATAAACTCCTTCATGAAGGACTTAGCTGATGGATGTAGTAGGTAGCCACTGTACTGACTGCTGGCAGGAAGTTGAGTGGTTTTGTTATGAAAAAAATCCAAATGTTCATAGTAGACAAGAAAGAAAAGGGGGAACAAACCTCTGTGAAAGTCTTTAGAGGGATCTAGGAATATATCTTGCAAAAACTTTTTTGCCATGATCTAGTTGAGGTGTTAGGGCTGGGTTGGACCCAATGACTTGAAGATCTCTTCCAACCTACAGATTCTGTGATTCTGTGAGTAAGAGTCAAAACAATAAATGCAAAGGGCTGAGATGTTAAATCCATGCTTTGTAGTACTCCTTTGGGAGCTTCAGTATTTGAAGTGAACAATTTCATAACACTGTCAAACTCAATGTATGCTGGTGTCTGTGAGCAGTCATTTCCCCCCTCTGCTTACATTTGTGCGTCCTTGTTTCCCAGTTCATCTATTTTATTATCATTCCTGAGGAATTGGGAATATGGGGCTGTGTGAATTCGTTCTTATTTTAAGTGTGCTGACTGTAATCATGAAGCCAAACAATGTTTGTTTTCTCTTCTGTAATTGTAATTGGCCTTGTCAGTATTTGTGTCTAGAGCTCGAGTGGTTTCCTCTTATGAGAAAGATGTAACATACTTTAAACTTCAGTAAACTCGACTTCACAAATTCTGTAAACAAAATTCTATAACTGAAAGAAGGAAGAGAGTTCACTATAAAAGCTATTTTTATTTTTCCCATTGCTTTCACGTGACCTTCCAAGAAGTACCTGTCCCTTCATACACCTTAATGGATAAAAGTCTCCAACCTGAAATGAGGAAGAATGGTGCAGAAACAAAGTCCTGTCATCAAACAGCCCTCCAGTCAAAAACCCTGCAGCAGGCAGGGAACATGGGATTGGACCTCTTCTTGACCCCCTTAATCCTAGGCTGTAATGTAATCTTTCAGTGCCATCTGGTGTTTTCACAGATTTAGATTGGTATATATGGAAATTACCAGAAAATATGTAGTTGTGACTAGTATTGTTCATTTCAAGAATGTGCCTTTTTAATGCATGTTTCCTTTTCTTTTCAACTAAATCTTTCTTGCGTTCAGTGTCCAAAGGCTACAGGTTAGGTCATGATTTCTGATGCTGTGGAAAAGGAGTTCAGTAGTGGCCACCTGCTCCTGACATAGCTTACATATCAATGTATTGTTCTCCTCTATTTCTGCTCTTTTTCACTGATTTTATGCATGGCCTCAGGCAAATGACTTGACATCTGTTTCATTTTGTTCTATAAGCTAATGATGAAAACATCTGCAGAAGTCACTGGAAGTACTGAAATAAATTATAAGTACACAAAACCTATCAGGTTTGAGAGTAAATGGTAGAAAATTTGATGATAGTAAGAGAGCAAAGAAGCTGACAGGCAAAAAAAATCTACAGGAACACAAGATCAGCAGGTATAATCCTTCAAAGAATCCTGTTGTTTTTCTTAAGTAATGGGAAACATTTTGATCAAAAGTTCAGATTATTTTTACCCATGGATTGTAATTGCTTTCTCTGCTAGGTGGAATTCAAAAGAAGAGAGATGAGATGTGTTATGTGACTTATGCAAGAACATATACTGAACTTGGGACACCTTGGGTATAAGACAGAAGTATTTTTGTAGAATTTTTATATTTTGCTCTGTGTCACAGTAAATTGGCTATTTGCTTATTGGCTATTTGACTTACTGTTCCCCTATTTCATTAACAAAAATATCCATTTACTTTATGAAAGAATTTTATGGCAGTTTGCTTGTAACTAACTACTGGTTCTCTAAAAGTTTCTTTGATAGAAGGACCTCCAAAAAGCTAAAGTATTCCAGTGCTAGATTGTCATTTTATGAATAGACAGCCCAAAGTGTTTATTGTTAACTTATGAAATGAAAAGATTCATATCTTAATTTATTTAAGAGATGCGACTTTAGCAAAGACCTGTAAATGATGCTGGACTGTTGTGCTAACCCACTGGGTGTGAGACAAGCCTTGATGTGGGTGTTATTGAATACTTGACTACCTGTCCCAGAAGCAGTACTGGATATTGAGCAATGTATGCATATATATATATATATATATATATGTATGATTCTTGCAGCTTGCCTGTGTGCCTGGGAACTCCAAAATCTGTGGGAGTCACTTTTCTGTCATTAAGCCTCTCTCCAGCTTTAGATATTAATAGCTCTTTGTATAAAAGTGAAAAAAATCTGCCTCCTCTTCCCAAGATCTGAAGTGGGCTAAATCACATCCAGAGAGTGAGAAGGGTGTTCATTAATGGATACAGAGAAGGCTGAAGTTTGGCATTAGCAAGATGTGCAGTCCCTCTGGGGAACTGCAGAGCCTGCAATGCAGTTATGCAGCACACTTCTCCTATGCTGCATTTTTGCTTCTGCTGTAATTTCTCCTAAAGTGTTCACCAGCCCAATTATGGCTATGACAAACTTAGCCTGTGGAGAGATGTTGTCCTTTCCCACTGGTTTGGAGAGGTGGAGGAGAACACCATGCAGGGCTATAGCATTGCTCTCTACAGCTCTTTGTGATTCTTCTTTATCTCACCTAAAAGTATGTGTGTAGTTGGGAAGGGAAGCTACCCTGTGTTAACTCCTTTTTCTTCTGTCTTCCCTGGGGACTGAGGGGGTGGTGGGGTTATTTTACACCATGTTAAGTTAAGAAAGTCTGGTTTACCATCAACTGAGTCCTGAAAGACAAGGCCAACCCCTTACAAATAGGTGTGTTGTGACATTGCCTGCTCTCCTTGCTGGTGGTACCAATTCCAACCCTTTTTTTTTTTTTTTTTTTTTTTTTACTCTCTGTGTGAGTCACCATCTGGTCCCACCCTTGCATAACAAGCTAGATGACTTACAATGCCAAAACTAGACTTGTTGCTATGTTTTGGGATCTGGGAGGGAGTCCCTACCACCACCATACTCCCATATCATAGTATTAGCATATTGCTACACAGAGCTTCTGGGCTTTACTTGCTTTGACAATATCCTAATTTCAGCAGGAAGCACTGTTTATGTTGCATCCTGGGCAAGATGTGTGATGGGTGGATTAGAAAAAGAAATTTGGGTGTGTAGCACTTCCTTATTGAGTAGATGGATTATATCTGTTCAGTTTTTATGGCTCCTGTGGTCTCTTGTTTTCTACTCCCTGAGGAGCAGAGAGCCACTGGGGGTGTGCTGCTTTACAGAGGGAGTTACTGAGCAGGCCAGAAGAACCTGAGGGAATATTGCTATAAGGAATGTGAAATCTGTACTGCATCTAACTTTTTCTGATATCTTTCCACCCGTGTGCCTGTGGTACTGAAGGTTTCACCTTTGCAACTTCATTTTATCATAATGTTTCTGCCTCATTGTTCTGACCACATCAAAGTGTTGCCTCATTAGAAGGGGAAGCCCTGTGGGAGACTTCTTCTGCAAAGCTTAGGAGAGAATGAGGACACAAACTTCCTGTGTTTAACTGGTAAACTCTTCAGATATGGCAAAGCTTTTAACTGTATCGGCTCTTTTTTACAGGTGTGATTTGTGAGCAATAGGCTCAGAATAACCTTCTTCCATAATCTTCTTCCCTGTCCAGGGTAGATGAAAAGAGTATTTTTCTGTTGTTCTCATACTGTCAGATGTTTGACTTCACCTCAACATTTAACCAGGATTTAGGGAAGGAAGAGGTATCCTTCTCTTACAGATGGTGAGAATCTTATTCCATTCAGCTGGAATCACTACAACTTATGTATTCTCTGTTTTTCATTGCAGATAGCTGCTGCTTTATGGTGGTATTATGTCTCTAAAGGAATTGAATATTTGGATACAGTGTTCTTCATCCTGAGGAAGAAATTTAACCAAATTAGTTTCCTTCATGTCTATCACCATTTCACCATGTTCACCTTGTGGTGGATTGGTATTAAGTGGGTTGCAGGTGGACAAGGTGAGTTCCCTTCCTCTCATACGCTTTTGACTGGGCAGAAGGGAGGATTATTATTGTTTGGGAGCAATAGAAGGAAGTTTTGTAGACTTGACATTATAATATACAAAACTGTTTATTAATGCATACAGTCTCCTTCTGTGGGAAACATGGGGGAGGAAAAGATAGCATGGCAATAATCTAATGAATTGCAAAACTTCTTTTCTTTTCCTCATGGGCATCAATTGCAAGCCTGAAGTTCTGTGTGAAACAGAAAGATGTATGTCTTGCTTAACTTTAATTTTTGCAGATACAGAGAGCTGCAAAATCCAATTGTGGGCCACATTCTTTGTGCAAATTTAATGAAGTCGGTGGAGATGTTATTTTGGCATTGTATATGAGTTTGAGGTTTGCTTTTATTTTTTTAAAGAGGCATGTATAAAATTCTGAAACCTTCCCTTGGAGGTGAGCCAGTAAATCTGTCAATTCACTTTTAAAACCTATTCATAATGGCACAAGTCTAAATTCATTATCAGCCTTTTTTTTCCCCTTGCTTCCTTTCTAAAGCCTCCATCAAATAATTTTTTTATTGTTTATTGCACTTGCCACACGCTTCATTGCCTACATTGTATTCTTGTTCCTGTTGTTTAGCCTTATCTCTCTCAAATTGAGAGCTCTGCAGAGCTGAGGGTACAGGGAAAATGCCCTGGTTTGTTTGATGTGCTCTGTAAGCTTCCAACACTGAAAATACCATGTAGTAAACACAAAATACCATATTATGAACACCAAACTAATATTTTGGGTTTGGCGTTTTGTTTTTGGTTTTTTTGAACCGCACCAATACTAATGCAGGGGGGTTTATGCTCCCATTTACTATAGATGTTTTGTACTGAGTGGCCGCTTACATTGGAAAGAAGAACTATGTACCTATGTAAATTTAGTGTCTGTGACTACCTTTTAATTTCTCTCACATAATATGCAGGAAGCAGGTACTCAACCAGATGATTAATTCTCTTTTTATTTGCAACTGCACCTATAAAATAAGATTATTGGAGACTGGATGGTTACTTGTAGTCTAGCTTAGAAATTCCCTGGATATCTCAAAAGGCCCACTCCCTTGTTGCCTTTTTAGCATTTTCATGCTAAATATCAGCAGTTTTTAATACAACATTTGCAACTATTTCCAAATTTCTTTCAAGTTTAGGTGTTCTAGCACTGCCTCTTAGTTGCTAGAGCGTGCAAAAGGAGAAGCAGCAGTTGCTTTTCTGCATTTGTGTAGCACCACTGCATTAATGTGGATAGATCTGTGTTCTTCTCTTTTCTAGTTGGTAGCACATTGCTTACGTAGACAGGTCTATTATAAACTGCACCCTGTTTGAACAACTGGGTCCAGACCACACGGGCATCTGAGCTGTTTGATGTCATCAACTATTGTCTGTATTGCCCTAATCTTACACATTAGAGCATTTTTGAGCCTCTCTGTCAGTGTAGGAATACCTTGACAAGATATAACGTGTTTCTGTTAAATGGCTGCTAATCTCGACAAAGCAAAGAGATCTTCATGCAAATGAAACTGTCAGCATGGGTCTAATGTGGATCATTCTGGAAAGTGTTATACTATACACTGACATATTTAAGAATGCTGGATATTTTAAATCATAAACAAAGAAACTAAAGATTATTAATTTAGACAAACTCACCTGGCAATGCCTTCAAGTTCTTATAATCACGAGTCAAGTTTTGCTTTGTACAGGCTTTTTTTGGCCTATTTAATCAGACTTCCATGTGAATTTCTTGACTTCTTGCTGAGAAGTGAACCTTTTGCTTTTAAATACAGTTTAAAAGATTTAGGTTCAGAGCCTGGTACTTTGTACTTTATTGTCAAATAAAAGCTTTCCATAATCCCTTAGAAAACAGTTGCAGTTACACTACAACAACTAATGTGGAATAGATGTCATTTATGTCTGTTCAACAAAAATCTTATAAAAAGCTTAGGCATAAGTAGTTACTTGGAAGATGTGACATACTACTTGCATTAGCATCTGTTTGTGTCAGCACAATTTGACAGCCAGGTCTGTATTATACTCTCCAGTATTTTGGAGATGGAATCCTGACATATCCTGTGCTTTGTATTTTTACTATTAAAAATAATGATACAAATTATACTAGAAAAGAATCCTCTTTTTCCAAAATTACATTATACTCTTCTCTTCTGTTCCTGGACAGCTTTTTTCGGAGCTCAGATGAATGCATTTATTCATGTCATTATGTACATGTATTATGGATTAGCAGCTTGCGGCCCTAAATTTCAGAAATACCTGTGGTGGAAACGATATTTGACCATATTGCAATTGGTAAGTAAAATTCCTCCTTTTGGGATAAAAGGTGTTGCCTCTGCATGGATTTGCATTTGCAGAGCTTTGGATCAGATGCTGCTCCTTCCAAAAGTTCTTCTCTGCCTGACGCTCCTCAGTTAGAATACTTCCTGGAGATGGAAGCATTTATTCAACTTTGAAAAAAAAAATGCAGCATAGATAACAGTTGTGTGAGTTAAAGTCTAATGCTTCCTTGCTGGTTGTTTCTACTGAATAACAAAAACATGTTCAAAATACAGAGAAAATCCAGACCGCTTATTATCTTCTCATTTTCCTGTTTCTGAAAACTGATGCCAGATACCACAATGAATTTGATGTTCCTGGTCAAGCATAGATGTGCCTGCATGATTGTGACAGCCAAATACAGCTTCTCTAGCACCTCCCAATACAGCAGTTTTCACTACTTAATGAATTGGTATAAATTGATGCACTCAGACCTACAGAATATGTCCCTATGTTTTTGATTCTACATTTTCTGTCTTTCAGGTGCAGTTCCATGTGACTATTGGCCACACAGCCTTGTCTATTTATATTGATTGTCCTTTCCCTAAATGGATGCACTGGGGTGTCATTTTCTATGCTGTCACCTTCATTTTCCTGTTTGGTAACTTCTACTATCGGACATATAAGCTGCCCAAGGAACCTGTAAAGAATGGCAAAATAGCAAATGGTGCTGTTGCAAATGGAGTAAGCAAAGCAGAAAATAATGCGGTGGTGGAAAATGGAAAAAAGCAGAAAAAGGGAAAAGCAAAAGGAGAGTAACTTGATCCAGGCCTTAACCATTGTTGGCAGTGAGGAACCTCCAGTTTGGTTTATAAAAGGAAGAAAAAAACACTATCTGTACCAATTAACCTTAGGTTACTGAAGAGCTAGAACACAGATATTTTCATTATTTATGAAGATTGTTTTAAGAACAACACTAAAGTTGAATTTCTATTGTAATTATGTAATTATCATGCATATGGTCTCTGTGTAAACTTGTAGACTGCTGGTGTTGGTGAATGTAAGGAAGAATTGCAGTTGATTCCATGTTTAGCAGTCCAAAAGTTAATACTACCATTGATAAAGGCACCCACATTTCTCAAGGGGGGTGGGAGGGAGGGGAAGGAAGTAGCATTTGAATGCTTGTGATTTCTTTCCAGAAAATTATTAAATTTCGAATTATGATGTATTATCTAATCAGAATGCACAATTTTTCTTGTCCTCCTTGGAGAGTACCTTCAGACAAAATATATGCTGTCAGAACAGTGTTTGACTTTTCAGACATTACTTGATTTAATTGAGTATCTGTTACAGTTTGGTTTTTGTTTTATTATTTTTCTTGTGTGGAAATATACCTACCTCTTCATCTGCTGGAAAGAATATTGAGCATTAAATAACTGGTTTCTGAAATATGGAGTCCTCTAATCTAAATATCTGTTAATACTAATTCAGGAGAACATGTGTTTCCCTGTGGGATTAAAAGGGATTTTTGGTGGTATCCTTTGATCAAATCATCATTTTAATGTAAACTGAAATTTTGAAGTGGTACTTTTAGTAGAGCCAAGTCAAGAATACATTTTAAGAATGTATAAATATGAACGAATATATTGGTTGAAGCAAGCAAGTAAAAATAGGCTTGTTGTCCATGAACTGCATTAAATCTGTGGTGCTGACTGATACTCAAAGTGGTAAGATAATGCCATGGTGGAGAGAAAACAGCATGTAATTCCATCTAGAAATGTGTGCATGGGTAGTCATGGGTAGTTAACAACAAGACCAACCATCACTTTATTGGGAGAGAGAAATCGGTTTAAAAGTACTAAATACAGCAAACATAAAATGTTGGAAATGTTGCTGTTGCTTGATACCTGTCAAAACTGTATTTGTTAGACGCTTGCAGACAAAGTATTGCTGATAGACAGGGCACCAATATAACTCAAAACTGCTAAAATAAGTAGAAACTTTTAGATGGATTTTCATTTACATGTTACATAAAGGACTTTTTACCATTCCTTTTGTGAAGAAAATATGAAAAGATTTATACTCCTTCTGAATAATGTGATTACTAAGAGACACATTTTGAGCTGCTTAGCATGCAATGAGTAGAAGATGGGTGGAATTAGAAACTGTATCCTGAATTACTGTGTTCCTTGGCCATCACTGCAAGAACTGCATTGTTACTGTCCAAATGCATTCCCCAAAAATGCATTTCCCCCCCAGCTCTGGTCAAAAACTTATCCAGAGGTAGCAACAAACTTGTATCTGGCAAGTGGCACCATTGGTGCAGAAAGAGTACACAGAACTGCAAGTGTAAAGTGAGCGACATAATTAATAGATTTTTGCATCTCCATCATCCATTGACTTTTTATAATATTCAAGCAGGTCACGTATTCTGTGTCTCAGGTTTGTCTTGTCTCTATAAAGAAAAAAATCTAAACCCAGAAAACAGGTCCTAGGAAAAAGAGTTTTGGATATAGTCTGTTGTATTAAAAAATAATTCTTAATGCTGGAGTTGGTTCAGCTGGCAGGTGATTCATCCCTAATCACCACCACTGTGGATTTTTGGGGAGAATATAGAATTGTGAAAAACTGTTTCTGCTGAACTCAGATGCATGTGACCATGAAGTTTCTTATCTGCTGTGTCTTCTGATTCTTCCAGCCTTTGTAATGATGCTTTTTTTCATTTGCATAACTGCGTATTTATGTAATGTGGCACGGGAAGAGGGGTGGTGATCTACCCTTCCTCCTTGGACAGATGCCACTGCTCTTAACCAAGCCAAAATGCTGGCTGACTCAATAAATCTGGAATGGCTAAAGGAGTAAATAACTACAAAGCAGATTTACAGCACACCTGCTCCTCCAAGGTAGTGACTGGCATGAATACAGTTACCCTGCTGTAATTTCAAGGTCATTTACCCCACTTTGATTAAAGGGTAGCTTCTTTCTATTTGCCATGGGATGCGGGCAGCTAACTCCTAAATCTGTATCACTCCTTGAATTGTGGTAAATTGCTTGTTTGCTCTGTTGTTCATTCAATAAGCCAGATCAGCTAAACTGATACTCTTAATATGATCTAGCTCTGAAACAGCACACTGGGGAGTATTCCAGTACAGGTTCACTTGTGTCTTTACTCCACTTTCTGAGTTAAGAATTATGTTTTGCTTGGTGGTGAATATTTAAATAACTGAAAATCAAAAATTCTTTCCCCTCATCATGCATGGAAGTGGATTAAAGTTGATTGCAACTTGAACCTTGTTGACAGAACTTGAGTAGAAGCCTACTGTCAAATTCTGGGGTAATTGTTAAATTCTAAAAAAAGTGAGAAAACTCATTGTGAGAATGCATGTGTACATACACATCATGTTGTCTGGCCCTGTGCATAAAACCAGTTTGAGAGATTGCCATTTCATGGAAAAAAAAAAAAAAAACCAAACCAAAAACAAACCCAGTTATGAAATTACTGGAACACTGCTGTTTTGAGTACATCTTTTGCAGTATGACTTTCCTAGGTCTATTTGTGATATATTTAATTGTTCATGTAATTCAAGTCCCATTACAATCTTGAATATAATGGCCTTATTAAATGTGCATTTTTGTAGGCATGGTCTTGAGTGCAATATTTCTGTTTCTGACTATGCAGCCAGACTCATAGAATACAGGGCTGAACTTGTACAGCTTTTTGTTTTTCAAAATATGAGGCAATAATGCACATGGGAAATACTGACAGATTCATTAGAGTCATCTTTGAGTCTAAGGAACCTTAAAAATTTGCCATGAACGTATGTATAAATATGTGTATTTTCTATACACAGTGCTGAAATTCAAATAATACAATCTTTTGCAGTACAATTATTCTTTACAGAGTTATTGGTGTTTTGTTCTTCTAAATCCTTTCAATTTATTGAAAAGTTAAATTTTAACCATTTGAAACTTCTTTTTTTGCCAACGAATGGTAATTTTTTTTGCTAAGAGTTCTGAAGCTCTTGGACCAGAGTCTCTAATTATTTGATGCCATATAAGTAATACCATTTCATTTAGCCTCATCTTTAGCCGTGGCAGTTGTTGGATTATTTTAGCACTTTTTCAGTGTAAAATTAAATACAAATTATCTATACATGTGTGTATATATGTGTACACATACATAGTGTATGTGTGTGTATATATGTATGGGTTCTTAGCAGATTCTTTCAATATATGTGAAGTAAATTATATTTCTTGAATGTGAATTTGGCAGGAGCTAATAGAATGATTCCTACAGCTCCAGCAGTAAAATGAAGCGGTTTTCATTCCACAGATCCAATATCAGTCTTGCAAACATAAATAGTATTTGTCAGTCATTTTAGTAATAGGATGGCAAACAGGACAGAGCCATTTCTACCAGTGTAATAAATATTTTGAGGCATCAGTTGTAGATTCTGAGGGGAGGGATCTCAACTCAGGGTAGCTGGAGAATCAATGCTATATTATAGTAGGGGTCATTTTAGTATGAGTAACTTGCTCCAGGTGAGTCTTTGAAATCACTGCAATCATATTCTCTGTTTAACAGAAAACTTCTAAAAATAAATCATAGAGTCATAAAACCATTTAGGTTGGAGAAGACCATTAAGATGACTGAGTCCAACCATTAACCAAATGTTTCTCTGTAAAGTTCAGAAGCATGGCCTAGTTGATTACAGGACCATCAATTACTTCCAGCTCCAGATTGGGAGAAAAAGGTAAAGGCAAAATGAAAATGCTGCACATTCTTTTCAGGTTAACCTAAGGGCACATTTCTTCAGTAACACTTGAACTGCATGTGCTGGGAAGGGAAGTAAGAAAGGACAAATAGCTTTTGTGATGCAAGATCTCGGTCCTAAAATAGCTTACAAGCACTAGCTATCTCTTAAAAACTTGAATAAAACTGTTTATGGTGCATAAAGTTAAACCTTGCATGAAGCTAGTATGGGCTGAGAGTCACATTTAAAATGAGATCTATTTCAGTTAAAATTGAAGAGAATGGGGAGCTAATTAACTATCTGGATAGTGTATTTATCTTGGACAGAAACACAAACTTACCTAATTTGATACTTAAAGCAAGACACCCATGTGACATCTCATTGCACTGCAGTCTGATGCGCCAGCCCCTTTGCTAATGTGAGCAGAGGGAGCTCGATGGAAATGAGTGGGTTGGTTCCCATTTACCTCAGCAGAGTATGTTGAGCACTAAAGAGCAGAGAAAATACTTGCTTTCTGCCAATATCCCAGGAGGATTGAGGGAAATGTATGGTTCAGGGTGCTGCTTTTGCATAAGGTGTTCATGCTTTTGTAAACATTAAAAATAAACATTACTTTTTTTCATGCTGTTTGAGTTTGGTTTTATACATTCCGTAATAATGTTCTTCTGTGTCTCATCTTGCCTCAAGATGCCTGCTAATTTTAGTATTGTGCAGATCATGTGCTGTAATGTGTTTTGTTGCCCAAAGTTCGAGAAAACCATTTTTGTGACACATCCTCCCATTTTAAGGTAACAGGAACTTCCTAATTTTGAATATTGTCCCTAGATAATAGTGGAGTGGCTTTGAAATCACCTTTAAGGAACTGACTGAAAAAAGGATGCCCGCTTAAAACAACAACAACAAAAAAATCCCCTAAGTTTCCTTATTTTGTCTTGGAAGAGTTAACAATTAGGCATACGATTAGCCATGAAGTTCAGCTTTTGCTGGACACTGTGTGGTGTTAATGGAGTCTCTCATCCCGGAGAATCTGGAGCACTTTTGGCATTAGGTGCATTTCATGGTTACCTGTGCTGGGTACAGTAAGTTCCTCCATTGTCTGCCAAGTCTGATCTCTGTAATCAACCTTATAATATCAAGTTCCACCCATGTTGCATTCCTAGAACCTCAACGCACACGGCTACTCCGGATGTCAAGTAGTAAAGAATCAAGTCTGCCATCATAGCAAAATATGGTGTGGTCAATTATGCCTTGCACAATTCTCAGCTATTGCTTCAATCCACTGCTTACATGCTCCCTGGAATCAGAAAATACAGCAAGTGTTCAGAACAAGATTTGTCCCGTAGATGATTAACATGTGCTGGGGTAGGCTCTCTCTGCAGCCATCTCTCCTAACTCTATTCCCCACCAGTAACTGAAAATAAGAACCCGATCAAATCAGATTCATCAGATAATTGGATAGGATAGACTGGATCCTCTGATGTCCAATTTTCTTTTTTGTATCATTTGCTTCTTAACATCTGGGAAATCGGGGTTTGGTGGGGGAAAGGTTTTATTGCCTGTTTTCTTGCTCAGCTCAAAGCACTGGGTGGATGTGGGCTACTCTCAGACACACATATGAAGCATGTACTCAAAGACAGCTTTGAAGGCAGTGCCTTCTATGGACTAGTGGCTTTCAGTGTCTTTTTATGCTGAGGACTTCTAGGTCACTTCATGAATGCAAACACACTTTTCTATTGACTGCCTGACATGTCAGTGACATTGCATTTGACTTAATTGCAAAGATACTTACTGATGGGTAAGTTTATGTCCCTTGGTCATCCAGGCCCTGACTAGGGCACACTACAAAACAGTGCTGGCAGTTCCTGCCACAGCACCACCCAGTCAGTGCTGCTTTGAGGGAAAAGCTATTTGCATTTTGATTCAGTAGGTGGGAATTGATACAAGCTCGTGTGGCATCGCTGCCATCTCTCAAATCAGTATCAGGTAGGTTTTAGTCTGCTAAACAAAAAGAAATCTTGGATTTTTGAAATAATTCAAAGTGGTTTCTGTCCTTATCTTTAGCTAGAGAGCTATTGTTCTTGCAGTGGTATAACCTTAATTTGTTTGACAAGGAAATCACTGTTACACTAGTATTTTTTTGGAGTGTGTTTATGAGAGAGAACTAGAGAAATACAAGAAACAACTTGGGCCAAAAGGTAGAGAGCATGAGGTAATTGCTCCTCTAGTTTTTTGCTGTTGCCCCTAGATGAGAGTTAAATGACTACTCTATGACTGTTACTGCTGTGTATTCATTACAGATGCTGTCATGGTCTACAAGTAGGGCATAAGTACATTCTGAAGTACATAAAAGTTTGCTTTGTCCTAAATGACAATCAAGAGAGTGATTTATCTAACTACAAATGCTTGGAGTGAAAGTAATGACAATCATCATACTCCAGCATTGGCAGGACTCACTCTGTATTTTCTCATTAATAATCTTCAGAGCTTCTGAGTAGCTTCTTGCAGTAGCACAAAGCCCTCCAAAGCTGAAAATTGCTGTATAACTGCTAAAAAACTATTTTTGTGGAGCATCTCTTACTGCTTGGTTTCTTTTTTGTACATGTATCTTCAAGTCAGGTGCTTGCTTACTAAATTATTCCAGAGTGGGATGTATGTCATAGAGAGATCTTGTAGTAGCTGCAAGTGAGTAAAATGTTAAAATAAACTTTGGGGTGTCTTACAGTCGAGGGTTTCAAGTCCATGGCACCATTTGGTACACTGGCTTCACCTCAAATGCTGCTTTTGGGCACAGGTTACAGCAGTCTGGGTCCACCCAGCCCGATAGGAATTTTTCTTACTGAACAACAGATTCTCACCTGGGAATTGGTGTCTGACCTGGTTTCAACACATTTGGCAGATGACACAGAAGTAGTCCTTGGGCCAAGCTGGAATGTTTGGGGTTTTTTTTTTGTAGTTCTACCTATTCTCAAAGCATCAAACTTGGCAGGGAGTATTGGAACATTTTCTGCTGACAGCATGAGGGACGGAGTTTGAAGAAAGTGTGTCCCTGGATTCAGTATTTGTAGAGAGCCTAGCATGCTTTTTAGTTCTTTGTTGCTTGACATAAACCAAATATGCTGGAAATGTTCCAATTAAATAGGAAAAACCCACCACATTGTTAGGATTTATTCAGAAAATGAGATTTTAGGTAATAGCTAGTTACTGAAAAATTCCCCTTTTTTCCTCTTTGCCCTCTTCAATCACTGTGCATGCCTTTCTGCTCTGCTAGAGTGGCTCCTTGGATGAAGACTGTGATGTGTGTTCAGGAGATAGCGTTCTGCTGTGATTTGTCACTGGGGCATGTGAAGTGACTTTTCTTGCAGTCTGAAATGCCAAATAGCGGCTGCACAGTCTGAGCAGGTTGAGTAGTAACAATATTTTTCATTTAATGATCTCAAAACCGAGTGTTCTGGATACAATAAACTAATAGAAAGAATAGCTTTTATTAAATTTTGTCCTCCTGCTTAACAAATACGGGGCTACAAGGACAAACTGCAGTTTTGTATTCTGTGATATGAAGGCACACTACATTCATAACCAGAGCTTTTGGCTGTGACAAACAGAGAGTTGACTGTGCTATACAATCACCTTGTTAGAGATTTTATACTGAGCTCTTCTGTGATGGCAATTTAATAAATACCAGATATTTATATAAATCTGACTTTCGGGTATTTTTATTTTAAAGCCAGGTAAGTTTTCTTGCACAGGTAAAATCCCTCATTATGACTTTTGATGCTTTTTGGTATTCTCTAGGTGAAGTTTTACTTATTTCAGTGAGAATTTTCACTAAAGACAGTACATGATGCTAAGAGAATTTATAAAAGTTTATTTACCATCTTGACCTCACATTGCACACTAGGAAATTTGGAGTATAATAGAAAAATAAGGACCAAAACCTTTTTTTTCTACTTTGTGTTTTTGGGGTTTGTTTGTGTGGATTTTTTTTTTGTTTTTTGGGTTTTTCTCAAGACTTTACAATGAAGGTATAATTACTTTAGTAAAATACTAAAAGTGGCAATGTATTTTGAACTTACAGGGTGTTGGTTGTGGCAGAATTCTTACTGAGAAAACTGCTTTGTGCTGCAGACCAGTGCATGGGTGATTTTTTTCTTGCTTTGTGGCACTTGATAAAGTCTGCTTTTGATAAGAGATGAGATAGGAGACTTTTATGTGCAATGCATGTAACTCAAGCTCTCCTCAATGCCTCTAGTTGCACCAGCACTATGGAATACACCTGTAGTACCATCTTGATAAGCAGTTGGCATAAGTTGCCTGTCTCACAGGTCTATGAAATCTCTTCGATACAGAAGGTGTTGTCTGAAGACTGTTGAAAGCTACAGAGAGATTTATTTACTAAAATCCTTGAGCTGAACCATTAGAACAACAATTTCAATTCCATATTAATCAAGCCTGTAAATTTTTTTTGTACTCAGACTCACAGAGTGCCTTTCAAAATATATTTCAGCATATTTTTGGCATTGAGACAGTTTATCATTCTTTCAGCACCTTGAGTCTGACTTGGCCAGCCTCTGGTCCAGTCACTGGCTATCAGGGAGCAGCACTGGGCTCTCTGCTATTCGTGGCAAGCATTAGCAGATGGCTGTTCAGCTCAGTAGGAGATGCACTGAGTAGAAGTCGAATGCTTTTACTTTGTGATGTGTTTTGTTAGGAATTTTAACTGACTGGGGAATAAGTGGGTATTTTAATCTGACCAAAATATTCTTGATATTTTCTTCACATTATCTCTGTATGCATGTTTTCATGGGGAGTAGGAACATGTGCTGGAGGAAGGAAGAGATGCACAAAGCATTAGAGGTTTGCTTGCTTTTGCATTGCAAGGATGCTGAAAATAACATGGTGTTTTAGCCAGACAAAGGATTTGAGACTCTGTTCTCAATTTAATTTTTGGTGTAACAATATTGGCAGCACGACATCTTGAGGCAATGTAATCCTTTGTTAAAACAGCAGCAGAATGAGCAGAATGCTGTGCAGCTCCTCCTTCACTGAGCAAATTTCCCATTATAAGCATAACACCAGACACCAAGATTAGTTCTCAACATCATTGTGACCTGGTGAGCAGAGCATTCTGGATCTAAATTACAAATGTAAAATAATTCCATAATCTGCCACAAAATCAATATAGTCAACAGCTTTTTTTCAGCACTCTGACTAGGCCAGGATATAGAGATTATTAGCTGCAAAAGCTATGTTTAGGAATTCAGAAAAAGAAATGAAAAAACTCAACAGATTGTTTGTTTTCTATTTCCTTGATTTAAATAAGTTTTAAAAGTCATTGCATTCACTATGACTTTGTCATGTTTTACTTCAGCTTTGAGGAATAAGGTAAAGAAAAGACAAATCCCCAAACTGTGTTCATTGAGGTTATAACTTACTGTTCTTTTTGTGCCCTCTTCTATTTCAGTAGCTAAAGCAACCAAACTAAGAAATGCCCTCGGTTTTTCTTATTAATGCTATTTATCTTAAGAAAATCAGTATCAGGTTTTAAATCCCCAGCTGGAGCCTGTTTCTCTTCGATGCTTAGATAAAATAGCCATTACAATTGGCAGCAGCTCTCCTCATTATGTTTAGCTCTTTAATCCTTTAGAGAAGAAGTTGATGATATACTCAATCAGAGGTAGGAGTGGGCTAATTAACTATATTTCTTAAATATTTTTTTTTCAGCTGTTATAATGCAATCTGAATGTTTACGCCAGAATTTCAGGTCTTGAAACTGGAAATTCCAGAGCAAAAGGAGCATTTTATGTTAGCAAGGAGGAATTCATCCACACCCAGTGGGATGGCCCTGCTGCCCTATGAAAGTTGAAAGAATAAGAAAGCAGAGCAATATTCAGCCCTGACCCACTTTTAAAATTACAACATTCTCATCACTGGTTAATCCTATTTCTTGGGACTGGTTTACATTTGAGGACTTATGGGATGGACTGAACAGCGATTTAAATATGTAAATAAGTAAAAATAACAGATGTAGAAGATCTGTTCCAGGTGATTTAGTGGGGAAAGTGAAAATTCCCACAGCTGGAAACTGCATCCGCTTGCAAAACCTATTTTGGGTGGCACTTGAATTTAGCAGGTTTGCACAACCTGTGAGCTGTCGCCAGATTGCAGGATGAAGGGATGGATACAGGTGAGTGGTGATGAAGGCACAGACAGCTGGATGATGCATTTCATTACAGTGTTTCCTTGGGAGAACTTGGAGCCCTTCCTAACTGCTGATGTTTTTTAAGGAAGAGCTAAATAATCTTCTGGCATCAATAGGAAGGGCGTTTCTGCAACTCCGCCTCCACGGCTTTAGCGCTTTAACTGATGGGCAATCTCAAAATGGCTTTTCTGTACCTACCACAAAAGTAAATTCTGCTCTTTCCAGAGCTCCTCAACAGTGGTAAAAGACCACTCTCAGTTGTTCAGCTTTGGGGTATTCCTTACCTTAACAGAGGAGGCAGACCAAAAGAAGACTTAGAGTTTACCTTGAATGGCTACTGTGCAAACTGCAAGAGGTTTGCAGGATTTCCAGTGGTTTACAGGCAAGGATGAGAGGACTAAACAAGTTTTGAGCAGACACACTTTCTGCAACGTGGTGTCATGCCTTAACAATAGTGTTATCCCTCCTGGCAGGGCTATAAAGTAAGGAGATTTTAATTTAACAGTGGAAAGCAGAGTAGGTAATTTGTGTTAGTCCTAGGTCTTTGTTAATACTTTTTTTCCAAGGAAAAAAAAAAGAGACATTTACAAAGTGGAATTCCTGGTTGGAATACCTGGTAAACAATCAGAAACAAGACTTGCAAGGACTTGGGAAAGGATGACTCTCTCCTTTGATCCTGTTCTTTCTGCAGTGTGGCAGGCTAATACAGGGCTGGTGCTGCGTCCACAAGCTCAGTGCAGGACCTGTCACTCTGTGGGGCTGTAAATGAGTTCCTGCAGCCTCTGCTGCCTCCTGGGACATGATGGTGTGGAGAAACAGCGAGAACTGGCAGAGCTTTTGCTCTCCTGCCCATCCCCAGAGCACCCTGAATCTTCTCGTGCAGCGAATGTGCCGCAACGCGTGATTTGTACTGTCACGGCTTTTGTAGTTTCTGGTCTGGGATAAGAGACTGAATTAGTTTGCACAGCATTAAACAGTAATTGTGCTGAATGCTGAAATCAAATGCCAAATCCCAGTATCTTATTCATTAATAAGGTATTTTTTAATTTGGGACGTAATTAGCTTACATCATTAAAAAAACCTCTAGATAAGCATTTTCGAACAAACAGCTGAAAAGCAGTTACATGGAAATATTCATAATTGCTGGAAATAGAACTAAAACAATTTTGCTTAAAAAGCTTCTAGCATAACAGGAGTTGTATTAGCCAGAAAATCAGAAAGTGTTTATTTTTTGCTACATATGTCTAGATATACACACATGGACACCCATCTTCCCAATCACAATGCTGCACTTTTTACTTTTTCAACAGATCTTGCGAAGTAAATTGTAAAATGCCCAGCACCTTTCTGGTATTATTCATGAGCATTCCCAGTTACACCAGTTTACCTGCCTGTGTGCAAGCCCTAAAGCCTCTGTCAGCTGCACAGCAGCTCTTTGACTTAGCTTTGTCTCTGAGCCAGGGGAGGGAGATTTTTATAATGTCACAGAACTCCTCTGTCCTTAAACTCCGGAGCACTTGGAGTAGTACAGTGCCAATGATCAGCTGGTTTTATGAGGTGTTTTTATATAAGTATTTTATCACCCTCTAATGAAGATTAATGGTGTGGCAGCACCATAGCCAGCAACAAAAAAATACTACATATGGAAATGTTTGAAAAGCCAGCAACAACTGAGGTATGAGCCTGGTGGCTTCCCCCAAAAGGCTCATCAGCACATGGGGTCCAACCCCTTCACCTTGTCTAGGGCATGATTGCCCCCACAGAGCTGGCGGTCACCTCTCCATTCACCCATTCTCTGTGTTTCCTCATTCCCAACCTAACCCTCAGCTCATGCCCATTGCTTACAGAAAGGATCGACCAGTCTGGCTCCTGCTGCAGCAGCGCTGGCTCAGACAGGAAAACATGCCAAAACTTCACCAAGCAACAGGGCAACATGAGCAGGTTTGGTCTTGGTGTTGCCCAGGCTGCCTCTGAAGAGCACTGGCTGTGCAAGGCAGGCCTGCCCCTCGCCTGCTGACAGCCCTGCATTATCTCCCCTGCCATCCTTCCCATCAGCTCATTCTGCTTGGCTCTACCAGTGACTCAGTCTATTAAATGGGCGTCATATTTTATTACAAACCTGAGCTGATTAATTACATGCTGTTAGGCAAAAAAAATGCAGGGCAGCTGTAGAGGGGAGCGGTGATGCAATGGAGGTGCAAACAGAAAAGTTGTCACTTCTGGAAAGGGAGAGAAAAGGATTAAAGAGCTAAACATAATGAGAAGAGCTGCTTTCCTAAGTGGATCAGTCACTGGAGGCATTGGGAAAGCATGGCATCACAGGGCTGCCGCCATGGGAAGCACTGCCACCCACCAAGCCAGTGCCTTACAGCCTCACTTGCAGGCCTGAAGAGACAGAGAGCTCCTTGTGGCTTTTCAAAAGTCATTGCCATCAGTGCTAATCAAAACAAAAAATAGTGATGCATTTTAGAAGAGATTTTGCTTTAAATGGGGAGCAGGAGCATCTGAGCTAGTATGGGGGGATCCAGAAGAAGGAGAATTTGGAAACATGGTGCTTCTCTCCTCTGCCCAGTAGTAAAGCAGGAGGAGGAAGTGCCTGCTCATCCTGGCTTTCTGTTTGGATCAGCATCCTAAGTACACAGTCTAATCAGGAAAGGGCAAGGCACCCCTTCCCAGGAGGAGATGGAGAATTCCTGGTGGCTCTGTGTCTCAACTGGTGCCTGTGGGTAGGGAGGACACACTCCATCCCTTCAAGGGGAAAAGGAAGCATGAGGAAGATGAGCAAGGAGAGGGAGGATGGTGACTTTCCACTGCCAGATCTATCTCTTGGGGCACAGGCTGGGCTTGCCTGTCTTTCAAAAGAATGCTCACACACACACACACACACACACATACAAGCACACTTTAAAAACAATTTGGAAATTTTGGGTCCAAGGGAAAGGGTTAGTGGTGTGGTTTAAGAAGACAGGAACGTCAGTAGGTGAAAGCATGAATCATTCAAGAGACCTTTTGCAAAGGGGAAGTCAGCAGGTATCACACTGGAATTACCATGGGTGGCAGCTCACACCCTTTGAAGCGCTGGCTAAGCCAATTTATTTTTTGTTATACATGTTTGTTGCTCATGCTTGAAATCACACAGGAAAAAAACCCACTTCTGCTTGCTCTGTAAAATAGCCTGTGTGCTTAGTGCTTGAGCTGGCACATCCCTGGGTGGATGCACGGTGCCCTCCAAAGCCACTCTATCACTCCTCTCCTTCACTGGGGCAGGGGAGAGAAAATACAACAAACAGCTCATGGGTCAGGATAAGGGCAGGGAGAGATCACTCATTAATTGTTGTCATGGGCAAAACAGACTCGGCTTGGGGAAATTAATTTAGGTTATTGCAAATTAACACCAGGGTAGGGTAATGAAAAATAAAAGCAAATTTGAAAACACCTCTCCCCACCCCTCCCTTCCTCCCAGGCTAAACTTCACTCCTGCTTTCTCTACCTCCACCCTCCCAGTGGCACAGGGGCCCAGGGAATGAGGGCTGGACTCAATTTATCACTTGGTTTTTGCCTCTCCTTCCTCCTCAGAAGGGGGCTCCTTACAGTCTTCCCCTGCTCCAGTGTGGCATCTTCCAGGGACTGCAGGTGGATCTTTGCTCCAGCCATGGAATTCCATGAGCAGCAGAGGCACAGCCACCTCATCAAACTCTGCACTATGGGCTGCAGGGGAATCTCTGCTCTGGCACCTGGAGCACCTCCTCGCCTCCTTCCTCTCCCATATTCTCACTCCTCTCTGGCCAAAATTTGCTCCTGGGCAGTAAATTTTTCTCCTCCTTAAGTGTGTTCTCTCAGCAGAGCCATCAGTGTCGCCAGTGGTCTCCGTTTGGCCAGCAGCAGGTCCATCTTGGAGCTGGCTGCCATTGGCTCTGTTGGGCATGGGGAAAGTTTCTAGCAACTTCTCACAGAAGCCACTGCTGTAGCCCCCTGCTACCAAAACCTTGCTGTGCAAACACAATACACCCTGTTTTCCAATGCCACAGGAAAGCAGAGTAGGTGAAAGGGAAGAAACCCCTCCCTTATTCACCACTATGCTCTCAAAGCCAAACCCATGGAGTTGCTCACTCTGGAGAGGCAGCACAAGCTTCCTGTGTGGTAGATGTGCACTTGCAGAGCTCTCTGACAATCCAAGGCTATGTGCACCTCAGGGCCACTTCCTTAGAAATCCACCTTTATCATCTGCTGGTGCTGGATAACTTCCTCCTGCAGCCCCCCACTGTCTGGTAGGTGCCTCAGAGCCCAGCTAAAACACAGCCAGAAATGGCACAGATTTTGAATGTATTATTAGCAAATGCAAGTGACTCACTGCTTTCAAAACAGCAGTGTTATCACTCTCTCTTACCAGAGAGGACAGGTTCTGTGTAACAGAGGAGCCCACAAAGAAATGTACATCATCATGTGCTGGGTCCATCCCTGGGCACTAGCACTGCAGACTGTCATCAACTGAAAACCTTCAAAGCAATTTAAAATATCATTGGACTAGGAAATATTATTTTTTTAAAGAATGGTTTCACACTTCCTGTGGACTTTTTACTTCAGGAAATAACATTTAAAATAATAAAGCTTTTTCAACAAGATAGTTATGTCACGTATCTCATCCTGTTAGGATAGGGTTATCTTTGCCTCTTTAATCCTTTCAGCCAGCTTACTAAGTGATATATCATATTTTTGCCTAGAATTATAGAACAATTTAGCCTAAGAGGTCTCTCTGGCAACCTTCTGACCCAATTTCCTGCTCAGGTCAGGACCAATTTCTAATGAATAAGAAGCTCCTCAGATAACCCTTCCCATTACTGAAAATGTAATGACCAACATTCACTTTTTGGACACCTTCACTAACCCAGGACTGGGCAGAAGGAGGTCGGAGGTGTCTCAGCTGTTAGTGGAGAGGGTGAATCATGGAGGATCTGAAATAAGAGGTTAGGGAGAGGATTTGAGGCTCAATTGGCCCCTCTGTTACCTACTTGCACATAGATAGAGTCTGGTTTTCTTTTAAAACATAACAAACTGAGAGCCAGCTAATTTCTGGAAATAATGGCAATTGCCAGGGAAAA
>VZSR01003807.1:40167766-40216483 GCA_013398615.1 Brachypodius melanocephalos
AAAAAAAAAAAAAAAAAAAAAAAAAAAAGCAAAACCTCACCCACCAGGATGGTTCAGGAATTGAAAATTCAGATTTTGGCATAAGAATAGGGCATATGCGACCCAACTCCAGTAGCCATGGCCAAAACCTCCACAAGAAAAGATGGTAAAACAGGAGGTGAACTTACAACATACCACTAGGAGAGGCCCTGAAGCCCTTTAAGCTGTGTATACTGAGGTCTGTATTTTTTATTCAATACCCAACAGACCAGCACAGAACTTGTGCTCCAGAAGGGAAATATGACATACAAAGAGGAAAGCCTGATAGAAACCTGAAAAACAGCAGGGAGCAATGACATCCTAGAGAGAAAAGGGAGAGAATAGGTAGACAGACAAACAGAGATTTCTCTTACACTTTTAAAAAGAAGCAGGATGGTATTTTCAAGCATAACAGAAGTGATGAAAACTCCTAAGGTATAAGTGAGGACATTAAGAACCTGTATTAGACATTAACAGGTTTAAGTCTTGCTACATACTCAGAAGGCCATGAAAATCTGCCAATGACATAATTGACCTACTCATCTTCACTTTGAAAACATCCTGGTGTACCAGGGAAATTCCTGAAGTCTTACAGAGCATCAGCTTTAAGCCACTGATAAAAGGCATAAAGATGTGCATGCTAATGGCACAACATCTAGTCTGACATCAACTCAAGACAAACTGACAAGACTGCTGACTGACAAGACTGGACTGGCACATGATGGGAACAGAAACCAGTGCTGCTCAACACTTCAGTGAAAATGATATTAGTAAGTTGTATCAGAAAGCAGATAACTCTGGATGGGCAGGGGAGGAGGGAAAAAGTGAGAAACAGCAGAGAGGACTCCAAGAGCAGAGGAGGAGATGGAAGGGGGTGGGGGAGGAGGTACTCCAGGAGCTGAAGCACATATCCACTGCACTGTGAGGGTCAGAGAAGGTTTATCCTGAAGCACTGCAGCCCAGGGAGAACCACATGCTGGAGCAGGGGAAGAGCACGAGAAGGAAAGGGCAGCAGTTATGGACTGACCTCAGTTTCCATTCCCACATCTCCCCATGCAGCCTGGGGGTAAAAGGAAGGAGAAGAGCTGGGGATGAAGCTGAGCCTGTGAGAAGTGTGAGAAGAAAAGTATTAATGTTTATCCTTGTTTCTCACTACCTGAATCTATTTTAATTGGGAACAACTTAAAAGATTTCCTCCCACCTCCATCGAGCCTAGTCTGCCTGGGGTGCTGACTGGCAAGTCCCCAAGCTCCTTGTCCTCCCTGTGACACAAGACCTCTCTCACACATTTCTGGGAGTGTGAGTGAGCAAGCAGCTGGGGGGGATTTGGGCTGTTTGGGAAGGTTGATCCACCACATACAGATCATGGGAAGCAAAAAGCAAATGCATTATCTAATTTAGGAAAAAAACCCAAATAGTTGCTAAAGCTAATAAATAAAGGGTAAGGAGGACAATTGTAGGGATATATCCTTGCTCCTCCCCAGGAGCCTGTCCTTGGATGCTGTAGGTTGGGGGCCCATTGCCATCTCAGGCTATTCCAAAAACTGAAATTGAATGCTATTGGCAGATTGATTTTCCTTGCAGGTATTTCTGGCCTCATACAAATCTACTAGATTAAAAAAAACCCAAGCAGTTTGTCTCGAAGTATTGATTTTTAATCTTGTTTGCCCTTCATGTTTGATTTAACTGAAGAGAAGGAGCTCTTGTAAGGGTTTGCAATTCTCTGGATGTGCTGTGCTTACTGTAATCCATCCCCTGTGCACCTTAACTATAAATACAAGGCTTTCCAGAGAGCTGCTGCCAAGGCTCCAGGGGCCAATAAAGAGCTGAGATATGTTTTCCAAAATATCCACTAGAGGGTACTCAATGACCTCCTAGTGGAGACAGCTTTGCGGTCTAGCGACTGGGAGAAGGAAGCCAAAGGAAAATGTCCCTGATCTTGCATTAACAATAGCAGAGCACAGTGCAGCACCGGAAAGCACACTAAGTAGGATTTTAGAGGAAAGAAATGTTGGACGAGCTTATTTCCATCAGGACCGTATCTGTACCACAGCTCCAGTGGCCCCAAACTGTCAGATGGAAATGGGACAATGGGAAATGGGGATTTGCTGCCCTTTCCTGGGAAGTGTGACCCTATATCCAGCCCCACTGTGCTGGATGTGGGGCTGGCTGCAGCCCAATTCACATACCTGTGACAGCACATTGCTGGGATTTCTTCCTTTCTTGTCTTCTTTCGCTGTCTGACCTGCATTTGGGGTGACCTCTGTGCAAGTCAGTGTGGCATAGATGAGGTTTCCTGGAAATAAAATGTGTGTTTTTCATACTGCTGGCCATTGAGAGAGTTGACATGGCATACTGTGGTATAACCACCCATCTCATAAAATAGCAGTGATTATTCCATAGTGATCTATTTTTTTTTTTTTTTTTTTTTTTTTGTTAATCAGTCTTGATCAGTTTAAATGGGCAGCCGATGACTGCTCTTTTTTGCTAGAAAATGAGATAATTCTACCTTGCAAGTAAGACACAAACAGAGCCTTTATAAACCGACCAAAACCCTTGGTCACAAATTTATGCTTGTTTTATTTTAGGCTTCTATTTCCCCATTAAATGCTACAAAGGATTTGTAAAATGCCAGGCATGGCCTCAGAATGCTGGCCCTGCAAGGAAATGCCATTCATCTTTTACCTTCTGCTTCCAACAAATCAATAATAAGCATCTTATTTCAGTGTTGAAAGAGAAGATTTTTTACTATCCAGCAGGACATCTGAGTTACTGACCTTGAACGCTAATCAGTATGTTTGAATGTTCTCATCAGGTTTAGAGCTGAGACAAAAAAAAAAAAACAACAACACCAAAAAAACTAATTAAATCAGCAGGGGGCACAATTTCTTCAAAATATCACAGGATTATGCAGCCATGTGCTGGGTATTCTTTCTGTTTCACAGAGCAGAGCTGCACACCAATGCTATTTTGAAAGATCTAATATGCTTTTTCTGAGTTAACCTGTTCAGGCCCTGAACTTTTCCATGGGGAACCCTCAGGTCTTACCGACACAGTTCAAGGGATGCTCTGCCCTAGCAATGGGCCAGTCCTCCAGGGCATTACTTAAATCATCCTGGCTTCATTTTTTTCCTTCTTTTCCTGAAAGTCCAGATTTCCTGGGGACAGCCCAAGCCTTGGCTGCTTTACCATTAGCCTGCAGAATGCTGAAGAAGTGCTGATTCACTGCCATGGGTCAAGGAGACCAAGCCCAAAGGTCCTGGTGGGATGCAGGAGGCTTGCCTGCACCCCTGAAATCCTTCTTAGCAAGAAGCAAACAGCAAATCCTTCCCTGCCCAGTATTTAGCTTGTTCCCATTATGTCCCATTGCAAATACTCTACACCTTTAGAAATACACCTTCAGATCCGATTCAAAACTCAGGGATAAAGCAAAGGTGTGGTCAAGGGTAACTGTGGATGAACAGATTTTATCCTCTTGTAGTTCAGGATAATGGAATTTCCCCATTTCTCTAGCACAGTGGCTGTGTGTACTTGCCATTTCTTTACCAGTTACACCTGCTGAACAGGCAGGGCAAAACCAGTGAACACCCAGAAGGTGGTCAGTGGGATGGGGCTCTAAGGTGGAATGCTGTCGGGTCTGATGCCCACAGCAGTATGGACAGGTAACAAAATAATCTGTTCAATAAGGATGTATCCTTATTTTCTGTATGTCACCTTGGATACTTGATCCAAAGGCTCATGCCATTTTCGTTGGAAATTCTCATTCAGACTCTGTCTTAAGTTCTTGGAAATGCAAGTTCACCTTCAGTCTTTGATCAATAGAGGATTCTCTCCTTGGCATCAATGACTCTACATGGATTTAGAGGCTCAGATTGACTGAATTTGCTTTGTCTTGCTATAAAAATTGGCAATAAAGACAAAACTATGTGAGTCAATCAAATTTCAGGATACAGAATAACCCTAAATGAGTGGCTCGTCACGGTTTATAAAGCAACATATTAGTTATTTTAGTAATTACACGGTGTCTTTTTGTTTCATGCAGATTCCCTGCCTTCACTCTAATTAGGTCCCTTTGCTTCAGCATTAGTTGCCTTTCATGTGTATCTCCCCCCTTCTGGCTTTTTGATGCCTCAGAAAATGAAATGGGGCTGGTGAGGGGCCTATTTGGGTTTTGTTGCACAAGTCTGAGTGACAATACAGTATTTCTGCTAAGATCCTGGCAGGAGGAAATATGCACAATCAAGAAGGCTTCTCAGAAGACAAAGTACTTAATCTTTGCTGCTTCCCCAGTGAATACCCAGGTGTGGATTAAAGGACACCCACACTTTTCTGATCTCAGGCATACGTCATTGCTCATGAAGTGGACACATCTTATTGCCAGTTGCTAAAAAGCTTTAGTGATGCAATTTTAAAGAGCAATTAAGTGCTGAGGGGGAAAAAAATTTACAAACGAGCATTTTCCACTTAGGAAATGTTTCCCAAACACGTTTAATGAAAAGGCAGAGGGGATAGAAAGTGGGCTACTTTGTATCTTTGTACCTTCTACTTTGTCCCCAGTGCCCCCAGCAAATGCACATGTAACTCCCCTCCTACAAGTGTGTGTGCCAGCAACTCCCTTGGGACAGGTCTCTATCTCCTGACTAGTCAAGGCCTGTAGATCAGGCAGAGGGATGCTTATGCCTGCCCACAGCCCCTCTAGCACTTCACTGTAGACATTTGTGCTAAATGGGCTGACAGCACTGGATTGCACAGTAATGTGGCGTGAGAGAACTGGAGAAGCAATGGCCACAGGAAGAGTCAGCTGTCCCATCAGCCAACATTGGCAACTTACTGTCTGGGTACTTCCAAGAGAGGAATAAATGAAGATCGCAAACAAACCCCTGGTTTTTTAGCTCCATGGTTAAGGAGAGAAACAGATAAGCTGTATTTGCCCACCATAAAATCATTACCTCTCAAACAATGGATATAACATAAGGACAGACGCTGATCTCTTCTCTGTGGTGACCAGTGACAGGAACCGAGGGAATGTCCTGAAGTTGTGTCAGGAGATGTTTAGGTTGCGTAAGGCTCTTCCCACAGAGGGTGGTTGGGCACTGGGGCTCCCCAGGGCAGTGGTCACAGCACCAGCCTGACAGAGTCCAAGAAGTGTTTGGACAATGCTCTTGGGCATGTGGTGTGACTCTTGGGGATGGTGCAGGACCAGGAGTTGGTGATCCTGGTGGGTCGCTTCCAACTCAGAACATTCCATGATTCTGTGAATATTTAGGTGTTCTTGATAGCTTTTGGATATTTCCCTATATCCAATGCATTGCAGTTTCTTCTCTGAGATGGTTTCTACCAGTGCACAATCTTACCAAAGGCTGCACAAGCATTTAAACCCCTTTTTGTCCCTGACTGTGGCAGCAGGCTGATCTATGTCAGTGTCTCTCTTGGGAGGCTGCTCAGGGAAGGACATACTTCTGCAAAGGTGGGAGACATGTCAGTTTGTGCTCTTCAGGGTCTCCATGACATAGAACAAGTATTGAAAGCTGGACTGTTGTTTCAAGATTAATGAAAAGCCTCTTGCTACTTCTACTTCAAGGTAGAAGTAAGAAGAGATTTTCCCTGTATGCATTTGTTTGCTGACCCTTCTCTGAAGACCATCAGTTTCAACTCCATGTTTAAAGATTAGGTAACAAAAACTGTCTAAAGCATTTGAATGCAGGAGTACTATTGACCCATTAAGTGGGATTTTCTCATTTTTCTATCCCAGTCCTTTCTGTGTTTTGCTGCAGATGCCTAGATCAGATTACAGTTGGATTATAGTCCCAAAGATTTCCCACATTTTGTACAAAAAAGGCAGATTCACAAAGAGATGAAAATGAGGACAGGACAGCTCAAGGTATTTCTGTGAAGGCTCATTACCTCATAGTGACAACAGCCAATTTTCTCTTATAGCTTGTTTCATAAATGCCTTTCTTTTCCTAGTCTTTCTTGGAGTTTCCCTAGTTCAGGAAAGACAGATTTACCTAAAAAATTGCTGCCCTCTTCAAATTTTTAACTCTGCTCTCTGTACTTTTGAGGTCTCTAAATGCATTTTAAAATGGTCAACAGGTTTGCATTTTTCCTGTCTCTTATTTCCATTTCTGCTTTTACTAATATGTGTGTCACTTTTTTTGTTTGCTTCAGTTTTGTTCTCCCCTTGTAAAAAGCTGAAGAGATCTCTCCTACGTAGGCCCTGATCCTTAGCCAAAATCATAACTGGTATGTGATGTGTGGGTGGATGTACAAACTCTTGACAGTCTCTGTAATTTATGTCATGTGAACCACTTCCACCATTTTACTCCTTAGTTAGCAATATTTAATAGCATTGCTTGTACTTCAGTGTTTCAATATGTTTCTCAGTAAATGTAATGTACGAGATGATCATCATGTAAAATATTTAAGAAAGTCCAGATCTATGCTTAAAACATGTCTGGCATGGTCAGCCTTTGGCATAAATATATAAATATATGCTTACACATACACTCTGTATATATACAAAAAGAGAACCACTGCATCCAAGCTGTGCCAGGGAGCAATGCCATTGGGAGCAGCAGAGATTAGCAAAGATATTTCCTGGCAATGTCCTTGCTTTGGGAAGAGAACAAGTGTGTTGAGCTGGAGCAAACCCCAGACTTTATACCATGATGCTCACACCTTTTTCACACCACTCTTAGGTATCACCCACATCTGGGATTGCTGCATCTTAGCCACAAATTTGGGAGTTCAGGGCCAGAGCTCCAGGATCTGGAAACAAAAAGGAGAAGCAGCACAGTGGGGAGGGGAGTTGGGCAGGCTGAATCTCGTGGGTTTGGAACCCTGCAGCAGAACAGCATTCCCTTAGATATATTTTGTCCCAATTTCAAAACCTGGGTCTGTTAAACTGGCACTCATCTTATCATATGCACCCATTGTGTTAAATTTTTGAAGCAAAACGAGTGATATTACAGCAGAGATGGGTTTCTTGCTCTACTAGATTATGTCATCATATTGATGTATGGACACCCAGGAACGCATCTGTCTTGATTTACTCATTCCTAGTGGGCAATGCTCCCTTTGTTTTCCAACTTCTTAGCAATGCAGGCCATTAATTAAAATGTATGGCTCTCTCAAGTGCTATTTTAATTGCATTTCAAGTCCAACCTAAAGGGCTGGCAAATAATAAAGCTGGGTATTATGTTCATTTTGAAATGCTGAAAGATATAGGGAGAACAGACAACTCCTGCAATTAATCTGCAGCCCCACGCTGCTTTGTTCCTGAGAGTGCCATTTGTTTGATTAATGGATGTTATTTTATTTTTCTGTAAAAATCAACAATTTCAATATTGTTTTCTATCAGAAACTATTTGTGCCTTGCTTGTGGATTAAACAGAAACTTATTTAGCATGTCTCTCACATGCTGGTGAAATCATTACTCAGAGGAGCTTCTCCTGACCTGGAAGGACAGGAGGTGCTCCAGACACTTTTCGTGCATGTGGCTCGGTTGCCTGCTCGATTGTGACTGTATTGCTCCATTGCCTGCCCTGCACTTCCTCCCCCAGGAATCTCTCCTTCCCATCTTCCTTCTCCCTTCACTTCTCCTCCTCCCACCCATTTTGATTGGATGGGCAGTGTGGAAAGCCCGGGTGCCCACCCAGGGCAGCCTGAGGTGCTGCAGGGGAGCTCGCACAACCAGCAGATGGCAAAGGCTCAGTGTCCCTTTAGCCACGGGAGCAAGGTAGAGGTTCACACCTCAAGGTCTCAAACTGCTAGGACCAGTAATACCTTCACTTTCATATTCAAATAGCTGTGATCAAACCCCACATTTTCAATGGTCCTTCTGCCACCTCCTCCTGCCCCACAGATGCCAGGATCCTCTGCAGAGGGGACATCTCTACAAGGAGATAAGAAGCCCACAGAGGCATGTAGCAAGACATGGATATCACTGTCCTCTCATGTGGCCCCTTCCATGGGGATCTGCAAGCAGCTTGTCTCATTTTCACTCAGCATTCATCAGCAGAGTTGTACACTTTCCCTCCTAGGTCAGTATGGTCTTATACCAGGGGTTTCTCTTGATAGAGAGATTAAGTGATTATGTTGTGATCCAGCAGTTGCATCCTACTTCCAATCACCACTGACTCCATCAGAAACATCAGCATTTCTTCTCATATGCCACTTCTCTCTCTTAGCAGGAAAATCAGGGGAAAGCTGTGGTATTGAAAGCTCTTCTTAGACCTTACAGTACCTTTTCTTACTAGAGAGAGGTGCTGAACATATTAAAAATAGAGGAAGAGCTTTCCAATAAGAAAGTCTACTTCTTGCTCTTCGTATCACTTGCTTCTCCAGCCTCGCTTCTTTTGGCTTGGCTGGTGCAAAGCAGCTGGAACCCACCCTCAGACTCAGCCCATCCTCGCAGAAAGGTTTCCAGGACTGGGGCAAACTGTACAATCTGCTTGCAAATGCAGCAGAGGAATGCTTGCCGAGCAGTTTGCTTTCTGCCAAGCAGGTGCTTCTGGCTTCAGGAAGCTCCTGATTGTTTCTGTAACCTGGGACATGACACAGGGGCTGCTGGCGGGATCAGCAGTTGTTTCAGCTCTAGCTTGCCTCTGTAAACTCAGAAACCAGCCTTCCTCTTACCCATTTCCAAAAGGTCACTGACAGCATTTCACAGCTTCACAAAGGAATAGTGACTCACAGAGTATCAAGAGGCTAAAGGTTGTAGAGGAACAGAAGTCACTGTATTCATCCCTTCCTTGCTTACATGTCCTGAGCACAGCAGATATATCTGCCTACTGATTTCATACTCATAAATATAAATATTAGGGTTCTTAAATCATGATTGTAGAGGAAATGTTTTTCTTTATTAACTATTAGCCTGAGTGGCCCATTTGGATGCAGCTCACTCTGCACCCTCATGAATTTTATAACACTCCTAGAAATAAATAGATTAGTCCTGGTTTTAAGAGTGCAACTGATATCAAACATGATGAGCAGATGAAGAGAGGCCATTGACTTTGTCAAGAAGAATCTGTGTGATACACATACGAGCAGCTGAAATGGGGAGCTCCTGATGCCTGCTGTGACATCCCATTACCAAATGTCTGCCATTCTTATCACACAGAACAAGGTGGGGTTAACAGGGTTTCATGTTAAACCCTGGAATTCTCATACTGGAGCTTCGCATTCTCCATTTGAATTACAGATCTTTAGACCATTTTGATAGACACAATTATTATTCCTTTTTTAAAAATCCAGTTACAACTGATACTTCTTTGGCTTGCACTGTATAATAGCTTTGCCACCAATTTCATTGTTTGTTTCATAATATTTGGTCTGACCTGACACCTATCTGTTACCTGGTAAAGCTTTTACCCTTCACTGCAGAAGAGCATTCCTGACTTAGACAGTAGCAGACTCCTGATTTATTGAGATTTCGTCACCATCTTTTATCAAGATGAACAAGTTAGCTAATACAGAGAAGAGCATGCCCAGTACTTACCAGACAGTTTGAATTTGTCTAGTATTCCTTTAAATATTTTAATCAGATGAGTGCGAGGGGGAAGCTTGGTCTCATTAATCGGCACACTGAAAATGTTCATGGATAAGCTCCTGAGGGGAGAATTGCAGGATGAGGGTTATTTTAAGCAGCAGTTGCCTGCCTATGCAGAACTGAAAATGCTTGTGATCTGCAACACTTGACAAATAAAAATTTGAGCAATTATGTGGAGACAAGAAAACCTGTGTATTCTGTGCTGAATTGTAAATCATGCTGTGTGGACAGGTGCAAGGGAGCAATTGCACTGGCTAACAAAAGGCCAAACAAGTCTAATTACATAACAATGGCCTCAAATCCAACTTTTAATCTCCTTTCAAACCCTCATCACTATGAGGAAGGGAAAATCTTTGAATGTTTAATTCACCATCAAGCATTTTAAATGTATTAAATAAATTAAACACTCAGGAGTGTTAAGATCTTAAAACTTGTGCTTTTTTGGACAAATTAAAGTTGGCTTTGAATAAATGTTAGCTTCCCTTTCATGTGTTGCCTCTTAATTTGGTAACCTGTAATCTCAAACCCTTTCCCAGAGCAATGCACCTTGGCAGGCTTGGTTGCACCAGTCAGATGCTGATGTGGGGGTACAGCCAAATTGCTTGAGCATATACTGGATAGATGTGTAGGGTTACTGAAAGAACATTTGAGGTGGGTGATTATCATAACTTACCAGCTGATTTACCTACTGACAACATCAGCTCTGTTGAGCGCCAGACTGTGATTTGACAGAAGTTCCCTTTGATGGGTCCTGCTCCACCTCATCTCTCAGCGATCCCAGCCCCATGTTACCTCCTCAGTGTTGCCTCCACAGCTTTTATGGGACCATAAAATGATGCTCATATAAGCCTTAAGTGAGCGTTCTTTAATGGATTCTCTTAGGCAGATCGATTCCTCAGTGTGGCTCACTGTATGGCCCCAGATGCAGAAAAAAATCACTGCTGTGATTTTCCCACTAGCTGTGAGATTTGGGATGGCCCTCACCACTTCATCCTCCCCCGTGTTGCCTGAGTGATCCTGGACATTGGTTACAACCCACAAGAGTCCATGTTAGAGGTCTTCTCAGCTGTAATTTCCAGCTCAATTTAGAGGAGTTCGAAAGAGGTTCTTTGGGATGTTTTTATGGAAAGGAGCACCTTTGGGACAGTTTCTTCTCACCAAAACCAGGACACTCTCTAATAATGAACTGGAGAATACCATGGGTCCCAGGTGGGACCCTATAATCTTCATCCCACAGAGCCAATTATAGGATGGGCTGACAGACAAGAGCCACTGTATCTGGGAGTCACTGGAAAATTCTCCCAGTTTCCCATAAGAGTGGTGTGGTAATAGACTCCTGCTCACTTACACCTGAACGTCCACAATGACAACAGCAAATTCACAGCAGCTTCAAAGCTAAGGGAGGGAGACTGGGAGACCAGGAGACCTTTTTTTAATGCTCTGGTGCTGTATTTTGCCTATTTATCTCTTTTGAACACCTCCACACCTTCACTGCAGGCTGCAGAAAGGAGCTCATACAGGAGCAATCTGGAATTAGTGTCAAGGAATGACACTATTTCAAAACAATTGATCGGGTCTTATGACAAGAGCTAGTATTACCTATCTCTAAGAACGTTAATTTTTAAGCTTCTAAAATTTGCTGTACACGCTGGACAGTGATAAAATGGGCAACAAAACCACAGCTGAAATGTTTGGACAGATGAGCCTCTATGATGTACAGCTTTAATGATAAATTTCGAGATTGCCAATATGGTTAAAATTAATGAATTTAAATAAAGTACTAGATTTCTACTTAAATCCCAAGGATTTGTTATAAAAAAATATTTGAAACCTCCAGTAGCCTCTTCAAAAATCTGTCATGGCCTGACTGCTTATGCATAGGTATTTTCTTCATGCTGATGCAGGTACCTTAGTGTTTAGAGACACCAGATTCATGAGAGACATTGTGCATACTACAGAAAAATTAATTCCCAGAGATTTTGTATGAACTGTGGGCACAGAGGTGATGAAGGTAATTGTGAGACAGTGTAAAGTGGCACAAAAGTAAAGGCCGTGTTCTGCAGCTGCAAAAACCATTTTAATTACTGCTTTGGAGATATCTTGATACTGCAGTTGTGACCATGAAATCAGCTGAAGTTTAGAAGAGAATAACATCGTAGAAGGATAAGAGGATTTTGTGGGCTGCAATTTATTTATTTGAACATTTCATTGCTCAGAACTTACCCCCAGAGCAATCTAATATTGCGTGGAATAATGGTCCACGTAGACTCACCTCAGTTCCATTGTATACTATGATTTAAAGAACAAAGACATAATCTTAAAGGGTATTTTGTTACCGCTGCTCTAAGAGAGCTAAAAAAATAGCATTAGAGAGGTTAGAGATGCTGCTTGACAAAATGGCTTTAGGCTCAAAGAGGATAGATTTAGATTTGAAATACTGAAGAAATTCTTTCCTGTGAGGGTTGTGAGGCACTGGAACAGGCTGCACAAAGAAGCTGTGGATGCCCCATCTCTGGAAATGTTCAAGGCCAGCTTAGAGGGGGCTTCAAACAACCTGGTCTACTGAAAGGCATCACTGCCCACAGCAGGGAGGTAGAACTAGGTGATCTTTAGTGTTTTTTCCTACTCAAACCATTCCATGACTTCATGACAAAGTAATCCTCCAAGTTTACTCTACAAATGCAGTACAAATGAGGTTAGAGATGTAATTGCAAAAGTCATCAAGTTTGATTCGGTGTCAGAAAAATGGTAAGTTTAATTAAGAAAGAAGTAAGCCTAAAAGACATTTTATCAAGGTATTGTTTATGAAATGTACAGTGATTGTATGTAAACTATATTGAGGGAGAAATTTTGAAACACCTGAAAGAGACCTTTGGTTGGTGGCGCTAATGCATACTCTAAGACAAGACAGAAAAAGAAATGTGACACTTTGTGTTATTGTATGTCCCTTTTTCTCAGCATAACAAGCGAAAATATATATATAAGTGGCAAAAAACCTTCCTCTCTTTCCTCACCTCCAAAAAATCATAAAACTCTTTTTTCCAACTAGCAGAAAAATGATGCGTGTAACATCTGTAATCTCAAAATGACCAAAACCACCAATTACTGTAGCAAGACAATTCAAATGCCATCTTTTGGGAAATACTATGTTACTAAATAGGGATGCATAATTAGTCTGACTGTCACTATGCATCTGTGTGCATAGAAATAACTATTGAAAGCAGTGAAATGTCTGGAGCCCAAATGTGAGAGGACCCATAAACCAAGGGTGGGGTTCTGGCAAGCACAGCATTATACAGCAGGAACACACCACCACACTTTTGCTGATTTCAGGGTTCTTGTTTTCCATTTGTAGTGCCCTTCCCTTCACATATATTCCCTTTACAGAGAGATGGTGGTTTGCACCATGTCTCTGATAGTATCATGCCATAGTCAAGCTGTCTGCTATGCCACAAATGTCAAGACTTCGTATCTCCCACACCAGAAAGCACTGAGTGGCTCAAACCCTCAAAAACCCAGGGTGGGCAGACCTTGATCTCTGCAGTTCAGGGACAAAGGGATGATGTGGTCTGAACATGCCCTTTTGTGACTACTGGCTACTTCATATTTTTTCTTTTCTAATTAATAAAGCAAGGTGCTTGAAAACAGAAAGTTAGGACCTCAGGTCTCTGTAGATTTGCTTTTGCTCTCTTGTTTGGGGTATCATTCAAGGCAATGGAGAAGCCATCTTCTGCCACCAAAAATCTAGTTCACTGTGCTCATGCTTCTGAGCAGGCTGCAGGATTTACAAGGGGGATGGAGATGTCCCCTTTTGTTTCCCTGGGATACTGAACCCAAGGCACCAGAAGTTGTGGTGCCAGTCCAGCGCCTTGGATGTCAGAAAGGACAGGGAATTATACCCAGCTAGAGCATCTCCTTCTGACTTCAGGTAGGGCAGGGCTTTGTCACTACCTGAGGGGTTCGGGGGGGCTCTTAAATACGTACACACTTCAGCAAGATTCCTCCTCTATCCCCTGCTCTTGCAGCAAGCTTGCCCCAGGCCAGCCCTCGGTGGGATGCTGGAACATTCTGGATGGAAGCAAGGCCATCAATGCCTCTCTGCTGCTGCAGGCACCTCGTGAAGATAAGTTAATTAATGTTTGTGAAAGAGGCACATTATGAGGTAAGGAATGCCACAGGAAAAAACAAAAGTATTTGGAAATTAGCATTTGAGAACAGGGCTTGGCTGGCATGCAGTAAATAAGGCCCGAAGCCACATGTTCAACAGCAAGGAAAAACAAAATGCTGAGCAGCTTGGTCCCAAAGCAGGGCTGGTGCTTCCTCAGTTCAGAACCAGGCAGCAGGCCAGTGGGAAAACCAAGCAGGAGCATTGAGGGCCCGGCACAGGCAGCAGTGCAGCCCCAGAGAGGCCCCTGCATCTCCTTGGAGTGCTTTTAATGCAGCTCGGCCTGTGTGGCTCTGTGTGAGCGTGTGTGCGACGGAATTACCCGAGGAGAAGTAAAGCAAAGCATGCTGAGAGGAAGCTGCAACCTCCCACTCCTCATGAGCCAGTGCCAGATGGTGCTGGAGGTCCACAGCAAGATCTGGCACTGGGATTCTCTGTATTCCCATTCACATCAGGGCTGTCACACGGCCTTAAGCACTGCTGGAAACTTCCACAAGAGAGGGTAATTTCAGCCTTCATCCTGTAAGTAGTGTTTTGTTTGCTGAAGGGGCTGAGTGGGGAAATGAATTCCAGCATAGAAATGTATTTCTGTGATGATGAGAGCTCACAGTGAGTTAATCATGCCAGCAGCATACTTTGCACTGTTACACAGCAGCCTTTGTCAAACTACCATAGCATTTTATTAGGACTAGGAGTCCTCCCTTGGAAATACTGTTTACATGAAGAAGGGAGGGAAAGGAAAAATGTTGTGACTGCAGTGAGCCAGATGTCCTGATTTGAGGTAAACCATAGAAATCTGGATATCTAAAATGGTCAGGAAAATATCATACGGGTGCCTCCGAGATTTATTTAGGAGTTTAATGTGAAAACCACATTTCAAATCCGAGAGGGGAAGAAGGAGGAAGTACTCTAATTTAAGTCATGAAAGAACACTGATTTATTTCTATGTGAATCGCATGTACAGGGTGACACAGCTTCCCATTGGCACCTCAATGCCAGCATGGAGTGGGTGTTAAAGGCACATAAATACCTTCTCGGGAAAAGTGCCGGCTGGATTTAAATCCAATGAAGCCAGCTTTCAGGAGGAGTGCTGAGAGGGCAATAACAAATGATTCTATTAGCATTAATGCAGTCAGCTTGTGCTATTTATAATGTAAATATCATCTGAGTATAAAAATTGCCTCATTGGCAGAACAGAGTTAAAATTCCCATTCATCACATTTTAAAATAGCCTAATTACACAATATGTACTCAGTAACTGTAAATGAACAATGTTCTTAACATAAAGATGATTAATATTGGGCAGATATCTGTTATGTGTTTTTCTGCTGATGGATAACATAAATATTTCGGTCCAAACACAAAAACTCTGAGTGAATAAAGAACTATTTACATTAATCCACAAAAATTTTCTTTTATTCCTTCAGGGATTAGGACCTTTAAAAGTACATAAAGGAAATATGCTTATATCTTATTTATTTGACCTTTGAAACATACTGTAAAAGCACCACTTATGTCTTCACACTGTTAGGGCAAACAATCCCAGGGGCTTGAATTACACACTGGTCCAAGCATAAATCCTGACCACTATCTTCAGTCCTCAGATACCGACATTGTTTTGATTTGGGATACTCAGATGCTTTTATTATTTGGATGATGCTCTTCCAATGTAGTCAGCAGAAGAGCAGCCGGAGGAGTGAAGGAAAAACCTTTTTCTGGAGAAATTATGTGAAATAATAAAAAAATCTCCTTCCCAAAGGCTATTTGAATGTAGGACTATGCAGCAGATGTAACCCTCAAAGAAGAGGTGCCCAACCTCCTGTCCACACCACAATTGGCAAAGGTAGTCTCCCAGTCACCACTATCCCCAGAGTGAGTGTGTTTCCTCTGGGGACCTCATGCTCTAGAAGAGAGATTTATGTCCCATCTCATCAATGGGAGGATTTTCAAAACAGCTATTTCCCCACCTGCCTTGTCTTCAAGTTACTACGAACCCAAGAAACCGTCTCAGAACCTCCCTACTGAGCCAAACAGAAGATACAGGTGTTCACCCAATGTACAGAAGCATGGTTTAAACCCTGGCTTCCCCAGTTCAACCTAAACCACTCATCCTTGAAAAATACTTTATTCCGTGGTTGTTGATGAGGGTGAACCTCCCTGCCAGAGCACATGCTGCTCTGCTTTAGGGATCACTGACACAGAATGTATCCACCAGGGAACTGTGATGTGTTCTTTACATCACAACTCGGACTATTGCAAGAAAAATCAATTTCAACACATTATGTCATTGCAAGTAGGGCAGCTGATGTACCTACTTACCTTATCTCATCCCATCCCTACATTTTAAAAAATTTCCCTTTGAAAGCAGATGGCTTTCTGCATTCAGCTGGAAGTTATGCCAGAATTTATATCACACATGGTTAGAAAGCAGTGTAAGTTTATTCATGGCCAGTTTGCATCACTTATTCTTATGCCCATGGAGTCTGTGCTTGAATAACTCCATTCAGGAAGTCCCAGGAGAGATGAGAGCCCTGTCAGGGATTCTCTCTCTCCCATTCTAACTCATTATTCTCATAAGTAGGGAACAAAGTTTGACAGATACCATGACTGTCACACAAAACCAGATTGCTCACAAAAATCACTTGGAATTATTTAGATTTCAAATAATGCACAAGAACACTGGACTATTGTTCTGAAATTCATGTCAGAGTAAAACAGCCCTCAACACCACTATACTGCTCTAGACAGTCACACTTGGAGGCACTTTCTCTACAAACTACCATGCCTTGTAATTCTGCCTTTTGTGCCACTGAGTCTCCCACTAACTCAAAGGACTCTGCACAACTCAGCAGGATAAGCAAGGCAGGCTGGTAATGATGTAAGTAAAAATGGCAGTGAGTGATGCCTCGTCTCCATTTTGAGCACACCCTTGTTCCCCTGCTCAGTTCTCAGAGGTTGAAAACCATCTACTACCAGGCACCATACCTGCTTTTTAAAAATGCAGCATGTCACATTCCCCCAGACCCATTGCCCCCTTCAGACAGCACACAGATGTGCCTGGTGATGCTACCACGTACCTGAAGAGAGGACAGGACCCTGGAGGCACCTGAGCCTCCCTTTGCTGCATCAGCCCTCCAGAGATCTTCCAGGGAACCATTGCCAGTACTGAAGTGGAGTTTGTCATGGATCTGCTGCAATTTCCAACCCAAATATTTTCAAAATCTACTTTATCATGAGGCTCGCCATTATGGAAACAAAAAGTAGTTTCAGACTAGTTTTTTTTTTATGCAACCATGTCATCCAACACTTCAGATTTTCTACAAGAGGGTTGGCTGGGTTTTCTTTGTTTTCATTCTCAGTTTACATTATATTTTTTGTATCAAAAATGTTCTCAATTAAGAGTTTTATGTAATGTCCATATGCAAAGGACTCTACCTCATCATATTTGACAAAGCTGCTGACAGTAGGCAATGAAAGGAGATTACAGGGTTACAAAGGACAGAACTGTCACTGCCAGCACTTTTCAGGAGTATGCAAATGTATAGCCAAAAGCCTTATTCTTCAATAATCTTTCTGAAACAGATTGTTCCCTCTAATCCATTATGTAGCCTAGAAAAAAAATTAACTATGTTGCTGATGTGACTTGTGGAGACACTAGAAGGATCATCCTCTTCTGCCCAGGGATTCCTCCACACTTCATAGACATTTGTGCCAGTGCCTGCCTACTGCAGGGATGGGGGAGGAAAAAAGAAGGGTTTGAATATTAGGAGGCTCAAATAAACGTATTCCTAGGTAGGCTTTTCTTATCACTATAGTCTGATAGAATAAATTCTACAGATGAGAGAGAGAAAGGAGGGAGAAAGTCAGACCATGACCCTTTTTACCCACATCCCCACAACTACAGATATAAGGGATATAATTTTCAAGAGAGAATGAATAAGCATGGTGCAAAAAAATATAACTTTCAATTTGGCTGAGTCTGTTGTTTGTAAGAATTCTCATAAACACTGCCTAACTTCCAAGAGATACAACTTTCCTGTAAATATTTTGCTCCTGAGACACTTGTGCACATGGCTCTGCCACCTGATTTGAGACACTCTGATGTCTGTACCTTTGTCTCTGCTAATAACTCTTAGCAACACTTCAGGTGTGTTCCTGGCTGAGGCTGGAGAAGCTCCCAGACACCCACTGCCTTGGCAGATGGGGAATTCACTTGCTATTTCACCTGCTAGGCCTGACCCAGAGGCATTTTGGAGAACACCAGCTGCTTTGAGCCTCTGCAAAATCCTACTGCAAAAGGGTTGCAGAGGAAATCACCTTTTTCCATGCTTGGTTCCACTTATGAACAAAAAGAACCTGAAAACCCATAGGTAGGACTCTTTGGTAAAACTCTGCTTGAACCAGAACTTGTCCCAAATTATCTCTCTGGATCAAAATTGCATGACAGTACACATCTTACACATCCAGTGGTTATTTAAGGGGGAGGTGAAACACACATCCTCAATGCCTCAGCTGCACATCTAAGGTATCATATCCTCTGTCTCCTCCTTATGAGTGGCAGTCACTACATAAGCAGCAAAAAATATTTACCATGCAAACAAAATTGTATGTGCCACTGCCTTGCTTTCCAAAAATGGTCCTGTGTGTACTGCAATTTATTCCATTTATCTGTCAATTTATTCCATTTATCTGTAATTTGAAAAACTAGAGTTGAGTTGTGAAATTTATCCAAAAGAAAGAGAAAAAATACTGAGCTCTGCACTGAGGATATTGTATTATTGTAACTGAAGATGAAAAACTTGCTTTAGTTGAGTTGATAAAGACAGACAGATTTAGCTACAAGTCTTCCAGGCAAAAGATGACCAATGCTCCTCTAAAATTCTGAAATCTTTCTTTTGTTTCTCTCACTAGAAATGCAAAAGAAAACATGAGAATTCGAAAAAGTGCATCTAAATTCACAATGAAATGAAATTCAGAATTGCTTCATTTAAAGCTGATTGCTGGAAAATAAGCTGAAACAACAGTATCTGGAATAAAAATAAGTATTGAAATAGGCACTATGGAGTAAACTTTCCCTTTTTTCTAACTACCTCACAAATAAGATACTTTACAAGGTGGTTGTTGCCTTTCAAGGAAAATCAGGTTCCAGCATTGCCATTTCTTTGTGACTTAGCAGAAAAAAAACCATCACAGGAACACTGGGGGAAGCAATCTGACTTTTCCAGCAGAGATAACACATGCAAATGGGGCAGTGCTCTCAGGGAAATGATGAGAGCAGGTTGCATCCCTGGCTTTTATGAAAGATACCTTTCAATCACACAGCTTACTTTCATGCTGCTTTGGCCATGGCAGTCAATAGAAAAGCATGCCAAATGGATTAGAAGAATAGAGTGACATAGAGCCAGCCTGAGAAGTGACTTTTTGAGCTATTTGACAAGAAATGGAAGGTAGGACTGTAAAGATAACTGAATTTAATATTTCAAAGTTGTAATTATAAATGATGAGTGCACTTGGAAAATGAAAAGAATTTTCAAGGAATAACCTCTCAGAGGAGGAAGAAAAGAGAAGAATGACCCAGCAAGAGCACAGGTAACAGTGAGTTACCTAAAAATGAAAATAAGTGTAAGAGGATACAAATAACAAATATCTAAAAGACACTGAAAAAGAGAAATGGAATTACTCTTTCTCATTTGTCCTTGTTCCTTCTATCTAATTGCCTTTTTACATTGATTTGATTGCTGGGCTGTCTTCTTTCCTGGTCAATGTGGCCAGGTGGCCAAGAAGGCCAATGGTTCCTGACCTGTATCAGCAATAATGTGGCCAGCAAGAGCAGGGCAGGGATTGTCCCCTGGCCCTGGTCAGGCTGCACCTCAAATCCTGTGTCCAGTTCTGGGCCCCTCAGTTCAGGAAGGACATTGAGGGGCTGGAGTGAGTCCAGAGAAGGGCAATGAAGCTGGTGAAGGGTCTGGAGCACGAGGGCTGTGAGGAACAGCTGAGGGAGCTGGGGGTGTTTAGCCTGGAGAAAAGGAGGCTCAGGGGTGACCTTATCACTCTCTACAACTCCTTGAAAGGAGGCTGTAGCCAGGTGGGAGTCAGTCTCTTCTCGAAGTAACAAGGAATAAGACAAGATGAAATGAACTCAAGTTGTGGAGGTTTAGATCCAATATTAGGAAAAAATTATTTGAAAGGGTTGTCCAGCATTGGAACAGTGGCCCAGGGAAGCTTTGGAGTCACCACCCCAGACGACACTTAGAAGCTATGCATCTCTGGCAGCCTGGGACATGGTTTAATGGTGGACTTGGATAAATGCTGGATAAATGGACTGCATGATCATATAGGTCTTTTCCAACCAAAATGATTGTATGATTCGAACTATCAGATTTCTTTCTTTTTGCTGTTGCTTTTCCTCTTGATGCCAGGAAAATGAAATATAGAAATACAAGATACTAAAATCATGCCAGAAATACAAATTTAGTAAACAGTCTGAGGGAATCTAGAAGAGAAGTAAAAACACACACATATAAATAATGTTGTATATAATATATATAACATTATGTAAATTATATAAATTATATATAGTATAAAAATAGATATATATGTGTAGTTTTGGTCATTAAATTCTGGATTAGAAATAGCAAATTATTGAAATGAAGCTATTATCAGAATTCACATGAATAAGAATCACAAATGTATAAAGCTATCTTTACGATGGATATTTAAGAAGAATATCACTAAATAAATAAGAACTGTGAGGTGCCTGCAAGCAAAGACCCATTTATCTTGGTAGGACTTAGAAACCAGAATATCAGTGACAACCTCTGGAGACAGTCCAAAATAAATGGATAAATAGAACTAATCCATTTACTTTTGTACAAATGTAAATCATTTGTACCCGAACAAACTGAGGCATTCCTGGGTTCCAACATAGGAACATATGTGTTCTCCACTATCCACACATACTGTGTAAAATGAGAAATGGAGTATGATTTCATTTCACAAGAGCAACTTTTTCTTAGGAAAAACTGAGACACAAATAGGATAAAACCAACAATCCTTCAAAACATCTTAGATTTGTGGCAAGTTCTGCACTTTCTGAAGAAGTAGTTGATATCCAAAATCAGAATTACATAATAGACTGGCTTCATGCAAAGCTGGATCAACTAGTCCTGCTTAAATCAGGAGCTACTGCTCTGTTCCATTATTCCCTTTCTCCAGTTAATTTTCTGACTCCCATTCTGCCATTGTTCACTGAGGCCCACACTGCAAACGGGACTGGGGAGATGAGCAACAGCAATATTCCTGCAGTGTCAACATTCCTGCAGTGCCTGGGGATGGGAAAGCCGAGGAGGGGAAAAAGTGGTCTCTACCCACGGCATTTGTGAGGGGGGGATTTGTCAAGCTAGCATCACAGTGAACAGCAAGGCTTTGTGTAGGAAACTCTATGAGGTGGCAAAAAACTCCAGAAAGTCCTTCAAGACACAGAAGTGTGGTGGTCATCCATGCCTGGTCACTGTAACACAGACATAGCTGACTGTCTCATTCTGCTGATCTTCTACAAGTGTGAAATTCATTACTCTGTAACAATTGGTGTTCCCTGCAGAAATTATAAGAAATATAAATGCTAGAATGTTTAATTTTATTTTACTCTTTACTTTAAGTTATCTGCAAGGACAAAACCACTTCAAAACCAGGGGGGAAAAGTCACAGCACAGGTGGGAAGAGATGCAGACATTATAAACTCTCCAAAACTGAATCCAGTGAGGGACATGATGCAACAGGCTTCTTCAACTCTATCACCAGAAAAAGAAAGGCAAGAGATATATGGACATGCTGAGGAATTGTACAGGAGAGTTGGTGACAGAGAAAATGGGAAAAAACAAGCTTGATGCCTTCTTTCCTTGGTCTTTATGGGTAAAACCAGTCTTCAGGAATCCTAGGTTCCCAGGGCCAGTGGGAAAGTCTAAAGCAAGGAAGAGCAGATTAGGTATCATTTCAAGGAAGTGGGCACACACGAGTCCATGGGGCCTGGTGATGAACCCATCAGTGCAGAGGGCACTGGCCAGTGTCATCATAAGGTCAATCCTGATCATCTTTGGAAGGTCATGTCAACTGGGAGAGGATCCTGATGACTAGAAGAAAACAAATGTGAGCCCCATCTTCAAGCAGGGTAAGAAGGAGGATTCAGAGAATTACAGGCTGGTCAGACACACCTTCATCTCTGGAAGGTGATGAAAAAAGCCAGTGTCCTTAATACCTTCTTTGCCTTGATCTTTTCCAGTAAAACCAGATCTTAGAAATACCTGGGATTGGATGTGGCTTCCTCCTTGAAGGGAAAAAGAACTATAAAAGACCTAATATTACACCAAGTAAATGGTCACTCTTAGTATCCTTGTCTGAAGTATAGAAAAATATTTAAATTGAGGAAACAAAAGGTTGTATAATGAATATTTTTAAAGATAACTTGAATAAGTATGAAAATGCATCATATCACATTGAATTTTCAAGATAGAGGCATAATTCTACTCCAGCCAACCCAGTCCATCCCTTAGAATTTACACTCACATATGTATGTTTGTTTATTTGTTTGTTTGTTTGTTTGTTTCTAAATGTAATATAATGTACAGGAAACTTTGTGCTTTAGGGTATTCAACGAGCATCATGGAAAAGAAATCCCTGGCCTTTACCTGAATTTAGTGTTATTAGTTCTGCTGAAAAATGGACATTTGATTTTTCCTGCAACCATTTTTTGTCTTTTGTCGATTTTGTCAAACTCTCCAAAACAGAGCAGATTATCATCATTATTATCTGATTATCATCTATCACACCCTTATTTCTTCTAAATGTTCATGCAGACAAGGCAATTACACATCTCTGATGCAGTAACAATAATTTTGAGCAGGGCCAGCACGCTGCCTCTGCAGTCTGAGACCCTCTGAAATTTGTGTGGACTGAGATGACCCCTTGGGCAAGGTCAGCAGAATCTCAGCCACTTGCTCCCCAACCAGCTTAGCCAGTAAGGAGATTATGGATGAACTCAGGGAGTTTCTGAGTGCTTAACCCAATGAGAGCCCTTCTGTGTTTTGCACTCCCAGGCCCATGAAGATGTGCAGGGCTGAAGAGGTTGTTCCATTCTTGGTATGAGTGCAGTGCTTGGTGCTGAATTATTATCTGCCAGAACAGCTGGTTAATAGGGAACAGTCCAGCGTTGTTTGTTTACAAACCAGCTTATAAATGATGAGCACTACTCTGTCACTTTCTAAATCCATACATTGTAAAGAGGAAAAGCCAAGTTAACAATGTATCTGTCAAGATATGATTCACCTTACCTGCCCCTGTATTAAGAAACATATATTGAATGCAAAGACTTTTTTTCACAAACAAAAACAATGTTCAAAGCCTGGTGTAATACTTATTTCCTTCATTTTTAGAGTAGGCAATATTAATTTTATCATATTTATATTTAGGATGGGTGATAACAGTGTGATTTTTTCCATTGGATGACTGCAGTTTTATCTACCTGTTTAGGAGGATGACAAATGTAATGGAAAACTCTAACAGATTGACAGATCACACCTGGGTAATTTCCAGGGTGTTCCAGCTCTGCTACTCCTCCCTGTGCCCTCCCACTCCATGTGTCACTGTTGTACACTTCCACCCTGCTCTAACTTCCCACACAAATCCTTTTGACTGATGGGGAGTCCAGTGGATCATCCAAGGTGTTTCCTTCAGCATCCTGGTGGGCTTCAGATGTGCCCATCACCTTCAGCACTGTAGTGTCCATGCTCCTGCCAGTGAATATCCCATCTCCTGATGTTCACTGAATGGTTCATTGCCACTTTCTCCTTTTCCCCCTCACCCTCTTTCTGCTCTTCTTTTCACCACTGCTGCCTACCTTTCTCCACCCAGTCTCCTCCCAAACAAACACCTGGTTAACCCTGTTGTACCACATTTATTTCCAAAGGTCTGACACCACTACGTGTACAATCTCAGCATTAAATGTCATTAATGATATGATTTCCTGGGCACAGCTGCCCTTACAAGGCTCAATTCCCCAAAAGATCTTGAATTCCCCTTGAATTACCTGGTTCATACTAGTTTCAGCTGGCTTGTCCTGTATGCTTTCTGAGGCACAATGTCTTGATTCCCCTATTCAGCTTCAAGTAAGCTCAAGCACTGTCTTGTCCCATATAAAACTTTCTCCTGAAACATGTTTTTTCTCACCCTGGTTTTTTTTTTGGGTTCACAGCACATCCTGATCTCCCTTCCCAGTCACAAGTCATTAGCCTGAACATGTCCTTGGGACACCATCCTGCTTCCTGCAAAGGCACCATCCCAACACCATCCTTATGCTCTGCAACCCACAAAGCTTTCCTGGTGTTGGAGGGACACCACCAGTCTGGGCACCGCAGCAGGCGCAGGACAAGGGACGGTTCCAATCTCCTATTGACCGGAGGCTGCACAAAATATCTCTGGGCTCAGGTGTGCCTGGATCTGCCACTGCTGGAGGTGGGTTTATCTATGTCAAGGTTTGTGCTTGAACAGATGTGCACACTGCTGCTTTGTTTCAGGGAGGAAACAAATTTTCTGGGTGATACAGCTTTGCTGAGGATTGGCCAAACCTGGGTTTGGCTAAAAAGAGGAGGAAGAAAACCAGAGAATTTTTCTGCATTACTTGACACCTGATGGGGAAAATGCAATTTTCCTTTCTAAGTATCTGGGAAAAGTATTTTCTATTGGCAAATATTTTGCTTAGAGGTGATAAATCATTTATTGTAATAATTTTAGCAGGAATACAAGTTTTGGGAGACCTCTCTTATCTTTGCAGCCAATCAGTTCTCCCCCTCAGACACTGGCTGCAAATTCAAGACAAGTAATTTTGTGAACACAAAAACTGGATGTTATAATCAGGACACCTGATGAAAGGGTAAAGGAAAACACAGAAGAAATCTGGGCTTCCTTTGAAGGGCAAGTGCAACTATTAAAAACAGGGGGTGATGTTTTACTACAAAAGCACAGAGGTACAGGAATTTATTTTTATTCCCATAATTTATAGAACATTTTATGAAGACAGCTGGCCAGTGTGAAAGGAGTCACTTGCACTATTGATTGATCTTCCTTCCCAACACCTAAACTAAATGAAATGCTAGTTGAGCAGAAAAGTCTGAGTAAGCATTTTCTGTGTAAGAGGGTTTTTTGTATTATCTGGTATCAATAAAGACCTGATTATGTTCTTACCTGATATCAGTAAAGATCTGACTATATCCTTTCCTGATCTCTACTTCATAGGAAACATTTTTAAAGGTTATCATTGCTCGTGTCAGTGACATTTCTACTCAGCTCTGTGCCACTCCTGCTCCTTCCTTTGCTGCCATGGCTGCATTCCCTGTAATCTTATCCAAAAGGTCCTTCTGTGTTGTTCCTAGTTCAGTAATCTACTGTGGTAACAAATCATGGACAAGGGTACTATTTATAGAGGTAGTTGAAGGAAGGAGATTAATTAAAGGCCATTTTGAAAAGAAGATGGTCCCATTCCTTTAAAATAGAGGTATCAAGACCATGCAGCTGTAACTGCTTTGGGAGATTTACTTTTGCTTTTAAAGCAGATGTCTCTGTTGTGATTTAATTATGAATAAACTGGAATAGCTGGATGCTATGGGAAATCTGCTGCAAAAGCAGATGCCAGGCAAACTGTTTTAGTTCATACAAAGCACTTGTAAACTGCAGAGGGTTTTGGCCTCTTTTAGTTAAACCACAGAGCCTGTAACATATAGTGTTTATTGTTTATTTAATGCAGTTTGGGAAAAGCAACTTATTAAGGAATGTTGAGATTGTCCCATTCCCTGACTTGTCTTGTCCTTCCCTGAAGAACAATTCAAGGATCTTCTGCTCTTTTTTGATATATAAAATCAGGCACAACCAGGTCAGTACCTTATTAGTACTAAGCACATTTTCAGTCAAAAAGAAAGGTAATGCAAACATACAGGTTTGGAGAAAATCTTAAGCACAGCTGAGACCTTCAAAGTTCTTGTAAGACCAAATTGCTTTGACTGGCCTTTCATTTTATGCTGAACTGAGGTTTTTTCACTAAAAGATGGAACTTCTAAAACTACTCTAAGCAGACTTTTTCTAATTTCCCTCCATCCCCAAAATCTTGCCTCACAGTGACTACAGCAAAGTTTTGGGCAATTGCAGTAGAACAACAAGGAAGAAAGTGTGTCCCTGGAGGTCTGGGAGTTGTGACACTGGTGCATTGGAGATGGATATGGGATAAAATATGGAGATCTCTTATCTTTTCCCCAGAAGACAGGATTTGGGTCCAGGATTAGATAGCCAAATGCCTACATTCAAGTAGCCTTCTATAGACATCCATTTGCATTAATGAGAACTGTGATGCCTTGTTCACATAAGGACATTAATTTACTTATCTTAAATTGAGCTAAGCCACATCCCACCATTAGTATGTTTTACAAACTGATTAAAGGCTAAAGGATTAATTTAGTTTTTGTAACACCAGCTGATGAGGTGGGAGCATCTATAGAGTTGCTATGATCGTGATGGAATCCTTAATGTTGAAGGGCTGTAACCAATATTTAAACAATGGAGAGCAGTGCTGTTTATGTCTTGTGGCTGCTCTGAGCATGGTTTGCTTTAACAGAGCTTGTGCTTCAGGTGGTTTGGGTTGCTGTTTCCAAGATATACCTGTCCATCTCTTGGTCCTTCTGCCTACACAGCCAAGCAAGCATGCAGGAGCACCATTAAGGGCAAGCTTCTGCTCCCTGCAAGTGCATCTTTGAACCCAGCAATGAGGAGCACTAACTTTACTCCAGGAGTTTTGGTGAGCTTGTGTCTTTCTGCATAATTTCAGTCTGGCTGCTCAGTAAAGTGTGTAGGAGAAGCAACAGAGATTTGCAGGGGCCTGTCCAATTGCAGCCTAATTTTCTGACTTGACAGCAGAAGCACTGAAATTCTCTGAGGGGTTTTCCTCATTTCTGTGTGCCTGTGTGGAGAGAGGCATTTCACCTCTCCCCAAGCGGTGCAGAGCTCCTGTCAGCCTCAGCAAAACAGCTGCTTCCCTGGAGAAACCGTTCCTAGCAAGCACATACTGCTGTGGAGCAATAAGGCAATTGGCTTAAAATTGCATTTTTTTACTTGAAAAATGTATGTGGTTAATATTCCATTCTGCATATAATTATTAATCTGTATTTCAGCTTTTCTTTAATCTATTTCTAGGCAAAGTAGGGATGAAAACAGGACTTTATATAACCCTGACGAAAGCATCTGTCAAGTAACAGGAAAGAAATAAGTACAAGAGACTTGTTAATAAAACAGTAAAACTATCTGGAGACATAGCATTAAAACGAGGGAGCTTAGTGCTCTAATTAAACCATCTGCTTTTAAAATTGATTTTCTTTAGCAACTGACTTGATTGCTGGGGCATCATCCCTGTGTGGCACTGAGCTGAGCCCCTGGACTTGCCTCAGTCAGTCTCCCCTGGCCATGGAGGCACTGTCCTCCACACCAGCTGTTTCAGATGGTGCAAAGCAGCCCCCAAAGCCATTGTTCTCATGCAGGACTGCTCCAAAGAGGTGACTCCTGTCCCAGGGTGGGTGATGTCACCTAAGCTAGGGCCACTTCTACCTCATCCATACACCTCCTCCACTAGGGTCTATGCTGAAACAGTAAATGACAGGCCCACCGCTTGAGGGATCAGAGAGGAGGAATAAAGTAACCTTTCTCTATCCACTGAAGAAATGTCCTTGGTTTAAGGATAGTGACTACTGACTAGTTTATAACATGAAACAATAAATATTTGCAAGTTTTGATCCAGGGCATAACTGGAACACCTTTGCAAATTTAAAGCTTTGTGAAGAAGTCAGTCCCCATGTCATTCAGCTCTACTGAAGCACCATCAGGTGTCCACTGCCCAATTTATTTTCCACACATAACATGCTTTCACTGCAGATGAGCAGGTTTTCCTACTTTCTTGTTGTGTTTGTCTGCTTTTCCTGGCATGGTGTGCAGGAGAAGCAGAAATGTCATTTCTATCACCACAGGCATGAGGACCATGCTCACTGTTGACTTCTTTTTACTGATTGATCTTTCATCAATCTAATGAAATAAAATAAGAACCTGCAAATGTCAACCACTGGGATCCAACGCTTGCAAAAGCAAACATGCAGGAGCCTCCCTAGCAGGAAAGCAGGCAGCAGTGGGAGTAGCTGACCAGAGCCAATGTGCAGAGCTGCTGGGAAGCAGTGGCACAGGTTACACGTACTGCCTTACCTGCCCTCACTGAGCTCAGCCTTGTAAATCCAGAGAGTAAAGCTGAAAGCATGGGAAAAGCCAATTAAATGCAGCACTCAATTAAAATCCCTCTAAAAATTTTTATTAGTTCTGTGCAAAACAGTTTACTCATCCTTTTACTATTCTTCTCAGTTTCTCTATGAGGAAAGACTGTCCAGGGGAGCTGAGAAACCAAGGTGCAGGGTAATTTGGGAGCCTGGGAAATTAACCCTTTATGCGCCAGTTTGATGTGGTCTAAAGAAAGTCCTGAGCTGCTGCCTGCATGCTCAGCTACCCTGAGAGGAATCATAGAACCATAGAATATTTGGCTGGGAGGGACCTTATGGACAGTCTGGTTCAGCCTTTCTTGGCAAAAACATGGTCTAGACAGAATGGCCAAGGACACTATCCAGCCAAATCTTTAAACTGTCTGATGCTGGGCAATCCACCATTATCCTGGGGAGATTATTCCAATGGCTGATTGTTCTCTTTGTGAAAAATTTTCCTCGTGTCTCTGGTCAGAATCTCCCCAGGAGTAACTTTTAATCCTTACCCCTGGTATTTTCAGTGTGACTCCTTGTAAAAAGGGAGTCTCCATCTTCTTTATAGTCACCCTATAAATAATGGTGGCCCCCTTCTCTTCTCAAGGTTGAACAAGTACTTTTCCTCATGTGGAGTCTTTCTAGTCCTTAAATTATCTTTGTGACCCTTCTCTGGACCTTCTCCAGCCTGCCCACATCTCTTTTTGCCTAGTGAGGACCAAAACTGAACACAGCATTCCAAGTGTGGGCTCACAAGTGGGATAATGACTCCTTTTATTGTTGTTGATGCTGCCCTTGTTGATGCAGAAGCAGCTTCCTCGGCTTGAAGTGATTTCTGACCACCTCCTGGGGCAAAAGAATCGATCCTAGCCCAAAGAGCAGCAAACAGTTAAAAATAATCCCTCTAAAGCTTCCTGCAAATGGTAGGAATTGCTGTTTGAGCCTTTTGTGTTGTTTTCTATATCTGCAAAAGCTTGGTGTTGGCAAAAAGACACAGAGAAGGTGGTCTGTCTCTAATAACTTTTATTTTCTTCCTCTTCAGCTGTGCCAAGAGGAGCCTACTGTGAAAATATGTCTCTAAAATTAAAGCTAATTTATCGGGAGCACCCCTACTTATTCTCTTTAATTTTAAAAGCAGCCTTATCTTGCATTAACAGAGGCTTGAACAACACATTCTTTACAGGCAGGCTTGAAGTGCTCATAATGCAAATGGATGACAACAGGATCACACAAAGCTCCTGGATGCTCCTCCAAGCAGATGGATCCCATCCAGCCCCCAGTCAGAGTCCAGTGGGGCAGGAAACACACCCTGTGGTAGGGCTTGTACCCTAGAGCACCCAGCACCATCCCATAGCCCCCTCCTGACACCGCAGTCAGCATAGGGTGCCCCCCAGGTGCCCATGGACCCTGGCATTAGAGACAGAGGGCCCTGCCAGCCCCTGACCTCCCTCACCTGGCTGAGTAAATCCCATGGGCTTCACAGCCCCAGTGATGGGTGATGGCTCTGCCAGCGTGCTCCCCATGATGAAACTGCTGCTGCTGCTGCAAGCTGGTTTGGTCAGTCTCAAATTTTGTGTTTGCTGGGGAGAGGAAGAGGAAGGCACCCACAGAAGACAGCTGGTGCCTCACAGACAACAGAAGATGCCATGTCAATGTTCAGACTGGGTAAAATACTTAAAGGTGGCATGAGTATGTAAAGCCAGCGAGTTTCAGCTGCAAGGATCTCCATGCCTGGGAGTGGTGCCGGGCCAGGGAAGGCTCCCCAGACTCAGGGTTTGGTTTCACAATGTACACATTGTCTGTGCTGTCCTCTAGATGTCAGTGACAGACAGCACATCCCAGATCCCTGCTTCCATCACACCCTCTCATGGCTGGGCCAGGCCCTTCCCTCCTTCCCTTTCCCTGGTTTCATTGTCTCTGATACAGGACTGACACTTTGTGGCAGCGGCAAAGGATTCATCCTCCAAAGCAAGCCAAGATGCAAATCCATGACTTCCATTTTCTGACAAGGCCAGTTTTCCAAAGGATGAACTTGGTACCATGGTGTCTCACCATGCACTGATGGACCATCTGGATGTCCACGAAAGCATGGCTGTGCTTTCCCAAAGCAGGTGTGCTCTCCTCAGAGGTGATCAAGATGGGGAATGCCCCACCAGGGTCTGCTGGGGGTGTTACAGCAGGACCTTCCAGCAATGGATAGCTAAGGAGGTGCAGGAGAAGGAGAAGGCTATTCAACAACTTCCTGCACTAATTTATACGACGTGAACTTATTATTAATGGAACTGCTGGTAAAATAGTTTTCCATCAAAGGCTTTCTTGATAAAAACTGAGATGAGTGAAAGTGCACATTAAAAAAAGTCAACATATTTGCCCTCTTTGGGGCTTCTATATTTCAAGAAAAATGCAAAAAAATAAATATTGCATTGGCTTGTTTTCTTTATTCTACAAGGAAAGTGAGTGACATTTTTCCAAACATCCCTAATGTAAATATCTTCAGTTAGCACATTGTGAAGACTAGAGACCTCATTCTCTAACTTCACCTTTTTTTCAGTCCCCCACCTCCCTTTTTATTCCCCAGAAGGTGAAAGAGGTCTTCAGAAAGGTAGAACAATTATATAGTTTGCCTTTATTGATCCCCTATAGTGCTAACTCTCTAAGAGCATCTTTTATAAGAACTGCTGCTGATTGGTTGAAGATATTGCTAAGATACTGTAATGTAGTTGGGTGGGATAGAGAAAGCTAAGAAAACCTGAAATATTTTTCTAGTTTCAACTGTTACCGTCTCTGAAGATAGTTTAATATAAATTTTAGGTCATCCTAACCCTGAGAGGATGTTGAGCAGGTCTTCATTGTAAAGAAGGTCCTGTAAAGTTACAGCGATCAAAATTCCCACCAGTCTTTAGCTAGGAAAAGCTGCTGAAGCAGTCACCATTTCACGTGTCATTCTCCGTGGTTTTAGGACATATGCAACAGTGGTTTTCTTCCTATCATTATTATTAAACATAAAAGTTTATGTCCCACTGGGGTTTGGAGAGCATGAACTCCACAGCACCATCTTGATGCATCTACTCTGGGGGCTTTTGGCTGCCACAGTGAGAGGTGTTTTCTGGTGAGCTGTAGATTGCAATGGCAATTGATTACCCTGGGAAGAAGATCATCAGTATGTTTGTTACATTTCCCCTTATAAAATATCCCAAAATTTCTCATTCATCTTCATAACCTCTCAGCTGGTGACACAAGGCAGAAAGACTGATGTGAAGCTGGGGGTGGTGGCAAAGAGAATGCACAACGGCACAGAGATTACATTTGAAGGTACAAAAAGGTGTAAAGCAAGGAGAGAAGACTGGAAATTACTCTGATAAATGTGTTGGAAGTCTAGGTAGGATGGTACAACAAGAGGTGGGGGATTCAGTTGTAGGAGCCTGCTGGGAGATGCATGCAGGAAGCATGGTTGGAGCAAACACCACAAGAGTGATTTTGCTGAAACAAATGCAGTGATTTTGCTTTGAAATTAGGAAATCCAGGTAGCAGCACTTTGCTGAGGGTGAATAAGAAGCAGCAGCAAGAACTGTCAGAGAAGGTGAAAGAGGGAGAGCCTGAGCCCTGTGCAGAAAGAGCAGGCAGCATTCAGCAGCTGAAAAGAAGGAGACAGATTTTGTACATGCTTGGGGAAAAGTGTTCGTTGCCCTTTGTCTTGCTCACCACAGCCCACAAACAGAACCATGACCACAGCAGATCTCAGGCCCCTCACATACAGGATCTTATGCTGGAGTTGCTGTGTCTGCCAAGGATAGTCATGTTCCTTGCTCCAGCTAGTGAGAATTCAGATCTGCCTTTACAAACATTTTTTTAATATATATGTCTACCTATTAAACTGAAATAAAATTTTAAATTTTTTAAAAGGTGGCTGGCTACCCATGGTCTTTTCCAGATCTATATTTTACTCCTGCAGCTGTTGTAAGTTCAAGGAGCACATCCCTGGCCATCGATTTTTCTGACACCTTTGAATTAACTGAAAGTTAAAGTCTGTCAAGAGAATGTTTAATTCATGTATTTAGCAAGCACAGTTCTTTCATCTGCCCACACAATATGCCAGGAAATATGCTAAATTGGAGCAATAGCTCAATCAGGGCTAAAATGAGAAACTGTTGAACAGCAACACTTCTGCCAACACAGTAAGAGCAAGTATCAAGATCATCTCTAATTATGAATTCTGCTAGCTGAAGTAATTAAAGAGCTCATTTCTGGACTTGCTTCATGAAGCTACTCCATGCTATTGACTAGTGGGAATCTCCTTATCCTGGGGATCTCAACTGGCCCTGGATGTCAGTGGTGCCATCAGGACAGTTGGACTCTGCACTGGCTCAGCCACTTCTTCTACCTGACAAAAGCATAGCTAAGGCAGAAGAAACCAACTCATAGGACAGCTAATTCCTGCAAGGAAGATTTATTCAAATGAAAGAACAACCAGGACAATCAAGACAAGTGGATCACAAATAAACTTCAGCTGGAATTTGGGAGAAAGTTTCTTTTTTGCTGTAAGAGAAGCAGGATTTTGAGACAACCTTCTAACTAGCACAGCAGAGCCAAAAAACCACAGGAAAAAAAATCAACCCAGACCCAATGTTGTGCTTTTAGCTGTAGCTGTGTAATTTTATGACATAGATTCTGTGGCAACAGAAACAGCAGAGGACTTTTCTCTGTAACCCAAGTATCTTCTCTAGGCTGATTATTTAATGCAGACCATAAAATTTGTTGCGTTGAAATGCTGTCCTCTCTGCAGGTTTCAGTAGGTATAAGTAGGTTTGATGGATACTCACACTTTGCTCAGAGCACAAATGTTCCAAAGGACATGAAATGGCCACTTAGGGCTTAAGTATTATAGTCCAGCTGGAGCAGCACTGATGCTACAGCAATTTACCTTAATGACTCAAGAGCATATTTCACAGCAATGCTGTATAGCTCTTCTGACCTAAAAGCCCTTTCATGGCTTAAACTTAAATTTATGCCACTCGCAGGATATATCTAAAAGAAAAAAAAAAAGCATATCCATCAAAATCAGGAATAAAACCGGAGGATTTGAAGCTATGAAAACCCAGAGATTAAAACGTGCTGAAGGAAAATTATACCAAGAGTGCCAATGATTATAGAAGTCTCACAGTAGGAAGAGCATTACCCTGGGGGTCAGCAGTGGAAGCCATTAAACAGACATTACTGGGTGCAGCGTGGGAGGGCAGCAGCAGGATGACCAGACTCTGCAGCACCAGTCAGAGCCACTGCTTGTGGGACCACAGCCACCTCAGCAAGCAGTGTTCCTGTCTTTTGGAGATGGCACATGGCTATGTCACTGCTCCAGGTAGGTGATATCACCAAAGGACTCTGCAGACAGCCATCAGGCAATAGCTGAAAGAGGACAATATGGGTGTGTGGGCAAAGAAAACTGAAGCAGAAAAGCTGGAGCCCTGTCCAGATATAGCTTTAATTAGAAAATCCACAATTAAATGATAAATGTTATCTATCCGAACACATTCATGTGCTGCTCGTATCATGCTCAAGAGTGATTCAGCTTTCTTAATTCTCACGCCTGAAAGACTGACCTCTTCACACCCACATCCTTCCCACCTCCCTCCATTAAGTGTGTAAAACTGTGAAATTCAGAGTATATAAAGGAAAATGAAGGGAAGAGCTGTTAACCTTACCAGCAAGTTCCATGGGATGGATCTTGCAAATGAAGGATGGACTGGTGCTTATGTGCTGCAGACTGGAGCCCCACTGTGGCAGCACCCACACCATATCCAGCACTGTGTGTGCTTTCCTTACAGCTTCACCCTGTGAAAGAGAAGTTGACACAAATTGGCAGGAAAGAAGGCAAATTGGCTGAGGCTATCTTGGAAATGCATGCAGAAACCATCAAAACTGATCATTACCCTTTTCCTATTGGGAAGGTGTGAACTGGAACTATTTAATGAAGAGGAGTAATGAGGTAGCAACAGCTGGAGAAGCAGAATGGGACAAACCTGAGCTGTTACCTTCAGCAAACCTCACCTGCTACAGCTCCATACTATTTGCCTGACCTTGCCTCTGGACTCCTGATCACCTTCTGCAGATTTGTCTCCATGCCAGACTGATCTGCTCCTCACTGCTTTAGTCACAGATAGGTGAAACAAACCCTTCGTGCCTAGGTGCAGTGGTGGTCTGGTCCCTTTGGGAGTCAGAAAAGCAGTGGTGGCTTTTGTTTGGCATCTGGGGCTAGAAGTCCTCTACACCCTCAACTCTGGCACTTCACAGTGATATGTTTGCAAAATCTTGCTCATACCAGAAGTGCCTCACCCCAAGAAACAAGGCAAAAAACAAGCTGGTCATTTTTTTTCTTTGGGTTCCCAGCAGAGTAACTCAATTTGCCAGGTTCATTTGTGGAATGTAGTGTAACACAGAGAGAGATGCTGGCACAGCTCTTCTTTCTCACATCTTGATATTCATTGATTGCAGTGCAATTGATCTTGATCTCCAAAGACGTACAAAGGAAAGATAATCACATGTTGCTGTGTGGCATGGTTGAAGGGGATAATCCCTGGATCTGGAAGTGTGTGCCTTCCCCAGAGGGTGAGGTTCCTCTCCTGAACTAGATGTATGTACTGTGGACAGCTAAACTGGATGGAGCAACCAAGCAGCTAGAGATTGGCACACATTTCTCAAGGTCTCTGCTTCTCAACTCCCTGTTTCCAAATCTGAATGCAACAATTTCTTTCTTGTCTTCTGAACACATTCTTCAAGGCTCCAGCTGATCTTTTCTTTAGAGTACTAGTTGCTTAAACCTGTAATTTTCTGTTTCCCAAATTTACCAGAGGATTGAATCACATGCAATGGTGACCTTTAAAGAAATCATACAGAGGATTTGCACCCAAAATGTTTGCTTGTGCTGCACCACGCAGCCTGAGGAGGCTACTTCAGATGAGACCATCAAGGCGCTTCCAGTGACAGCTTGGTTGAACTCTAGGGAATGAACTAGGCAAGTCCTCGTGGCGCTTGAAAAGCAAATGAGAGTTCAGCAGGACCTTGTCACAGCCCAGACTGACTGCCCTGGGGTAGGAGTGAGGTGCAGGCGGACTGGCACACACAGGCTTGCATGTGTACAAACACAGGGATGACTTTCAAGCACTTTTTTTGCACTGATGCTGCCCTGGCACAGGGAGCAGATGCAGAGCTGGGATGCATGGGAGGATGACAGCCAGTAGCAAGGCATGCCACACCATGTGATCTTTGCCTGCTTTCTGCTCTCAGTGTGGTCTCTGGCAGCCAGGTAGCAGGAATGGCAGTGCCACTGGTTTCCAGAGTATGGGCCGTGATGCTACACAAGCAAAGTGACACAGAACTTCGCTTCCTCTGCAAATCAAGATCCTGCCCACCTGTGTGCCAAAATCTGTCTGCTCCTACTCACCATAAAAGCTGAGCTACTACAGCTCTGCTCACTTCAGGGCAGTGCTACTGACCCTGTATCAGCTGAGGATCTCACTGTAGGCAGTTCAGGCTTGCCTATTCCATCTATTCCATCTACCTCTTTTATGCATCCTGCCTAAAGCACATGGCACAGAACCTTGCTCCAGGGTGCAGCAAAAGTCACAAATGGAGTTTTCATGGCCCACAATTGACAGTGGCCAAGTTTTAGACAGGAATTATAAGGTATTTAAATCTATTTACTAGACTGAAAATCAGTGGAAGACTATCCAACCTGTACATTTGGTTAGCCACTTAACTGGTAAAATGTATTTAATTACCTTCTATGGATTGGCAAAGTGGATAGGCAAACCAGGAACTCACATTCATTTCAGACATAAAAAGCAGTGAAGGTTTTAGCCATAGGAACAAAACTTCATTGTGTGAAAACTTCCTGTCCCCAGTGTCCAAGCCACCCCAAAGGATCTCCCTTTATTTCCAGGTAACCCAAGTAAAAAATTGAAGACAATACATCATCCCTTTTTTCTTTTATTTCTTTACTACTATTTACCTGGTGAGACCCCAAACCAGCAGGTATTTTGGATGCATTGCAATTTCCATGCAATCACCAAGGTTCAAAGGCAATTAACATTTTACAGAATCAGGCTCAACCATCCCAGGTGAAAAGTTCTGCAGAGGCTGCCCAAACCAAAGCACCAAGGCTGCCACCAGAGAGCAAGCTGCAGCAAGAATAAACTTTTTTTTCATTGTTTTTTTCAGCACATACGACACAGTGCAAATTTCTTTCTTGAATTACAGTTTTTTATTAGATGAACAGAGTTTAATACATAATGTGTACACGACCTAGGAATGCAACATGCTCCCTCCCCTACCAAGTTAGAGAACACTGACACTGTGAAGGGGAACACCAGCTCCGTGTTTGTGACCCCACAGGGATGTTACAGATGGCTGGGAGTGAAAGCTTTGCACACAGGTAGGTCTACACAAGACAGGATGACACATATGAGGAAGAGGTAAGGATTAGGAGGAAGGGAGTAAGCTGGATCTGCCCTGGCTGAACAACTGCTCTCAAGAGGATGTTCTGTTCTCCCTCCCAAATTCCTCAGGGAGCAGGAGGGGGAAGCATAGGCCATGATGCAGCTGGAGTCCTGTGGAAAGCAGGGGTGTGTGGTGTCACATGTGTCACTGCCAGCTAAGGGTCCCTGTGAGAACCACTGCTCAGGGTGCCAGAGCAAGCTGTGCCATTCTGCACTTGGGCTCTCTGTGAATGGTGAATATATGGGGCTCCACCTCTTCCCACTGCTCATGCCAGGGTGGAGTGAAATCAGTGAATATATTACCGAATACTAATGAGATTTGGCATTTTCCTGGTGATCACTCTACTCTCACACTCCTGTTGAGGGCCACAAGGCAATTTCAGGGTTCTACTTCTGAACCATGGTATTGCCTGAATAGGACACCTCAAATAAATGGCCTGATGGTGGAAAAGGACAGGGAGGGACAACCAAGAAATCCACTGAGAGCTTGGCAGCTACTCTTCATTTCAGTGATAGCACTTGGTCTGCTTAACATTAGAATCAGACACTGTTTTAATGAAACTGTAAACATGAATTTATGGGCTTTACTCCAGGTTCACTTCCCTTGGAAAGTTTGATTCCAGACAGTCAACAAAATGGAAAAGAAAATTAAAAAACAAAGTCACCTAGGAAAAATCAAGAGTTCAGAAGATTCATCAAAAACTGTTTCAGTCTTACAAAGCACATGCCTTTTGACTCAGGCCTCAAAATAAATTTACTGCATTATTAAAAAAATAGCAATATAGAAACTACGCCTTTCTCAGTTCAAAGTTTAAGCACATCTAAGAAGACCCCACAGAAACAGTCCTTCTCTGGCAAGGCACTATCCAGTAGTGTGTGGCACAAACAAAAACACCTCTATCAAAGCCACTGATACAGTGAATGTGCACGTGCATGTCAGCCCACACAGCAACTTCAGCTAGGTAAAAAGATGAAGTTTCACTCACACTGCTCTCCATTTCAAAAAGTGGGGTAGTTATAAGTATTAGCTAGAAATTGGGATCATTGGTTCTTAAGCATAACTTTATGTGCCAAAATTTTAAACAGAATTAAGAATTTCCTATTTCTTTCAATAAATGTCTCTAGTTTCCCCAGACCTTTTCAGTTATCTGATAGCTACATTTCATTACTACAAAACTGATTTTAAAAATTCCAGATCATCTTGTGTAACAAACTAGAAGTCTACTTGCTTTAATTACAAAAATAAGGCTGTCGTACAACAGACAAAATTCACATCCAAACATATATACTCTTTTTTTTTTTTAAAACTAACTATTTATAATTCAAAAGCACACATTCTAAGGGACTTTCACTGCCAATCCATGCAGGCAAGCAGGATATCTTTGGAGCTAGTATTGTCCTCCATACAACTGACTATGCCCACACTCATGCTCTGAAACAAGCCAGGTTTACTTAACATCTGAAACACGACTAACTCTCCACTAAATGAGAGCCTTCTATTCTACAATTATCAAAATTCAAAGGGAGCTCCGTGAAACTAATGTCACCCATGGAGAAATCAGCGTGGTTTTTCCGTTCACATCAGTAAGCCTGGGATTTCACCCAGGATTACTCACATGTATATGCTTACACACTAAAGTAAATTTTTCAAACCTGAGACTTCAGGCAGTTCTCAAAGTTTACAATGTATCAAGTACATGATAAATCCAGGATGGCTTCTCAACTGCAAGTAATCAACTGCAAAATTACATAAATTTATATCTCTATTCATTTACAAAGTTAAATATTTAACTTCTCTGCAGGAATAGTTATATTGAACGTGGTGAAGTTAACAATGTACAGCTCCACCTCATGTCATATTCCCTTCCTATAGTGAGGTTCAAGTCTCATGAAAATGTAGGATTGGTTACAAGAATGTCACAGTACCTTGACACAGACAACATAATTCTTAAAAATGCACGTACAAACATCAATGCCCATTCAAGATTCCTCTAAAGAAGGTGCCCTGGCAAAGATTTTGACCAGTAAATACAACCACGGACTTCAAATCTGTCTGTGTTCTTGCTCCATCTAGCTCTTTCGCTCAGCTGAGCAGCCACATTTGTTCAGTCTGGTAAGAAGAAGGCTAAGAAGTGATCCAATGGTAGTCTACAATTATCTCAAGGGCCATTAAAAAAAAAGGAATGGTGCCAATCTCTTCTTGTGAGTGCCAAAAAACACCCAGCAAAGGAAACAACCTCAAATTAAAGCCTAGGAGTCAAAACTGGACTTTAAAAGATAAAGTTTTCACTAGGAAAGCATTGCAGCAATGTCACAGGTTACCTAGAGACTTATGAGATCTTCATTGCTGGATATTCTTAATGCTCTGTTAGACAAACCTATACCTGATCCAAGCTTATGTGGTTCTTCAGCCTGATTTTGACAGTGCTGGAGCAGACAACCTTCAGTTGTCCCTTCCAGGTGACATGTTTGGTATGCCATGATTACTGATGTCAGCAGAAGTGATTTGTTTCACAGTGTTGCTTTTGTTGTGATAGGGTTGCTTTCTGACACTTTTTACAAGACTAGCTTCCTTCAAACCACACAGTCTGAGTGATGGTGTGATTGCAAAGCAGCTTTTCTACATAGTGGTTGTCTTTCACTCCCCAAAGACATAAGGATATTCACTGTGATGGCACTACCTTGCCAGTATGAAATCACTTGAGTAAAAGCTACATTACAGCATAGCTGTTATTTATGTACCCAGATTTGATTCAGAATGCATGATGCAATTTTACTTCTGTCTAGAATGCATTTTGTAATGGTTATTGGCAAGCCATGGGCCTAAGTTCTGCTATGTGCATCAATGCTGTCCCACTGGAATAAGCTCTACTTCCTTTACTTGTCTCCTGTTCCTCAGCTGAACAGTCTCTCTTGCCTCTTTTGGTAAAACACACACTCAGCTTTCTCACTGTCTTTGAGGCACCTCCACATGACTACATCTGGGGATATAACCAGGACAACAGCAAGGCAAGTTAGGCATGCTCTTTGACCCTGGTTCTTAACCATCATGGGACTGAAACCTAGCTCTCAAAGTATTCCCCTGACTCTCACGTGGCTTGTGGTGGAGCTGTGTGTTACTGAAAGTAAACTGAAGTTTTGGCAAAGTTTCATTTTAAGACAGTCCAACTATAGAGGTCCAACCTTGGGTGTTAAGACTTTCTCAGTTAAGAGATAACTTCATATTATTATTAGCTATTAGAGTCCCTAACTGAACATTTCACTTGCATTTGGAAACATGTCAAAATATTTCACTTTGGCACCTCCTTCATGATAGCAACTTGTTTTAAACAGTCAGTTGCAATGTGCATCATTAGACAAATCAAGTCTTCATTAACAAGATTAGCAGCCCATGTCTCTTAAAATAACCATGATCTAGAATAAACATCACAATAAATAAATGTAGAGCAAAAATATGGCAGTTATTGGCTTAGACTGAGATCTCAAGATTGATGTTTTTTACCTTCTAGATCGTAGCCAACACAAACATCAGAATAACCACCAGCACTTCAACTATCATGATGAGCTAATCTGAACTACAGTAGTGGGAAGAATTAAAAAAGGTGAGGAATGTGACTACATAAGCATACCCATGAATGATACAACCCTACCCTTCCACTCCTTATTCTGAAACATACATGCCTGTTAGAATATCAGGGCCAGTTGCAAAATTCAAAGACAAAAGTGGAACATCAACAAGTGAGCACTTTTACAACGGAAGATGAGTAGCCCAGCCTTCATCCCATTTCATATGCATGTTATTAGCTCCACATTATTGGAGAGCACCATCTCATGGCAAGCAGACTACTACTAATGACACATGTTTGCTCTGTCACAGTGATCCATTAGGGAAGCTGTTATGTGCTGAAGAATAGAGTCACTCATTCAGGAATGTGCTTGTTGATACTCCACATGGGCTTTCTATGGTTCTGACTCCTATTGAAAAGAGAGAAAATAAACAGTATTATTAATAATTATTAACATTAATGTTACGAATACATTATTGTCTCCCGTACCTGTGACCTTTTCATGTAAGGTGACCCTAACCCCAGACCACTTAGGAGCTGAGGATGTATCTCTCTGAACTACCACCAGACTGAAGCAGGCCCCCAACACCATATTTTTTAGGAACACAGCTGCATAGAAGCTGCTATTTCAGATTGCATCACAACATCATCTTCTTCCTAGGACAAGTTCTCCAAGCTACAAAGTGAGGCAGGCTGCCAAAATAACCTGCTCCTGTGGTTCTCTGCTGAGGTTCCTTCCTACTCCTGTCCCTAAAGGAGTCCAGAAATAAATTAATTCCTGGCAGAAGAACTCTATAGATACCTAAAAGCTACCACCCAGGCCTGAAACAGTACCAGTACCAAATATATCTATACCTACAGTATCCAAGGAAAGAAAAATCCTCCCCTCTGTGTCTGATCTACTGCCAAAAGGTGCATCACACTGTCTATTTGAACAAGGGTCCAGACTTCCATACAGCAATAAAACTTCCTTCTGTTATACTGCCCTCAGCAGAAAGATGTTACCTGGCTTTGTGTTTTGACCTCTAGATAAGTGTTTGCTAAAACTGAATTCAAAACAGCTAATATAAGTTCTGACTGCTACAGCATTTCAGCAATAAAAAAAAAAAAAAATGAATGCCTAATGAATAAATGCTGAGCCATTACCCCAGGCTTCAGAAAGTCTAGTGATAAAGATCTTCTGTTTCCTATTATAATTAAGCCAGCTGCTTACAATTTAGATTGATAATGTGAAGGAGAATATAATCTTTAAACTTAATTGATCTACTGTCCCAAATTTCTCCCATGGATATGCTTGTTTTAATTTAAAATGCTTTACTTTTCCTTACAACCATCTCAATTACTTCATTAGCATTAAGGTGATATGGACAAGGTATGGATCACAGCAGGGATGCATCCAAACACAGAATTCCATCCCACACAGAGGTCAAAGAAAATTCAATCTCAACATCTCAAGAATTCCATGAAAAGTCTGCAATACTACACTAACCTTTGATGCCAAAGTAGGTTTCAGTCCAAGAAAGGAGAATACAGTGTTGCTCTCCTTTGATTCAAAAAAGCCGTCATAATCCTAGAGAATTAAAAGAAGAAAAGATGAGTCAGCATTTGTATTCCTATTTTCCTCATTGATATTACCACACCTTGTATTAGACTAAAGAGCGACATGCAATAATGCTCAGAAAAATATTGATACTCACCCTTATTTTCCTACCCAAGCCTACAACCTAAACTGCAATGAGATCACAAACTACAAACCACAGTGGTGAAGAAAAACACATCAATTCTCTAACTTCAACATCTCTCACTACTTTGACAGGAAAGTACAAGCATGTACTTGCATCAAAATAAACTCTATTGTAGGTATATTTTAAAGGTATTTAAGTGCAGAATTTCTCCTAAAACCTTTATGGTGCACTAGATGAAGGTGCTTTACCAGCATTTCAATAATGATATACTGCTATATCAGTGTCAACTGGGATACTCTGCAGTTGCATAATTATTTAAACAGCCTCAGCCCTCCCAAAACCACAACCCACAGCTGTACAAGGGCAGTTTCTCACCCTGACTCTCTATACTAAAAGCACCTGTGAAAGACACCAAGAGGGCAGCAGGAGTGTATAATGGGCCTCAGATATATTAGCTGACAAAAGTAGAAAGAGTAAACCTTCTTAAGATGACTTTTTGTTGTTTTCTTCTTAAAACATGACATATGCTAACTTAGGAATTAACAAGAATTTACAATTAATTGCTAGAAGGTAAATCCAAGTAGAACAGGCAAATCAACTAAGTCATGGTGTAAACTGAAAGATTACTGAAAGGATTCCCAACAGTGCCATGGACTAAAATGGGCAATGTAATCATTGAATACCTAGAGGAGTAATAAGTAATACTGAAGCTCTGCAGAAGGATGTTTGATTAAGCCCTTGACCTCTAAGAATGAGACTTCAAAAGCTGCAGGGACACTATTAAAGCTTTAAAAGGTCTGTTCTGGCTCTTCTAAAGCAGATGAAAACCCATGAGGGACACAGGCTATATAAGCAACACATGAGAAGACAGCACATGATCCACCTGAGAAATAACCTTCATTTACTCCATGGGGCTCATTGACAAGTGAGTCACACTGTCTCTGGAGCTGAAGGTAGGGCAGCAGTGGATGAGTACAACCTACACAGAGAAGAACCCTTTCTTTAATATCAGAGCTGGTCTAAATTACCTGAAGATGCCCATTACAGCCCTGTAAACTACCAGCAACCAACCTCTGGGCACGCAGCCATGGTGGCAGACACCTTTTTGGGCCCCCACCAGGAATACTCTCCCTCCTAAGCACCATTGGCAGCCTTCGCTAGCCCCCAGACACTCTTTGTCTCAACAGTTTGTCCAAAGAAGGTTCTGTGTTTGTTTGGGTGAGTCATCATCTCTCAGCACCATTTCCAGGTTCTGGAGTTCTCCTGAAGTCTCTTAATCCCAGTACTTCTATTAGCTATAGAACTATCACTACTCTAAGGCCATGGTTTTTTCACTCTTTGTGAATAAACTGGTAGGAAAAGAAACAAAGAAAGGACTAAGACTGAAAATTATGTCATAAAAAAAGGCTGCACTTGACTGATGCTCGGCTACTCCACCAATATCTGTAAATATCTGTAAACATCTGTTTAACCTAACCTCTGTAAAAGAACTTAATAATAAAAAGCTGTCTTCAAGTACTAGTTATTATTTTACTTTCAGAATTATGAAGTCCTGACTTAGTATGTTTTTTCCACATTTTTACTGATTAACAAATCTGGATTCACTCACTGAAAAAATTGTGAAGGTTAAACAGTGAGCTAAACTAAATCTATGTTTGAAGGAGTACAAAACCCAATGGATTGATTCATTTTAAAGGGACTTGAATATTTAAGAACCACAAGAGATTGTCCATCAGAAGCAATCTCCCTGATGTTTTGAAATACCTGCATTGCAAAACATATTTAAATGATATTGATACTTACTTTCATGGGCGGTGGGGGAGAAAAAGCATCATGCTTTTAGATAAAGTAGAAGTAAATTTTAAATAGGAGAATTTTCCTAGTGATGTCTGCAATTACAACATATGATCTCAAAATATTCAAATGTGAAACAAAAAAGTTACAAAAATGCACAATAGTCCTATAAAAATTTTAAGAAATCCCTTTAGCATGGTAGTTTCTTAAAAGATTATTGAGAAGTATGATCTCAATGACTCAATGGCTGTGTCTTGAGTGGTAGGAGTTCAAAGTGGTCATCTCTGGCTTTTCCTGTAACACAAGCAAGATAAAAGATGCTCCAAAAACACCCTGCCTTTGATCTTACCATTAGAAGGAGAGGAAGTCTATGCAGATTTGGGTCACATGTAAAGACACTAAATCCATGGGTGAGAACACAGAAATTCTGATCTCAGTAAAGAATATCACACTGCTACCAGCAATAGATGCAGAGGCTGAAGAAGGAAAACAGCACAAGCTCGGGGAAAATGAGAATTTCACAGCCAGGCAAGAGCTCAACTCACTGGTGACCCAACGGGCTCCATTTGGAAAAACTCCGTGGGACATTCTGCCTCCCACAGAGGAAGGATGCCACCATTCACTGGTTTTGGCAAGGCAGTGGTTCCCTCTTGTTGCAGCATGCTTCACCACCAGCAGCAGGTTACTACAACCCTCTTGTCACTGTCCCAAGCAGCTCTACCCAGGGAGTGCTGTGGCTTTGCTGGGATCAGTGGAGCAGTGCTGTCCTGCCCCTGTGCAAGGAAGTGGCTCCCATGGTCAGTGGGAGGCAGAGAGCAGCTGTGAACCTAAAAATACAGCAGTAGGGCAAGCTGCTACCCACTGCCCCACTTCAAAAGGCAACTACATGTACAAGTATAATTTTGACTGTAGCATTTTAAATTATGAAACTTGGTCCTTTCCAGAGTTGCTAATCACACTTCATTAATGTATAGAATTCTGGCAACATCAGTAGCTGATTAAAACTGACTAAAAACTGAGTACTAAAACTAGTAGGACATGGAGACAGTGGACATGAATCATCAGTAATGCAGAGACGCTCAATCCCTCTGGAGAAGTAGAAAAGCCAAAAATACACATGATAAATCCCATGACTAAGGGTATGAAATGTTACCAAGAAAGACAAATGCCAGTTAGGAGGAAAAAATATATCTCAGAGTGGTTTAAAGGGATAAAGAAGGGACAGGAGGACAAAGGTAAGTAAAAAGCTATTTCAAGGCAGAAAGGGCTTTTTAACAGGGTAACAACTAGCTTCAGGCATGGTTCCTCACCCTTAAAGTTAGTGGCAGGTCCATCAGCCACCACATAACCTGAGCAGGATACAGACCTTCTGTTTTAACACCACAACAGTTACAGCACTCAATACTCTCAATGAGCTGCTAGGGAGTGGATTAGCTGGCCTAATAAGCTCTTGCTTTGTTGAAAATAAACTGAAGCCACTGTAGGTGAGCTATTTGCCTGTAGCTCACCTATAAACAAGCAAAATCTTGTTGGCTTTGTGTGGCCTAAAGCTCTGCTTTGCTTTCCCAATTCCTGCTGAGTGACTCTAAACTGGGATATAGAGACAAGCTGTGGCTGCAAAGGTCTTCAGGATCAAGGTTACCCCAGAGAGTAATGGGAGGAAGGCCAGGAAGGCTGCGAAGCTCAGTGTGGTGGCAGGATTCTTGGCACTAGATGTGTTAGTGGACACATGGAATGCATCTCCAGAGCATACTGAATATGCTAAAGGCTTCCACCAGAAGGTTCAAGTTCATGAAAGAAAAATACAGTAAAAGTTACTAAATATGTTAAAGTGACATTTATTTCAGAAAAATAACTAGAGACAGGGAAAATACTCAAACATTTTATATCTTGTTTGTGGTCTTTCCTAGGCTTATGGCCACTGTTGGGACAAAACTGGGCTTGATGGACCTTCAGTCTCACAAATGTAAGGCCACTTATGCTAATCTTAAGGTGTATCATACACCTTAAAGTTTTAAAATTATCATAGAATCATAGAATGACTTGGGCTGGAAGGAACCTCAAAGATCATCTAGTTCCAACCCCCAATAATCAGCAAAGCCATGTGATGTCCATTAAGTATGATGGTAAATTGGAAAAAAAAGAAACCAAAACACAAAACAACCCAAGCCTCCAAGCCTCACACTTCCACAGCTTTGTTTTCAAAATTTGAATCTTTGCAGCTTATCCTGGAAGTAAAAGGTGCTGTGGCTGCTTTGCATCTCTTTAAAAACAGATTAATCAAAGACAGGTGAACTTTGTTAATGTCTACATTAATCAGAAATCCCTAAGACCACCCATTGCCCATCAGTCTTAATCTTTGAGACACGGGACAAGCATTCAGGAAATCTGACACAGATGTCTTAGGTTCTTCTGGCCTTCATGTGGGTTTTCTGCCAATTTACTCCAGTAGGAAAACCATTGGTCCTTGGGAATCTTCTCCTCTTTATAAATCCCACTTTCCAGAGTAGGTTCTCTCAAAAGCAACGGCCAAGCCTACAAAACTCAAGCTGGCTACAGCATTAGCTGTATCCCAGCTGTGATGATCACTAGACCTTAAGTGTGATGTATTCCTGGTGCTGGGAAACCAGATCACTGCAGTGATGTGATTACAGACACTGCCATAATTAATTTGGCTCAGGATTTTGTTAAGCAGGTATACTCAGTATTGTTTAAATAAACACTGTCACTGCTGGGAGAAACTATTTACTGCACACCAAAGTTAAAACTGGCAGTACTGCAGATCAGTATAAATAATTATTTGGGCTTCAAAGAACAGAAGCGTGAAGGCATTGAGTCAAAGTAAAATATTAACACAAAGTAGATTTACAATCAGCAATTTTACCTTTACTGCTGCACTGAGATTTCGAGAACATTACATCTAATGAACTTTCAAAGACAGCAACTGTGAATAAAATTCTTTCCAGTAAGTTTCTTTAAACAAGCAAGTTGGTTTTGTTGCTGTTTCCTTTTAGTTGGCAACAAGAGTAAGCTTGTTAAACATCTCAGACAAATCTCTATTGCTTATCACACGAAGAAGCAGAAAAACAAGAAACCCACCCAAATGTAGCTTGTATAGCTTTTCCTAAAGATTTTTAAAGTGCAGTGATTACTGGACAACACTTACAGATTACTCCATTGGCATGCTATTTTTGTCTATTTTTATCTTTTGCTATTTTTGCTATTTTTATCTTTGTCAGTATTTTTACTGTAAGATTATGATCTCTCTGCTCTTCTAAAAGGGGCAACATAATTGTTTCTTCAAGCAGTAGTGAATCAGCACTTTGCTACTGACTGAGTTAACACTGTATGCCATTGAGAATGAGCTGTTAACATCCTCCCTGAAAAGGGCACTTCAGTTCTCCAGAACAGATGACATTCACTTACTGATCTGCTTAGGATTACAATGGAAAACTTACGCAGCACAGCTCTTCTTGGAGAATGTGTGTGCATGTGTGAGTCTCTTCTAATATTATATACATATACAAATAAAAGAAGATCTTGTCTGTACAACGCAGGACAAGCTAAACATGACAGTTTTCATTACTTAACCTTCTGATAAGATCTCTACACAGGATTTTTAAAGAGCTTATAGAATTGACTCTACAAAGCGACTTGTTGCTCCTCTACTAAAGGCCAGATGTTTATTTTGGTAATCTGTTTAGCTGTAGCCTTCCAGAAACAAAGGCTTTAATAAAAGGCAGCAGATGTCAGCCACAGCTCTATTGTTTGGACAGTACAGGACAAACTCAGGCTGATGTGATGTTTGCCATTCATGCAGCAATGGTGCCAGGGTACACACACATCCACTATCTAAGAACTGATATCTCTGATCTCCAAGGGAGGGAGTCCAAGTGCAGCAGGACTTCCCTTAGACAAGCACAGAAGACCTCAAACCTAGTGCCCAGTGCCCACCTGGGGTAGGGGAATATTCAGTGGAGTTAATGGCAGAATCTGTAAGTACTATGGATGGTAAAAGCTGTCACCTCCACCTTTTGTGCACCTTCCAGCTCATCGTGTCATTTTACAAATTGTTTGGATAAGAATATTATCAAATCAGACCACGGCATGAATTTGAGAAAGGGAGCGATGGAAATATCAGGGAGTGAACTATGGAAGTCAGCCTGTTACATGAGGTAATGACTAAAAGACACAAAATTACCATGTTTCACAGCAGCTCTGCATGCACATGTTTTAACTTGGACACAGTGGAACAGTAGTGGACTGAATTACTTATTCCATCCTGGCTCTTCTCTGACAACAGCCATGGCCTTTTCTAGATATTCTAGTTCCAAGGTACTGCTTCATCTGCATTCTGGGCAATACTATGTGACTTCAAAGTACAACTGCTACTTATTAAGATTTCTTAGCCTTTCCCCATATAGAATTTATTCTCTATTTTAGAACTGGCCTTTTAAAAAGACTTTCGTTAAAGTAGTCCAACATCTTCACTAATAAAACCTGCTTTTTCAAGAAAGCGTGGCATAATAGGAGGTTTCTGTTCTATGGAAAGGAGAATTAGGATCCCAAACAAAATTTTTAACAATCATGTCATACTTGCTCAAAGGTTTTGCAGAATATCCGTGTAATAAATATAAAAATTAAAAATATATGTGCAGTATTTTCTCCTATATCCTGTAAAAGCAACAATTCTAATTTTACACCTGCCCCTTTTAAGTGTTCTAAAATACACTAACACCCTACATTATTATATTTAGGAAATAAAAAAGTCTGCAAACAGAGTTAAGGATCTCCAGAGATGTCTTTGATGCCTATCATCTTTATGTGAAGGGATGGTTTACAAAATACCTGCTACTTCACTTTGAAACAGCTATTAATGAAGTTTATTTAGTCCAAATAAAAACTGTGGTGCTCCACAGGATTGTACTTTCTGCACGACAGAGTAAATAGCAGCACTACAATACATTACTGAAATGAGTCCTGACTTCTCTGAGGAAGATAAAATTCTTGGATTATTTTATTTTCACTTAGTTGCTGAGCTTCTATTTTTTAAGCCTTGACACTGGGCAAGCTCTGACACTCTACACTCTGGTACCACATTTCCCTTTAAAAAGTACGTATTA
>VZSR01003807.1:40216583-40261300 GCA_013398615.1 Brachypodius melanocephalos
CTACTAACAATTGTTACATGATCTCTGAGCAATTCACATTAACTTTTATCTAGCAAAATTATCCCTCTTCGAAAAGCAGACCTGGACCAAAAAAATGCTAAGTGAATCAAGTAAGATATCTCCAAGGGTGAATGTAGACTTGCTGGATACCAAATTAGCCTCACAACTCCTCTAGCTCCTAAAGCAAACACACCACAGCAGGCATGCTAGGGTGAATGCTGCCACATTATTTAAAGATCTAGAGACAGAGTTCAAGCTCTCTGTACACGTAGGCACAAGAATAATAACAAACTCCCCCAAAATAGGCCAGGGCAGAAAATCTGAGGTGGCCTCAAGCCAGTTTTGTTAAATTCTCTTCTCTCTTTTACCAGTTAGCAGTTACTTATTTGTAATGTGACACCTATAAAAAAGGAAGAAAAAGGAACATGTATGCATCTTTTCACAATCTTAAAAAACCCCAGAACAGAATGATACACACAGTGCAAAGAAATCAGGGCTACAACTGTCTGTGCACTGAATAGTTTCCCAAGAACATTGCATCTCTTTCAGCAGCCTATTTTATTTCTTTCTTGTCTATATGCCTTTGCTGTTTTGTTGGAGTTGACACCCATATATTACATTGCAGGGAAGGACAATAAATATCACATATCTCTGTCTCTACTGCTGCCCACCAGGCACTCTATCAGGACTTACCATAACACACTAAACCATACTAACAGCTTCAGAGGGGAAAAAAAAAAAAAAAAGAAAAAGTCAGCCAGCCTGCTATGTAAATATTTTCCCTTTGGCTCAAAATCCCACCTGGAGACAGATTTTCTTTTAATTTTGGTTGGCCTAAATTTCAGGCAATTTCCCTTCAGTGGCAGATTTCTGCATATAAAACTGTCACTGTTCAAAGTGCTAACATGCAGCTTCACAAGAGTGCAGTTTCACTGGGAAGTGGATATTTCCAGGCTTCTGAAAGATCCAGGAATCACTTCCAGTCTAAGGAGAGTTGTGTACTCAGCTGTGGAGAATTCAAGAAGAGGGAGATGTGAAGCACAGGACTAATTTCAGACGTTCAGTTTTCCAGCATTCCTGGCTTTCTGCTTAAATATCTGGGCTGCTGCAGGGCACCGCAGCCTGGGTAGAGAACCTCATAAAAGGATGTTATGTAGATACTCACATACCCCAGAGCCATGCCACTGAAGAACATGGAAACAAAGAACAGGCAGACCAGGCTGCCAGAACTGAAATGGCTGCAGTGGACCTGGATTGGGAATGTAAGGGCAAGCTGACCACAGCTCAGTGGGCCCGTGACACATCAGGACACCTAGGAGGAGATGCAAGGTAGAGACACACTCATCATCAAGGGGTGGCCACTGAAGTCATTGAACCGGTTATCCATGAATGTGAAACATACCATGATCAAACAAATCAGGTGGGTAAAACCCTTCTGTGGTGAACAGTGGCTGGGAAAGACAGTATGGGATTATTTTCTTGGGGGAACATGATCCACAATTTGAGTTGCATTTCAGAGCTGTAGGTCAAAGTACCATAGCAGGAGCCACTAAATCTAACTGAAGATGAGCTCTGTAAGGAACTGGGCAAGACAAAACTGATTCCAGTGCCCAACAATGCAACACAACCTACCATGTCCTATTAAGGCTCTACTCCAAATTAACCTCACTTTACTATTCTTTATACATGAGTTTTCTCCAGAAACAAGCATTAGATCCTAACATCTCCTCACTCTTACAGAGCACTAACTAGAGCAAGATAACTGTACTAATTTATATTGCAAATTTGAAAAGCAGGATCATGTGTCTGATTTGCCCGAAAGGTAGACTTTCTTCTCACACACAATTTTATAGCCACTAAGATGAAACAACAGATTGTAAAGTCATGAAAATATGTAAATTATCATATTGTTGGTGCTATAACATAGCACTTGATTATCAGTAAAATTATTTGTGTTCCTCTGTGCTTGCAGCTCTTATCTTGTTCACAGGAAATAAAAACTGTTCTTGCCAAGTACTTTATTTCAAAATCTTAGTATAACTTGTTACTGAAAAATGGGGACTGCATCTCAGAAGACTGAGAAAAGGAGAAGATAGATCAATGATTAATGACTGTATCTGCAATTACATCAACTCAGAAAAACCACCAGGTCTTGCTCACACTTCAAAACATGGAGTTTGTCTCGTGGTACCAGAAGAATCCCTCCCTCTGTGGTACAAGACATTCTGTGAACCAGCAAACATTGATCATCCTTTTGTACCTTTCTCCCCTCCTACATGAGCTGCCAGATGTTCAACTGGTTGACACAAATTCATTTTGGGTGCTTACTGAAACCATTAAAGAAACTTTGTCTAGCTTGCAGTACATCCTGAAAAGCGATTATTTCAAAGGTCCATGTCCTAGCCAGGAAAAATCTGTCTTAGATAAACCCCTTGTGCACATTGCTGAGGTTTTTTACTAAGAGAAAATAGTGAGAAAAAAAAATCTCAAAAATATTAATGCTAATACTAACATAGAAAAACCACTATAGCTATAAATATAACACTGAGTCATGGACATCATGTGCTTGTGCACTTCTATTGAAATAACATGATCAAAATAAAAAGCATACCTATTTTACATGGCACTGTCTAGCCTTCATACCTTTAGAGGAACAGCAATGGATCTGACCAGTTTGTATCACAAAGAAGTGTGAATTGTCAGCAACAATGCATAAGCCAGAATAAGTATATAGAAAGCTTCCTGATAGGACTGTTGAAAGCAGAAAAACAGATAGAGATTTTTAATAGAGAAAACTGGATTAAAAATTGCCTGGACAGAAAACAGAAACGATAAGCTACAAATTTCACTAACTCAACTAACAGAAAACACAGTATTTTTTCAGTTTTAGTTACTTATTAGAGATTATGCTTTAGTTATTTATGTCAAGATAAACACATGAAAACATTCATTGTGGAAATGACAAAGAGAGACAAGATGTACAAGTTTCGCTGACTTTTACCTAATTGTAATATTTTACCCCCCTTTCCAGCACTGACCTCCTTTGCCTTGTGCATAATGTTTCACCTCCACTCTATTACCTAAGAACTTCATTAACTAATGCAGCAGGTTAACTCATGACTGTTGGAGATCCTGCACATCCTTTCTCCTTCATCCTAGAAAACATGAGCATGTTTGAGAGCATGTTTGCTCTTTAAAGATGTTCATACAGACAGTGAAGTCTAGTAATAGGATTAAGTCTGCTCAACCAAAATGGCTATCAGCTCAGCAGACAGATTAATGAGATCATCTCACATGTTGCATGACATCTTCTGCCTTGCTAATTCCAAATAGCAACTTCCAAGACTAGGTTAAAACATTCTATAAAGGCAACCTGAAAGAGTAAGAAACAACAGCTTTAAATGTTGTATTTCCCAGGCAAACTAAAATCCCACAGAACAGTGTAAAGGTTGTTATTTGTAAGTGAGGGGCTGATCCATAAGCGAGGGTAATAATCCCCTCCACGTCCCAGATACATTTCTTTGATTGACTTACCTCACCTGGAAGTAAGATGATAACAGTTATACTGCTGAGGTAAACAAGTAAGGCCAGTACAAAGCACATGGGAAGGATGTTAAATATTTTGCTTTGAGAAACCAGTTAGCTGCTGCCTCATACCCAACCTCTTTGTTGCAGAGGATCCTAAATCACTTTTTATATGCTCTCTGCCTTAAGCTAACAACTGCACTGCAGTCAACAGGCTCTCATCTGACCTGAGCAGCACAGGTGAATCTGGCAGGGACTAAGTCAGAACCACTTTGGATGTACATATCAAAGACTACTGCTTCAGCTTGCACTGATGAATGGAGAAGCTTACACCACCAAAACAGCCCACCATCAACCTGTTGTCAGATCTACAGCAAACAGTGTTCATTTATCCCAAACACTCTGATTGCATAAAGACACTCTGATCATAAATGAAATTTACACCGTGACAGCAGCAGAGAAGAAGCTTAATTACAATAACAATAAAACTCACTCTAGCCAGTGTTCTCATTTACTGTGCCAAAGACAGACTTCCTACTGAATTTTTGTGCTTGGACTAGACCCAAGCAGCAAGAATACCACAAATTCCCAACTTACAGTGGTCTCAACAGGCACTCTACCATCAACAGGTTGTAGATGAAGCTTGTGACATTTCTGATTTTTACATTCCTGGAGGGAATCCCCTAGACAGCCCTAGGATTCACAGAAGAATGACCTGAATTTTCCCCTCTATGATCATTACTTGATTCTATTGCCCCATGAATTGAGATTCTTATAGAGAAAGCTCAACAGCAAGCCCCATGTTTAAATGGCCAGCTGAGTGTACTAATAGATTGTCCACTGAGAACCATAACAGCTACTTACCCCACAGTACCGATCATCACTGAATATCTGTGGTGGCAGTGGATTGCCCTGTGCAGGCTGCCTGTCCTCAGGAATGTTTTTATACATCCACTGTCTCTTCTCCTCTGACATGGTGATATCCACTTCTTCGAATTCTATGCGATTGGCTTCTAGAAACCTCACCACATCCTGTTGCCTCTTCTTTATCTAGATGGAAGAAGGAAAATTTAAAAACCTAGAGTCAGAGCAAGTCCTCCATAACACAGACATGCTTACAAATCTGAGAACATTCCTCCTCTCCCATCCCACTTTCATGGGATGGGAAGTCACAAACTCAGAACGACAAAGGAGAATTTTTTTTTTTTCAGTTTTAAGGTCATAAAAGTTAAGCACTTCTTTACGTGTTGGCAAAGGTTGTACTTCTTCACCTCAATCGTGTAAGGCTGTCTGTTTAATTCAGCTTTGGTAATTAAAGGCTTTCAGCCTTTACCCTCTAAAAATATTTTTAAAAAGCAAACTGTAAGGGTCTTTTCAGAAGAAGTAGTTAAAAGAGGCAGTTGGTTTTCAAAGACTTCAGGGGCCACATTTTTAAAGTACAGAGGCACCTAAAAATTCTTCTGACAAGTCCCAGAAGAATTTACTCCTAAAAGTGTTCGTTGAGATGAACATGCCAATGCATCTGAAAAAACCCATCCCAGCTACACACATTTTTGTTTTTCTAGACACCTACATATTTTTTAAATGCAGTTCAACAGTTTCCTGAGCAAGGCCTGTTGAATATTTAGCTAAGAGTGCCTGTCAGCCTAATACACATGTCTGAAAGTAAGCATGATGTCACCTCTTGAAAAGGAACTTTTTTGCAAAAAAAGAAAAAGCATGAGGTTTGTATTAAATGTATGGGGTTTCTGCCCCTCAAAGAGAGTATCATCTTTATACAAAGAGGCAAAACACTGGCAAGTTTTATTTCATTGGAGTTAAGATTGGTTGGACTTAATGATCTCAGAGGTCCTTTCCAACTTAACAATTCTATGATATTAAGATCAGCCCTGAAGAGCTAGCTGGGCTTCAAGAAGATACACTCAGGTAAAGACAACCTCTGCCCCAAATACGACTTTACATCAAGGCAGCAACCTTTGAAATGAAAGTCTGTACTTTTTGCATCAACCTAATGAAATGAATACTTTCAGAAAGGAACTATAAATTATGCACCAGATTTTTTACAGCTATCATCACAGTGTTATTTGAAAAAAAAAAGTTTCAGCTTTCATAATTTTACAGTATTCCTGGAGTGTCATATCCATGCAGTTGCTGGCTGGCACAAAGCCCAGGTGGATGAATCACGCCTGTGGGTATCATATGACCTAGATACTATTTGGAAATCAGAGGATTTTAAAAATGCATGTGCTAGTTGCTCCTGTCACACCATCGAGTCTATCTATCCAAACGCATCACAAAAATACGTAATTTTGAAAGCAATATTGATGGAATTCTTATTTCCTTGAAATAAGGCAGCCACCCCAAGAAACTACAAATACAAAGCTTTGAAACAATTACTGTCTTTCTTAAGAAGTGGACTGGACAGTAAATTTGTGTCACGGTGTTTTCTTTTTTGTTTATTTGCACACACTGGTACAGTTTTTTTAGGCATACGTGAAAGAATCATTTTTTCACAGAGAAGGCAGCTCCTAAACTTACATTCAAGTAATGCATTACCAACAACAGCAAAATTACTGCATCCTCATCACTGGTGGTACCAAAGGCAATACACCTTTTACTACATCCCTAAAAACTCAAAGTGTAGAAGAGAAAGATGAAAACATTTTCCTCTGTCTTTCAACAAAAGAAGAAGCTGCAAAAGAACACAAAAGAGACAGATTGACATAGTCTTAATCCAAACACTAAATATCTGGTTAAACAGAAAGGAGATGTCTAAAATTCTATGTGGGAGAGGTCATTCCCATATAGTGAAGAGCTGCTAAAACTCACATGAAATGCCCTGTACTGGTCAGAGCAATGAGCAAACTCCAGCATGGCTGGGCCAGCCCTCTGTCCCCAAGGCCAGTTGGCATCCTCTGGTCAAAGCTATTACACCTGCAGCCTCTCAAAGCTGCTGCTTGCAAACTGCGCACTGGGAATGATCCCTGGCATGCTGTAACATCTAAATCATTGCCACAGGCTGCTTGTGAGACTCAGCCTTGGCCAAAGCTGATTGTGCCAGCAACCAGAGCGCTCCATTCTCAGGGTCAGGACATCCACCAGTACAGGTGTATCCACATGGACTCATTTTCATCTGCTGTCTCCCAGCAGCCTGTAAACTGAGCAACTTAGATCTAGTCAGATTCCTATTATTTTACGGTTCACACCATCAGAATTCTTCCACAAACACAAATTTCCTAATGCCTCATTTTATTTTTATAAAACTAATTAAGATGTTGAAGTGAAGTAAATTGGGGTTTTCAGTTTTTTTACCCATAAGCCTTAGAATTCTCCACATGACATCTGTATGAGTTATCAGCTGTGGATGTACCAGCTGCATAAACCTAAACAAAATAGTCTGAAAATTTCAAGCCAAAAAAACTAGCATTTTCTCCTCCCCAATTTATTCGATTCAGGCCTATAAACTGAAGCAAGAGCATTAGTTGTATTTAAAATCCTATTAAATTATGCCTTGTTGTTTAAGATGGATGCTCAGAGCATCTGTCACAACAGAAGCCAGCTGATTATTCCCCAAGAAAACCACAGGACCTTTGTCTCTGCCTACAACTGGATCTGTGCCGCTGGAGTGCGTCAGCATCACGATCCTGCCTGCAACTCTCATCTGTGCTTACCCAGAGCCCTAAAAGCTCCCAGAATTTGGCCACAGGAAACGTGGAGCAAAGGCAACACAGCACAAAGAGCAGTGTCAGTCCTCACTTCCTTCTCAACCTGTCAAGACCCCAGTGGAGAAAATCCATCCTCATTTGACAAACTAGGGAGGTGGATAATACTCTTTGTAAAGTATCTTGCTGCTTCCACGGTTTCTTGAGTCTGATGCAACTGAAAAGAACCTGGAAAAAATAATTCCATTGTCAGAGGTACCATGTTCAGATAAACTTGGTTTGTGGCTATTCATACACTGCTTTGGGAAACTGTTTGTAGTCTTACATGACAGACTTCTTCAGCATCAAAATATTTTGGGTAAAAATAGACACTGTAAAATACACCTTCGAAACATATATCCACTGTGAAGTTTCAGAGGAAAGTCTTTATGTAATATGATCCTAATCTATCTTTAAATGCAGTGAGAAAACTCTGATGGAGTTAATGGTCTGCTATTGTAGTCTGAAGTTTGCATCCCCTATTTTTAGCAGGGTAATTTTTCTGAACATCATTTATCTGAGTTTGGTTTTAATCTATATTTCTATTCACAAAATTAAGACAGGAAAAAATCCCCAGAGACAACTCAATTTTATCCTTGTATTCAGAGCTAGTATCTTTATTAGGATTAAAAAGCAACAAAAATAGGATGTCCATTGTGATACATAAAACTGCTAAAATGAGCTAATCACTTAATCAGTAACCTGATTTATAAAGGAAGTCTATTGCAGCTAAATTATTCTGTCTTTCTGTCTTAGTTTTAATTTCTTTATACTCATTTGCAGCAGGTAACAGAGGATACATTTTCAGACTACTTTGGAGAAATATTTCAAATACATACTCAGCCCAGTTCAGGTGGGACCACTGGGATTACCTGTTCTGACTTTCAGCATCCCTGAATTAATTCCTCTTAGGAGTAAAGGGTTTCTTCAGACTTCTTTGCTCCTCTAAGCTCCATTCCTGAACTGACAATAACAGAGAGATGGTCTTTGCAAATTGTTCCCACAATTAATTGACTGTCTTTACCTGAAATATTTGCTTGCTTCTGTTCAGAATTCACCTCACTTCGGCCACCTCATTTTTCACATCTTTGTCCAGAATAAAAACTTTTCTGTTCTAAGATTTCTTTTCCCACACAATTAATATCGGATCTCTCAGCCAAGCTGAACAGTGATCTCCAGTAGCAAGAGAAATCTTATTGCTCTTTTAGTAGCAGAATGAGAAAATGGGGATGTTAACCATTATAAATCATGGTTGGAGCAGAAGTTTAGAAAAATCAGATTACATCCTCTATCCAAAGTTCCCTGGAAACTTCTCATCACTTCTAAAAAGTGTCCATTTCCTTCTTTTTTGCCCTGTCTATGCTTCCTGAACCTGTTTTCAGAAGTTCTCCTGCCCTAGAAAGGCTTCCTTACTGACAGCTGCTGAACCAGAGGAGCATAGCCTGTGGTCTCTTCATTACTAAAAGTCAGCTGCATTTCATATTATTTCTATACTACTTTAATGAAGATATTCAATACCTTGCAAAAAATCTCAGTAGTCCAGGATTTATCTAACTCAGATAGGATAAATGAATATTACTTCTACTCTACTATATGAAAGATGACTCAAATCACAATATTAATAGGAACTGTGCCATAATTAAAGAGAACTTCTCTGCCTTTTATCATTAGCCCAGTTAATATAAATGGGACAAAGCAGACACATTCTCGGTTTCAAGTTTCTTCACTGTGTCAGCAGGAGGAATGCTGCTGAGTTTCTGGTGCTCACAAAGTGGATGTGGAAGGTTGGTCCTCTGCTGTAGACTCTACCCCCCACCTTCTGGAGATAAGGCACTCCCTGGGTTTCTGTTCTCCTGCAAGTGAAGGGAACAGAGCAGGTACCACTCTGTGCATTGGCTGTGACTGAGATGTGCAGCACTAACTGTTTTACAGTCTCATCCTCTTGGAACTGAAGGAACTGAAAGCCTAGCCTGAACTGTTCACTCATTCCAGACAGATCCCAAGAACAAATAGCCATCTTTCTAAAACAAAATCCCACCCCCAAAAATATTCAGACCATACACGGTGAGTGAGAACAAAGCCTCATGAGATTATCTTTTAAGCTGGTTTGTCAAACCACAAGCACATTTTAGAAGCCTGACATTTAAAAAGCAACAACTGACTGCATGTATAATTCACCTCAAATACTTGTTTCACAGCCTGGAACCTGTGCCTCTAAAGATGGAGACGGTCCTGCTAATTTTCTTCCTTCTTTTCAAATTCGGTTACTCTTTCCACACACCTGCCCTCACTCCAGAACTGCATCAGCCACGTCATCCACCCACTGACTCAGCCAAAACCTGAATGTATTGCATTTGGCAGGGGCACCTTTATGGTTCAGTTTGATGATACAGCTCAGCAGATCTCACTGCTGGCTGTCACTGAGATGACACAATGTTCCTCCCTCCTGCCAAGCAGCTCCTGCAGCTTCCCTCACACAAGCATAATGCAGGAACCAGGGGAACAAAGGAAGCATCATCAATAATGTCAGCACCACAGTTTCATCAGTTTATATCAGGAACAAAACTGCATCCTAAGAAAATGACTCAGCAGTGGCTAAAGTATGAGCAGCTACAGGTATTTGAAATATGAACTGCATAAGCAGCATTTGTGTTACATAAACACAAGCTCAACTCACTCCCACGACTGAAAATATTATACGTGAGCCTCTGCCTTTACAAGTCATGCAAACATAACCACAGGGACTGTTGCAGTGTAAAATGCAGATGTAATATAGAGGATTACTTATCTTCACTTGTCACACAGTTGTGGCTTCTATACTTCCAGATAGTAAGGAGATACAATTCGCTAACAAATACAAGCCCTAAGTACATTAAAGGAACAGAATTTCAAACTGTGTTAACCCATTCTCTTCTTATGTTTCCACTATGTTTCTACTCTCATGAAGAAGCAGTAAAAAACCACCCCATGCATTCACAAACTTGAAATGCAAATCCTCATGGTCCTGTTACATTTGAGACCAGTACTGACAAATTTCTCTCTTCTTTGCCTGACTTAGGAAAAGAGAGCATAACTGACCCCGTAGCAATTTTTATTGCAGTGAAATAACAGCACTGAGACAGAACTTTACAAAGGTTCGTATGATTAATTCATTGTTCTTGGCACAGGAAAATACAACTCAGCTATGTACGTACAAACAAAAAAGGATGAGAAGCTTATGATGGAGAGAAGAAGGTTAACAGAGAAGAAAATTTTAAAATAAAAATAAACAAAAAAATAAACATTGCATAACTATTTCTGAAAGTAAAGTGAGCGGCTCTCTGCTATTGCAAACACCTCACTGCATCTGACAGGAGGAAAACACTGTCTTCTCATAACAGGCCTCCAAATAGCTAAAAGCACCAGAATGCTTCATCCTCAAAAAAAAGCAATGTTTCAACATTCTAAATACTAACCACAGATCTTTTCAACCTGAAGAGAAACAGAACAGTCTGTGAACAGTGGCCACATGCAGCCAGCACTGTGCTGGTCTCCTGCTAGCAGCAACCTTCCGCTTGCACACAGAGACATAATTAAGGACACACAATATGAAACAATATTAAACTGAGAGGGCAATCTGTTCAGCTTTATGCAAAATCAGTCTGCAGGTCTCTGGGAGCTGCTGAGATACTGCTTAGCCAAGGACTCTGCACACCTTTGCCTCTCAGCAATGTTTGTATGGTAACTTTGAAAAGAACCCAGTACTTAAGAAACACAATTAAAATTTGAGACAGATTTGGTTTTTGAGAGATTCTTAATCACAAGCAGTTGGTAAAGGAAAACATTTTCTATAAAGCTACAAAGACAGTTAAACTGCTCCGTGCACAATGCCTGTTAGCCTCATATTTTCCTAGCCAGATGTTGCGCTCAGATAAATGCATTTAAATCTATTTCTGTGTGCACGTCTGTCACAAGGTGAGGGGAAAAGTTTATTATTTAAGGAGTTTATCTGAAATCACTGCTCTCTGTGCAAGTAACAGAGTAACATTCTGAAATACTAAGGATTCTTTAGCGAGTAAAAATACAACTATCACTGCTAAAAACAAGAGATGACGGGAGTTTGCTCACAAGTTTACTAGGTATGGTTTCAATAAGCACAAAGGGAAAAGGAGAGACAAAAATGGAAGAAACAGAAAAAGAGGGAAGACCAAGAAAGGAAAAAAGAATGTTCTACAGAAAAATCACCTAGAGACAGTGCCACACAGAGTGCCTTTGAAATGCATGCAGTTGAAAAAGCATCTGAAGTCATCCCCAAGTCTACTTCTTTCTGTATTTTGGGAAACAAGGAGTGTTTGCCACTGATGTACACAAATAAAGTAAATAATTCTATAATTTTCTTCTTGCAGTAGAAACAATGTATTCTTACAGTGTTGAAAATCCATTTACACAGAAGTCTCTGATGGACTGTAGGAAAACAGATGCTATGAACCCCAAACTTTGGCTCATTGCTTCCTCATCAAAAGAATAAGAATACCATGGATGCTGGATCTACCTTCTAATTAATGATGTGAATTTTTTTTCTATTGCATCAATGTGAAACTAAAAAATATAGCATTGCTGTGGAAATAAAAATTGGCTAAAACATAGCGAAACCTGTAGACTGTGCAGCAGGAATTGAACCAGAACCTGGAAGTCTCCCTGACGGTACAGGCAGCTCCAAATTATTGAGATAGGCTAAGAGCCAAAGGACTTCATGCAGACCGAGTAACACAGCCAGAAGATTCCCTGCCCAGCCTGGCAAGCAGCAGGTGACTGCCAGATTAAAGGTCAGGATGCAAAGCTAGTTGTTCTAGTAGGGGAGCTTGCAAAGCCTGCTGCCAGTTTAGATTATAACCTACAGGAAGAATCTGTGGAATTACACTATCCTGAAAACATTTCTATTTAACAAAATGCTTTCTTTAAATGGTATTTTTGCTACAGATACAGGATCTTTCCTAGTCATAGGTATTTTCTTGTGAGGACACTGGGAGAGCGTGTTGGTTCTTCAATGGTTCTTTGCCTCCAACTAAAACACAGGGCAGATTACCAGAACTTGTCCATAACTTGATAAGATTTTAAAAATGTCTCAGCCAACAGTGAGCCAAAAAGTCAAAATTATTAGAATTACATGTTAGAATCTTTTTTTTTTTCTTCCTTTTAAACAAAGCTGAGGATCTTGGTGGCTAGCACAAGAGACAGGAGAAACTTTGACCAGCTTGGAAGATCTCAGGGATTCATAAAACATATGCTCAGCTATCAAGAACTTCTTCTGATGGAACCACCCTGCAGGGATAGACTATTGCTTCACAAAGCTAACAATTCAAATCTTAGCTGGCAGTTAACTCCTTTCAATAGATAGATGTTTTTGTTTACAATTTACCATATGTTTCAGTAGTTCAAGAGAGTAGTTAAAAAGAAAGTGTTATTTTCATGCATTTTTCCAGCAAAAATCTTTTAAAGATGCCAGAGAATAATTTAAACCTCCTGCTTGGCATTCTACATTTAACTCCTCGTATTACTCCCTTTTGTCAAAGTGGCATATTTATAACAAGTATTTTGCATCATGAAAGAAACCCTTTCAACAAGCAGCATACATCTTCCTTTTCAAAAGGCATACACATAAATGCAAGTATGATAACTTATCATTTCAACTACTTTTTAGTACCTACTAACTAAATGCGAGTTGTTCTCTGATCTCCATATTCTACTACATTTATTCATGTTTATTTCTTCTGATTTCTCCAAGTTATTTGATTCTGAGGAATATCCTTTGCTCCCAGCAAAGTTCCAGTTCAGCAAGGTAGATGAGAACTGTCAAGTCTAAACTATTGGAAATTCAGTCCTGCATAGATGAACAGAAAGTTGATCTTTCAGCCTCACAGTTGTGCAGAGTAAGCAGAGTGAGGAGTAGTTTGCACATGGGAGTCCAAAGCTGCTACAGCTAAAAATCTGCAGGGATTTAGAGACGTTGCTTTGTTGTGTGCATCAGCTTGCACGGTAGAATTATGATTTCGGGAAGTAGAACATGATTAATCCATTTTGTTTATTTTCCTAAAACATAAAATATTTGGTAATTGATTAAATTTCACTGAAACAGCACCAAAGAGAGCAGCCTTATAAACAGGTTTTGGATAATAAGCAAACACTCTGATACTCAGCATTGTGCCCTGGCAGCCAAGAGGGCAATCCACATCCTTGGGTTCACCAAGCACAGCATCACCAGCCCATCCAGAGGGGTGATCATCCCACTGCATTCTGCCTTGGTGCTGCCTCGCCTCGAATACCGTGAGCAATTCTGGGCCCCACAGCTTAGGAAAAAAGTGAAGGTCCTGGAATGCATCCAGAGGAAGGCAACAAAGCTGGAGGTGGAAATGGAAGGAATGTCCTGTAAGGAACACCTGAGGGCCCTGGGCTTGCCTAGTGTGGAGAAAAGGAGGCTGAGGGATGACTTCATGACTCTACAGTTTGCTGAGGAGGGGAACTGGAATGAGAGGTGCTGATCTCTTCTGAGGGGATGTGTAATACCTTTGTCAGGGGAAGTTCAGACTTGTCATAAGGAAGCCTTTCTTCACAGGTCAAACACTGAAACAGGCTTCCTAGCTTGTCATTGTTTAAGACACATTTAGACAATGCCATTAATAACATGCTTTAATTAACTTCTGGTGAGCCCTGATGTGGTCAAGCAGTTGGATTGGATGATCATTGTAGGTTAGTTACTTCCAACTAAAATATTCCATTCTATTCTAAATTCTGTGAAGAAAAGTAAAAGTTTAAAAACAAAAAGTCCCCCTAACAAGAGACTCACACATTTCCTATTATGTAACATGTTTACCACCTGAACTTTTAAGATGAAAACACAGAATTTACTTTCTTTTGTGATGAGGTGAGTCAGCAGAACACAGAAAGTGTTTGAAGTAGCTCTGTGTATTTATCAGTCACATTGTTTTGCCACAATGAATAAAGCATTCCCAGCTGTATTTTCTGTAGTTATTGCAAATGAGACATAAAAGGAAATTTTCAGCACTAAAAAAAGTAGGTCATGTTTCTTCCTTCTTATTAACTTTAAACAGTAAAAGCCGGTGGCATAGGAGTATTTATCTATCAGAATGGATAAGAACACTTAGCAGTCCAGGAGAGGTAACAAGTAATTAGCCTTGTTTCATCTGGGTGGGGTCTTAGTTCTGTCAGCTCAAGATGTAAGTTCTTCTGGCCATCTCCTGCCATAACCATGAGCTGCACCCTCTGTATTTTGTCACTCAGGGCCCATAGCCCAACACCCAGGTACACCCAACTGCGGCTCCAGCTACTTCTGAAACAAGAGCCAGTGGATGCAGAAGGTAGATCCATAGGATGCCACGTGCAGCAGGCTCCTGACAGCAAGGCAGAGGGTTTAGGGCAAGCTTGAGGACTGCAGTACTGTCTAGCCCAGCAGTGGCATGCTGGGTCTAATGCAGAATCCTGTTCCTACATAAACACAAGGTCACAGCCATATCATTCCCACACAGGTACTAATCCTCCTCCATGAATTTGGGGAAATGACAAGTCCCCTCGACCACTTAGAAAAAACATCTAGCCTTTCCTTAAGAAGGACTATGCTTGCATTTACTTGTTTTCTCACCTTAAAGGAGCAGAGACACTATGATTCCAACATGCTCCCAAGAATTTCAAACACAAGTTTGTGAAATAAAGTTGTCAATGCTTTTGCTATTTTCTCCTGACAGTTACTATCCACACAGCACAGATGTGTCACTCTGCCAACTACAGATATACACACCCCTGACAGTGCACTTTAAAGTAACAGCAGTGCAAGCTTTCCAGAATTCATTGTGCTAAGTTTTTGCAGATATTTACAAGCTTTCTCAGCCCTATATGAAACTGCAACAGAAAAATGCACTTGTGGCTTGAGACAAATGTCATATTTCAGATAAAATTGGACTGTATTACTGCAACATTTTCTCATGTTTTTGTAAGGCTAGGAGGATAGATTTTCTAAAACAGGGATGACTGCCACTGCTATTATTCAGATCAGTAACAAAATTATCTTTGACTCAACTGAGGAGAACAAGGTTTCTAACCTTATTAATAAATGTCAACATTATTTCTCTTTCAACAAATGCAACTCTATCTGTGTAGCTTGTATGTTTTTGCAGCTCTGTATCTGTAAATTCTCTTTTCTTTTATACTTCTACAGACCCATTTCTCAGTGACAAGGTGCACCCCCAAGCAAAGCAGTCATCTGATTATTATCCCATAAACTGCAGACACATCTCCTGTAAGGTCAACAGGAGTCACCTCCACATAGCCAAAGGTATTGCTGCATAAACACGTTGACTTTCAGACCTCCCTGGGGCCTCACACTGGGAACCTTTACTAGAAAACAGACCTTGCTCCAGGCAAGCCAGTTTGACTGAGCAGGAAGGGACTGCTTGCACATCAGGGCCTTCATAGCAGCTGTCTTCTTTGATCAAAGACTAGTTTTGTATCTCTTTTCTAACTAATTTTAGCTTCCTAGCTGGTTCCTACTGAAGAATGTGATGCTATCTACATCCTTCAAATGCCACTCCTGTCTCTGTTTCTACATAAACCTATCAGATCACTCAATTAGAGATGTTTCAGAAAGACTATCTGACCTTAGGAGATGCTGATCCAGATCAAAGGTTTAATGCATACTTGAATTGCATTTCTTTAGATTGGACAGGGATGATAATTTCACTAACCCTGCAGCAATTTAATGACAGGTTTCGGTTGCTGATGCTTTATTGTTCATCAGATCAAAGGAAACCTCCTTTCAAATGAAGGCACACAAAAATTCACTTGATTTTCTCTGAAAAACACAGATTAAGAAACCAGTCTTTAATTGATTCATAATGTTGCTATTAAATTGTTCCAAATAATCACTCATAACAGTTTTAATAGCACTGATAATAGCCAATATCAGCCTCTGCAGCATATGAAAATGCCAGGAAACAAAACAAACTTGTGAAAGCTTTAATAGAATTTCCATTGTTAAATTCTGATGAACTTAGAATTTTCTGAGTTACTTTCTCTTCTTTCAAGTGGGACCCAGCCAGCGAATTCAGAGGACCTGTGCTACACGGACTGGTGGCAAGAATCACAAAAGCCGTATCTCTCAACATAAACAATATTCTACCCTTTTGCAGCAGCATAAAAATCCAAAAGCCAATGCAAAAGCATGCTAGCATGTGTGAATGGAACATACCCAGTCATGTTTTGATTTGCATTTAATATGAAGTACAAGTTCATGGTTTCAGGCCTCTTCTCACAAACAAAAGCTCTGAGGGTAACCCTGCTGGCAGAGTTTGCAACAGAACAATCCCATGAAATGGGACACCCAGAAAGTGTGGCTGTTCAGGGCTTTGCCACAAGCAGAAGCTTGCCATAAGTTACCATCACCCCTGTGACAGTGGCACAACTAGACATAGCCTGGTGTTGCAGATGCTCCATTCCATGGGCTAGTGCATCACCCACCCACCCACGGAGGAAAACGCTCACAGCTGGGATGGATGGAGGCCAGAATACAAGCAGGTGTTCAGCCCTGGAGCTCTGAAACAGGCAGAAGAGCAACTTTGAAGTTATCAGTATTAAGGTCTTCAAATACCATCCCTGTCAGATAAAAATCTCTGTAACATTGTTTACACTGATGTTACTTTTTTCCTAGGTAGCAACTATTTTATTCTGCTGTCCCCATTAGCCAGCACAATCATATTGGTGGGTATCTTACGTTGGTATAACTATTCTGGCATCCTGCAAAACAACTCATTAGCTGTAGGAAGGTACATAAATAAAGCTTTTAAGTACAGCCCAGACACATGGAATAGCATAGAATAACAGAATAACAGAGCAAGCACCAGGATTTCAGCACTCTAGCTTACACTGAAGATAGACATCCACAGCTGCTATAAAGAAGCAGGCATTTTTGACATGGCCTCAACAGGTGCTGACATATCTTGAGCATCCTAAAGGCACCAGGACTTCATTTTTCTTCTGGGAATGCTAAAATCAGTGGTTTATTTTTACTGATGGATAATTAGCATCTATCAGTGATTTAAAGGTTCAAGCATATATACATAAACATATCTATCTATCCATATCCACACATATATACATATATTTGTATCTCTCCATATATACCTGTGCATGCAAAAGTACATATCTATGTATGCATGTTCAAACAGAATGCAAGCTGATGCATACACAAATGTCATTCCCAGGCATTAACTTCTGCAAGTTTATTCCTTGCAGGAAAACGACCAACACCTTCTGTTTTCCCATTTTGTCTTAGTAAGAATGATTCGGATTAGTCATCCAGGGACAGAACAGCAAAACAAACAATAAAAAATCCTGGAACTCTTAACTGTGAAGACAAGGTCTGCCCTACTCAAGGCAGATGGGCAGCAAAAGAAAGGCATACTGTCACTGATGATTCACTTGACTCCCTGAACAACCTGCATTTCCTAGGAACGTCTCTTCAGAAATCAGCTAGCAAGACAGTTACCCCCTTTGCTTTGTACCAAATTCAATTACAGTGAAGCACAATATTAAATCTAGACTAAATAAGCTTGTTTACTGATGTAAATCAAATTGATTTTCCCTTCCCTCACTAAAGAGATAGAAATTACTTGTTTTGAGTAGGTTCCTCATCACTGTAGCTCTTATGACCACAAAAGGACCCACATGCTTTAGAGTCAGCCCCTTCAGAATGGTGATTAATGTGTTATGGTAAAGTGGTACACCTGAATGGAAAAACTGCCACAGCTTTAAATCAAAGAACTAAAAGACTTCACCCCAAAATACTTCACAGATGGAGGTCTATAGCCCACATAAGATGAGAAAGGAAGTTTTGTGTCTGTGTTCTCTTACCATAAGACTATGTCAAATGAATTGCCTGTACAAGGTCTGTATCTCAGTCACTGCTTCTGCTGGGTCACTAACAACTTTGAGTCATTTCTTGAAAGATCAGGTCCCCCTTTGCTCACCTACACGAGACACACTGAAGTCTGATGTTTTCAGAAATGACAGGCAACAGTGACTTAGGTCTCTGAATTGAATCCATCTGCCCGTCCAACAAGTGCCAACTAAACAACACACCAACCCCAGGAGAGAAGATTATGGAAACAATATCTCGGCTACTGAGGAATTCAGAAGCTCTTCTGAGCTTTGGCAGCTATCTGCAGACCAATTTCATTGACAGCCACAGGTAAGAAACACCACCACTGCCTCTACATTTCCCCTCACCTAGCCAAGGAAGAAGATTTGCCAACTTAAGGGACTTGCGAAATGTTGACTATCTTCTGTAAAACTTATTAAAAGAAGGAGCTGTTAAAAAACACTGACGTACTTGAACACAGTCATGCTTTTTTGGATACAGTAGATTTCAACTAGGAATAGATTCCATAGAGTAGTGCATTTCTGTGTTCATTACTCTTAGCAAGTTTCTACACTGTAAGGAAAACAAAGATTGCAGCATTTCCTTTTGGACAGACTCCCTGAGGCGGCCAACACTGAGGCTGCAGGTGGGGAAGCTATTGCCCTTAGAGTACTTGCTAGTAAAGAGATAGACTCTGGGTTACCAGCTCAGTGACAATTCTCTATCTCCAAGTTGCATTCAGATCGATAAACACAAAAGTGATACTGATTTTATACAATGAAGAACTTCCTTAAACGCTATTTTTCCACAACTCTCAATTTCTGAACATTCCCAAATAATTTGCACTAATAAATTGCATGCAAGTTAGCTTTTACTACAATATTCTTCTTCATTTATTGAAATCAAATTCAGTTTTACACAACATCTAGCAATCCCTGGCACTATGACCAGAGTTAGGAAAAAGAATTTCCAGATTTTAACAACATGGATGGAAGATTAAGGAGAACAGGTCACCATCAGTGAAACATGTCCATTTGGGGACTTGCATGTTGATACTGCTGTACTCTCTAGAAAAACAAAGGGGAAAAGTCTTCATAATCTCAGTCAGAACAATACCTCCTTTGAAGTTTTATTACAGCTAATTGTAATCAAAGGTTGGTAACCAACCTTCTGCACATGACACTGTGTAGTCCAAAGCATGCTCTTTAAAGTAGCATTATTTCTGACATGATCCATCTGCCAAGAAGAAATGTAAATATTTGAAAAGCACTAGAGCATACAAGAATGGTGCAACAGTTAGGTACTAAATACCATGCACAAATTCAACCTGCATCCTTGTGACTAGAGTTCACACTCAGCTCCCTCCTGAACACATTCCTTAAGCAATCTGAAATGCTGTTCACAGGCTCACATGTCTCTCCATCACAAGGCAGGAGAATGGAACTAGAGTTTAGACTGATTTGGAATACAGGCCTGAAACCTACAGATCTGTGCACAGACAGTGAGTCCTTAAGGTGAAAGCCAGCTAAAGCCTTCAACATTGGCCTCCCTGCCTCGCAGAATTCACAGTCATGAGTGAAGCTCTCAGGCTCTCTCTGCCATAGCCCTGCAAAATACGACTGACAGAAGTCAGTGAAGATGAATATGAGTTACCTGACCTGATATGAAGAAACTTGAGGAAGAATGAAGGAACTAATTTTGCTCATCAAAGAGACTAGATCCAAAAAGTCCCCAGCTCTCTCCTGTGCACCTAATATAATTGCTAATGTCAAAGATGTGGATACACATGAACTTGCATAAATCACATGCAACAAGTTATAAATCCCTCCAAATGACCACCATAACTAACACTGTTTTCTCAAAAGGCACTTGTATCACTCAACCACACCACTTTCAGTTTTTACCGTTGTGCTTTTGGGGTACAGAGTGGCAAACAAAACCCCAAAAAATTAAGATGGTAGATATTCTAGAAGTGACATATTCTAAGTTAACTTATCCCACAACTCCAACAGGAAGCACAATCTTTCTGAGAAGTGCTAAGAGAAAGGTTGAGTTACACTGACTTTTTACAAACAAGGGTGGAGTTGAAATTCATCCTCCATCAGAAACCAGCTTAGCCTTAAGAATGCTAGCACTGTATTTGTCTCCATTAGATTACCCAACAACATGTGAACCAAACAAACATGACTATAATTATTCTGACATTCCAATGTTTTATAATGTGATTTAAAGTCATTCCAGGAAACAAAAAATCCAACTCATTTGACCTCCATAATACGCTTAATCAAAAGGAGAGCTTTAGTCTCATAAAACCAATATTTGCTAAAGAAACAATTTAACTACAACTGCACCTATCTTATCAAGCTTCCTAGTAAAAAATCCATAATCCTCTTCAGCTGCAAGAGTCAAAGTCCAAGTTTTGGTCATTTAAAAAAGTCTATTCTTTTCAGGTTGTTGCTGTTCCTCCCCAAACTCTCCTGTCCTCCCAAACGTGTTCTCCTGAAGAACGTGGCTGAGCAGCACTTATCTCTGTGCACTAAAAGGAATTCCTTTCAGTGACCTGTTTTCCTCATCTTGTGAACGTACAAAAATTACAATGGGAAAGTGTTTCACATATCTCACTAGTCAGAGTAGATTGCACCTGCTGTGCCATTATTTCACTAATTCCCCTATATTATCTGTTCAGCTCAAGAGATGAAGTTTCAATAAACTAATACCGCAAAAGAGAAAGTACAAGTGAGGCAGTTGTTTGAAGGTTCTCCATTATTTAACAGCCCTTCAATGATATTCCCCTTACCTGATCTTCAGCCCTCTAACTGCAAGACTAAAGTCTTCTCTAGTTTGGCTTTTCTAGATAACTGTAGGAATTCCAAACTTGAAGTTACTTAGCTCATACTACAGCTTCCTGACAAAGGTAAAGCTGCTTTAAAACACTGAAAACCATTTAACTATGAGTCCGTACATAGTACAGCAGCACAAGTGTAAATTTTTACTGATAGACTGGAGAACGTGAAACAGATAAAATTACAGTCACCTTGGAATGATTTGGTGAAAAACATGGGCATAAATTGTTTCCTGAAAACAGTGAAGTACTGCTGAGGGAGAAAAGTAAAGGCTACTTTTAAAGTAATATTTCTCTTAGGCACAAAAGAACATTGATTGTCCTTATCAGGGAGGAGTAGCAAAGCCTGCCTCCCCAGCCCTACAAAGAAGTGCTTGGAATTCGAGACACAGCTTACTAACACAAGTAGAAATTCAGGTCAGAAAGAGCAGGAGACAGTAAGGCTTGTAGAAACACGCCTGTCTGCCTATTCAGAGGCTTCGCATTGCATTCGATTGAATCTGCCTAATGCATGCTTAACACAATCGAGGTGATTTAGAAATGTACCCGCACGCACAATGCCTCCCTCCTCCCTTCCCACAAGAAGGTCTCAGAAACTTCTCTACAGCGTCCCTACAGGCTAAACCCACTGTCCAGCTCCCTAAACACTGAAGATCAATGTTTCCACTCAAGCAACAACTACATTTTGGGATCTGCGAGTTATTTTAAGCTCATGAAGCATTTATAGTCACAAGTTTTATTAACAAACAAAAAGCAGTTACAACCATTAACCTCTCGGTGGGTCTTAGAACTTTCGGATGTGTGGAAGATGCTGCAGGGAGAACTCCAAAACCAAATGAAGGGAAAATTCACATTATTCCTGGCTCCTTCTCATTCACTTTGATTACTTCCATTTCTCATTCTTTGGAATGATCCTCAGAATATTTTATGCACTAGACTCACAGAATTATGTGTGACAATTACATATTTTTATCTTCTTTAGCACAAAACAAATTACACCAAGTACCAAGACCAAGAAATACTCTAGTAGTTTCCAGATAAAGTCATATTTATGCAAACTAAAGCCTTTTCTGAGTATACAATCAGTGTATTTCTCAGGAATGTTTCAGCCAAATGCCTATCATTTGACCTGGGTATTCTGAAGATTTCAAAAGGAGCCATACACAAAGGTTTAGCTCATTATATTTGCCAAAACAAAACTTTACTCTAGAGACTACATGGACTTTCCATTTTAAAACAAAGAATAATTTAACAAAGTATGTCTAGAGAGATTGGAAAAATAATTATATCATAATGACACTGCTTTTTTTGTCAGTCAGTATTACATATAGAAGTTTCTGGACAATTACAGCAGGTCAGATACTAATCTGAGGAACATCCACTCTTACAAGCAGCTAGCCTACAATTTGACTCAAGTTGACTTACAGGTAGAAATTAAATTATGTATTCTGACACCATTTTTAGCATAAGACAGGGTAGGATCTATATGCAGTGCTCCTTTTTCTCAATGGGGAAATTACTCTGTCTCATGAAATTGCACAGGATCCCAAAAAATACCTGATATAGTGCTGAAGGCTGGAGGAGATGACAATTGTACAACCCGAATACTTTTTCTTTCCTTTCACTAATGTTTAGTTCTGGAAGGATGATAATAAGTTTAGAACTTCCCTTAAAATTGTTTAAAGACATTAAATACAGTAACCACCCTCTTCTCCAGATGAAGATTCCCACATAACTAGCTAATAATAGTGTTTTCTTCATAATTTTCCTCCATCCTTAGCCTGGATCTAAGGACACCCCCAGCAAAGCCTACAGAAAAAAATAAAAGCGTTGTCTGTGATGCAACACTGAGAGCAGAACCTAGCCCATAATTAAAGTTCTTAAATGCTGTGATAACACAGATGAAAAAAAAAAACTGACAGAAAAGAGATGCCACATCTCTGGCCCTTTATAACAGTACCTTCAATCACTGAATCATCTGTTCTGCTCTAGTTAGGCTGCACTCAGATACACTGCTGACTAGAGGAAGAAAGTTGACTATCACCCGCATGCAAACTGTTACCCATATCCTGTCATCTTCTTGTTGTCCAACCCAGAAAAAAAGTCAGCAAGAGAACTGATGTGCAATTTAAATTGCTTGTCAAACTCAGATTTGGTTTGCTGGGTTAATAGATAGTTATGAGGATTATACTGCTCTGCTAACGACATATGTACCTTGCAGGCAGACAGGGTAAGGAGAGAGCAGAATCAAAAACTCCTATCGGTAACCTCCTTGCAGACTGGAGATGGGGGTGAGTGAACTATGTGGCCCTTTTCTACCCCTCCAACAAAACAAAATACAAAACTATGTATACTGTTTAGTCCACGGGGAATGAAATAGAAACTAAAACCAGCAATGCTATACTACCATAGCGTAAACCAACTGGCCATTCAAGGAAGATGATGTTTCTCTTATGCTCGATTAATGGACAGGGATTTCAGAGCTCTGAAGATGCTGTTTACTCAGTTGGCTACTGAAATGGATAATTAGCTTTTATTAGCTGTAATGCAGCCACTAAGCATTTTGAATACTTTATGTCAAAACTAATCAGAACACACACCTGTCATCATGTAACTGAACTGAAAACTAGATCCATACAGTGAAAGGCTGAAGGAACTGAATACACAATAAACCTTCAGACAGGAATGTGCTACGTCCTTCTGCAACACAGTGAGTGCTGCTGCCTTCACTGCTGAAGCATAAAGAATATCAATTATATCAAAATCCCTTTGATGTCTCTTTTTAAAGAACGAATTCAGTAGGACGTTTATGCCCAGATTTCCTTAACAAAAAGCTGTCACTTTACATGAAAATATGGAAATTCATAGGTCACACGCATAATTAATTTAACAAGAGAATGACGTACAAGCTTCAATTAAAGAGAGAATGCAGTGATATCCTCCAAAAGCAACTCTGAGAAGAGCTGTACCTATTCCAGAGTATTTCTTAATGCAGAGAGGTGCTGTTGGCCTGAAGCCTGTCCCTAGGCTCTCCCTGTATTTATCTGTCCACCCTGCCGTGGGTGGCAGGCACCGAGGCACCGCACCTGCCCGGGCTCGGCGCCCCTCGGGACGCTCTCCCTGCACCGCGGCGCTGATCGCCTCTCAAACACGGAAAGTTTGTCCCCACTTAACGACCTTTGAGACCCTTTAAGCACACCCAAGACTTGTCCCCTACAGAGGCTTCGGAGTGCTTGGTTTGTCAAAGGCAATTTACGAACTAATTAAGGTTCGGCAGCCTGGCGGAGGAGAGTTGTCTTTCCCGCCCCCATCGAACACGCAACCGCGGCAAATTCAGCCCCGCGTCCCAGGGCAGCCCACGGACGGCCTCGGGTCCGTGCCGGCGTGCGGGAACAAGGCTCGGAGCCGGGGACAGGCTGGGCAGGGCGGGAGGACGAGCTGCCAGCCCCGCGCAGTGCCCGGCCCCGCCGGCTGAGCCCTGCCCGCGGCGGCCGCGCTGCTCTCCCTGCTCCCCGCCGCTCGCCTCCACTCACCGCCACCGAGCCCGAGGAGGAGGCGACGAAGACGCGGATCACCATCTTCACCTCATGAGCCGCGGCGACAGGAGCTGTCGGGACGGGGCAGCGAGGCTGCGAGGAGCCGCTCCCCTACACGGGACGGGGCCGGGGCCGCCCAGCTCCACCCCGCCACCGCCCCCGAGCGTGGCCACCGCCCGCAGCGCCCCTGCCCTGCCCCGCCCTGCGAGCGCAGCCCCTCTCGGGCGAGCCGGGTCCGGCTCCGGGCGGGCAGGAGGCAGCGATAGCGGCGTAAGGCGGGGGTGTGTGGGCGGCGCGCAGGGACCGACGGGCGCTGTAGTCCTCCCCGGGTGGGGACAGCCCTAGCACGAAGCCAGGAAGGAGCCTGCCCGCCCCCAGCTGCCTGGGAAAGGGAGGCATGCAGCAGCCTGCCCACCCCAGGTGCCGTACGCCAGCGCCCGGGGCTGCCCGCTGCCACCGTGCGCCTGGGAGAGGCTGAAAGGGGCTTTTGCCGCCCTCCAGGTGCGCTGCCCGCAGGGCGAGGTGAATAACGCCTGAAATTGCTCACCCCCCCGCCACAAGCGCTGCTTCTCGCTCCAGCTCCAGCTGCTCATGGTCCTCCTATCCCATGCGGAGCCGCCAGATCTGATCCGCTGGGTCTGGGTCTGGCCTCTTGCTCGCCGCTTACTGCGGCAAAGCAGTGGGAAATGAGCCGTCCTGGACAGGCATTCCTGTCAAGACAAGCAACAGGGACAACGCAGGAAAGGTAGGACACTGGGTGAGAGGGCTGTCCTACGCCATGTATCCCAAAGGAGTTAAACAGCACTGCCCATTTTCACTCCCTGCTATGGATGTACAGTTCCCAATACTGTCAGCTGTGGAACAGATGTTATTAATCATCAGGACAAGCAGATAACCCCAAATAACCCTTCATCAGTCAGCTCATCTGCAAGTGACCAAGGGGAATTCGGTCCTCAGCAGCTTTTGAGGATGCAGCCTGCCTTTAAATAAAGCCAAGAACCGCACAGCTGACAACCTTACACGTTACTACAGTCGTAACCCTCATCCTCTTACTTCGCTGCACGCAGCCAGACGGTTGCTCATTCCCTCTGACTAAATTTCCCCTTCACATCGTTTCCCCCCAATGATGAAGTGTGCTGTGTCATCCTCCTTCACACCTTTGCATTGTCACTGCCCTCAGTGAATTTCCACTGTTCAGACTAAGCACGGACCTCGACTTGCTGCCAAATATATCCTTAAAGCTTGCTGCACATTTTAATATTGATTATTTATTTTGAAATCCTGAATTTCTTGAGGAAGGTACCTAGCAAGAGCCATAAAACTCAGTGCTCTCTTACAGCTTCGTTTATCTTGTGGGAGTCATTGGAAAGCTTTCTACTGATTTTGCTGTCCTCTGGACTGGAGCTTAATATCAGGAATATAAAGTCCTAAAATGGGAGTTCAAGTACCAATCTTGCAGGGATGCATGCATCACTTTGCTTTCATGAGAGTGTTTGTTGAAAGAAAAAAAAAGAGTAAACTCTATTGGAGTGCACTTAGGTACAAAGGTTAAGATTTTCTGGCTTCAGTGCTCCTGTCTTCACTTGAGCATAACTTTTACTATGGGAACCACAAACTAGGGAACAAGTGTTATTGTTTAATTTCTGATGAATGACCAAAGAAAGGAGCAAAGGAGACAAACTTTTTTTCCATGTTGGCTTGTAAGGCAACACCAAGCAACTTGTTAAAATTCTGTGGTAGGTGAGTAATTATAGGAATTTGTTGGAAGATTCCCGTTACTTTACTCAGTGAATTTCCTTCATGCTGCAGGATTATTTCTGACAACAAATTTTCCTGCATTTCTCAAAGTTTTCTTTAAAACATGGAGGTGCCTATTTCCTACTTATTTCTCTATTTATTCACTACTAGAAAATATTGGGTTTAATATTCTGTTTTGGCCATACTCTGATTTTATGAATCAGATAAAATCAAGGCAACTCACTACAGATGGTTGTACATGATTCACTCACAGCATTAATACACAGCTTTAAACTATAATATTAATAACTCCTGCTTGCTAATATATTTCCTAAATACTGCAAAGCAGAAAAAAAAAAAGATTGCAAGACTGATTCTGAAGGGTGCTGGACATCTTTATCTCTCACTAAATAGAAGAGAATGCTCCTACATCTCAGAGACAGCCTTAACACACAACCAGTAACCCAGAGAAGGCATGTAGCAATGGCATCATATGGAAAAAGCATGAGATATTAATAAGAAAATTAAAAATTCTAATGGGATTGTAAAAACTGTAACTAAGGTATTTTTTAAGATTGTTTAAGCTGCATAAATTCTCAAAAGCTCTGGGGGAAAAATGTCAGACAAGACACTGCACATTTTTCTTTTTTCTTGTTTTCAGAGCCTCCTTTTTGTTCCTGCAGCCTTTGGGTTGGTAGGTTCCTACAGCTGGAACTTCAAAACAGAGTCTGAGCAGCTAAATTCACGGCCACAGTTGACAGATTCAATTTGAGCTGAAATCGTGACCAGTCTGGTCTTCATGACCAGAGCTCATGAAGATCTTCCCTCTATCACACTTTAGCTGTGCCTCTGGCATGGCTTTAGCAAAAGTTTCAGCATCTTTATTCCACACATATTTAGAGAAACCACTAAAGAGTTGGGAGCTCCCTGCCCGCATTCAACTTGTGATGAAATCTTACATGTGGCCAGAATGGAATAAGCTACGTGAAGATTCATCAAATCTCTGAGGGTGTCCAGCACTTCTCAGAATGGCTTAAAATAATAGCGAGACGGCTCTTCGGGGGTCTTTTGTAAAGTAAAGATTTTAGTAAGAGCAAAGTAACAAACAATACAGAAACAAAAGGAGAAGCCGAGCACAGGTGTCAGAGAAGCCCTGACCCCTTGCTAGCACACCCCAAAAAGCATTTGTTTTCCTTTATGCACCTTTATAAGTACTCAATGATTTAGGAGGGACAACGTGGCTTGCTGCCAATAGAAGTAGCTACAGGCTTAGTGAGACATTTCTAAAGCCCAATAGGTGCTCTCATGCTGGCACTGAGCCAATACTGATGAAAAGAGCACAGAACTTTCTAGTTTGGCTTTCTTGTATGTTCCAAGGTAAGCTGAAACTCTTTCCCTTTTATAGCAACACCTGCTCAGGGGCAGAAGCACATTCCAACAAACTTGATAAGGAATGCAACAACTTCATTAAAGCATCCTTTCCAACACTCTTTAGAACTGATTTTGAAAAATCTCAGCCCGTATTTCAATGAAGTTTCTTGTAAATCTTAATTTTTTAAAGTATATTTATGGTATTTTGGGCTAAAAATTTTACACCTAGGACTTTTCAGTGTCAACTTTGTTGCAACATGGGAATTGAAAAATCCAGACAGCTTTCTCATGTCTCTCTTTTGCCAGTCTTTCTATACACATAATGAAGCTATTTCATTATGGAAGTAATCCAGAAAATTAGGAAAAATAAGCATCACACTGAGAAGCTGAAAATTTTAAAGCTTGTAGAGCATTATCTTATTTTATGTGGCTCCTAAGCAGAGAATTGTTCTTCTGTGGAGAGTAAAACGTATTGGACATCACCCGGTGATATTTTGCATTTTCGTGTGGTGTGCAGATTAAGACTGGATATCACCCTTTGTCCTGCAGTTGCTGCTGGTAAGTGTCCTGAGGCCACACCTTTAACTCCATTTCTATTGTACAGTTCTGGACGTTTGAAGACGAAATGGTACAAACCTTTAGTTAAGTAGAAGAGAAGTAATAAATTAAAAACATTGCTAAAATGATTTATGAGCAGTTTCCCATGTTTACAGGAGGTACAGAAAGACTGGAGTAGACAATGTGAATTTATGGGGGACGGGGCAGTTTCTAAAGATTTCGTGGTAAGAATGATTCATTGTTATGCCAGATCTTCACGGAAGATTAAACAGAACTTTACTGCTGCTAAGGTAACAAAGTACACACAAACCCAAGGCTCATGAGTACGTGGAAACAGAAGTATGAAAGTACAACTTTGAACAAAGAACATTCTAGTTATGATAAAAGATGATTGTATAGTAAGTTGCAACAGGCATATATGATAAAAATATGGGAGACACAGAATATTATGTTCAGGACTGAAAAAAATGTTAAGGTGGCTTTATTACCACCTGAAAGGAGTCTGTCTGAGGCATTTTAGAAGTTTTCTGGTCTGTGGATTGTTGGTATCAATCAATTATTTCTCTGGGTTCTGTGAAACATTGCTAAGGAACAGTGAAGTCTCATAGGCTTTGCAACAGTCCATATACTTTAAATTTCTAAAGAGGTCTTTATCACTTTTTAAAAATTCCAAGTACCAAAACGTGTTGAAAATTACAGATTTAGAATGCCATTACAAGCTCTGACAGTTCAGATCAATCTTTTTCTGGTAGAAATGTGACTGTCACGGTAGGGAGCAGAAAATGAAGTTAAAGGGTAGAGAAAACACAGTGCTCCAGCTTCAATAGAGCTACAGAGCATCATCAGCTACTCTTGCACTGCAGAACACCAGAGAAAGATAACTTGAAGGCTCTAAACCTTACAAAATGGCCAAGATAATGTAATGTAAGTACAGGACTGTTTCACTTGTTGAGTAATGGCACTCAGTGTGGTGGCTGATAGCTGTCTTGGCCAGACACAGCTTGAAAGCACATGAGATAATGCTGCTTGGAGCCCAACTCTCTGCATACATCCTAGAAACCACTGTGTTTTTAAGATGTCATTTTATTCGCAGAAGTTAACTTCCAGGGCACATTTTCTCCATTGTGCTTAAATGCCTGCAGCTGTGGGCTGTGCATATTCTTATGAATCCTCCTCTACATGCGCAACAGGTCAAGCAGCTCCTTGTCAAAATCACTCTATCCTTTGCAAAATTTTTTTTGGATGTTTTATTAATCATTGATATTTCTCAATAACAAACTCAGTTTCATCCAAGTCTCTGTTCTTTCCAGAACCTTCACTGTCGCCAGAGGTTTACATTCAGAGCATTTCTCAGTTTTCCCCACAGTCAGATTTTAGAGATAACATCCCAAGATAGAGCTTTCTCTTTTGACTTGAATTACTCTGAAGCTACAACAAAGCCCATGTGTTAAAGCAGGCTCTTGGGAAGAGACAGAGCTGGAACAATTGTGAGAAAGCTTTTGATTCTTGCATTTACCAATTTGTGGCATGTTGAGGAGAGCAGAGAGGTACAGCTGTTCTTCATTTCAGAATTATTTCTGTACCATCTCTTTATAACTGACAGAAGAAAATAAACCCAAACAAACAAACAGAACTTTTTAAAAATTCCAGAGATCTTAAGTAAATCTTCCTTCATGCCATTTAAATCTAAATGTACTTAGATAATTACAAAGCTGTATGAGTCCATTCTTCTCAATGGCTGCTCTTTAGTTGAAGTCAAAATCTTCTGCTCTTTAGTTAAAACATGACTAGTTTTAGCAAGTGTGGCTGCTTTGATTCCCTCCATGAACTCCCAATAGTAGGACCTTTGAAAAGAAAAAGTTTCTCATGAAATTCCACACCTGATATAGGTCAGTCATCTGACTTGCTCAGTCAACTGAACCTGGAGATTAAAACATCTTTCATGTTCTATATAAAACAGTCATCATTCCTTAAACTTCCAGCTACACTGTGTAAAAAGTTCTAGAGTTCATTTTCTTCTTGTGTCTTTAAGGATCCACTGTTACTGAAGGTGGTGGCTCTGACTGAGGAGCAGGAATTCAGGCAGGTTTCAGTCAGTGTCAAGCCTTCTACCCTGTCCATACTTTTAGCACAAGATACTGCAAGCAAATCAGGCCCAACAATGTCAAGTCCAGTAGATTTGCATTCATATCTCTACTGATTTGAACAACCTTTAGTAATCTACATTATTGCAGAGGGATGAGGGATGAAAGCCCTCACAAATTTCATTTCCCCATCTGCAGTTTCAGTAAAACCTAAATTAGCAAGTACTCAAGATGTGAAGTGCACTCAAAGAGCAGCCATGGAGCCTTACATTCCTGCCAGCCCTTTCCGGGAGGGACCTTCTGCCAAGCCCTTGGAAAAAAAATCTACCACATTTGTTTTGGCTTTTTTTCAGCTGTTTTCCCATATCTGTTCCACTCTGACAAGGCACTTTAGAAGACTAATTTCTTGCAGGATGCAGAAGTGGGTCAGCAATAATATTTACATATGCAAGGACAAAAAGAGAGTAATCTTGTGGAGAACAAGGAGCAGTTGAGTACATGAATTTTGGCAACTTTCCTAAAGTGCATTCACTAAATGAACTAAGAATAGTTATTATTTCTATAGCTTTTTTACGAGTTTTTTTAGATGTTTCACTGAACAGAGAGGTGGGGAAACATCTCAAACATGGAAAACTGATGTAAATTTGAGGATAAGGATTACGTATGCTCTGCATGTCAAGCATGGGTTCAAGCCTACAGATGAAGGCCACTGTCCCACTGAGAGGACACAAGACTCTACTTGGTCACAAGTTTGAGACAATCTTTAGAAACCATCAGAAAAAAATCTTTGGCCCACCTTTAATTCTCATCTCGGAGGTCAAAGGTGTCCCCACATGCAACATGGGTGGCCCAGTAGTGGTCTACTGGCCCCTACCCTGTCTCAGGTGTAGCCTATCTCTCTGTAGAAGATGACACAGAGCTGAGAGAGCCCTTCCCCACAGACAGGAGGCACAAGCAGCATGAATTTAACTCCACAGAAGCAGTGCAGATAACTGCAGCCAAGCCTGCTGGCATTCTTCTGGACCAAGGAGTGATACCCTAACATTAGACATTGTTGGGTTCTTGGGCAGGGGCCAAGGAGAATGAAAGAGTGGAGAAATCACATGGGTCTTGTTTCCCAAAATGGAGAGGGGATGACCCAGTCTGGAGAGGGGACTAGCAAGTGGGAGCTGAAGCTGGTAGAGGGATAAGGCAGAAAAGGAAAGCGTGGCAGCAGTAATTAGACTTCTGCTACAGACAGGCTGTATTGAACCACATGAGAAGTGATTGCAATGTTATAGGCTGTTCGAACCAAGATGACCCTTTACTGCCTGGACAGAAGCTGAAGAGATGTGGATTCAGAGCAGGAGCACACAGAATGGAAAAAAGGTCCCTGGCCTGGCACCATCAGGTTAGCGTAGATACAACCTGTGCAACCAGTACACTGAACAAAGGAACATGTGGGAGGCAATATAAGCCAAACAAAAAGATGGCCAAATAAATGAGAAACCACACAGTGTGTCAGGTGAGGTGTAGAAAAATCATTAATGTGCTTCCATGCATTGCCTTACAAGTCTCAATCCAAACTATTTTGAATGAAACACAGACCTGCCTGTCAAAGTAGATATACGTTTTGTATTCTTTGGTAGTGTAACCCTGCAAAATTTGCTAATATTTGTTTATTCCTTTTAGATTTGTAGAATAACATTTGTTACATTTTGCATTTCCATGTCCTGTGTTCTGCACAATTTTTTCCCTGATCAAATCTTTGGTGCAGCTGGTACTCTGTCTCAGAGCTACCTAAGATTTATTTTGCTCTGCTATAAAGGTACTGGGGAGGTAGCAGTTGGAAAGCAGTATTTTCCACAGAGGGCTAATTAACCTGCAACTGTTGTTCAGTTGTAAAATGTAAAGTGGTGAAAATGCTAAGTGGAATTTTTAGCACTTCCCAAAAGTCAACTACAAAACTCGGTACTGCTACCCCTGGCCACATTTGATCTTATCATCTTTTCCCTGCATAAAAAGAATGACATTCTTTGCATCCATATTTTTCCACTGGGAGAATTGCTGGTTGACACAATTGTGGTGGTGTGTATGTCTGCCTTCATTATCTTCTCTAATGGCTGGCTCCTATTCTTCCTTAAAGTTCATAGTTTCCCCCAAGGCTGTCACCTCCCTTTCTCAGTTGTCAGTCACCCCCTTAACCCTGCCCTTCTTTCCAGGACATCCTATGTCAATCTTCCCCTGAACCATCCCCTCGCTTGTAACCCCTCCTATTTGGTTGTCAGTCAATGCTTACACCTTCCCCCTGTTCTAGCAAATTCCATGTTATTCGGTGTCCTATTGGTCTGTGCCGGCTGTACCCTCCCCCTGTATTCTTCCATTGGTCCCAGTTCTGTAATCCCTCCTCAAGCCCCTCCTCAGTTTATCCTGGATTGGCTGCTGTATTTTACCCTCCCCTTGTACCACCCTCCTTTAAACGTCTGGGCAGAGGTGTCGTGCTTGGTTTTCCGTCCTTGTCCCGTTGGAGGGATTTGTGTGCTTGAGACACACACTGAATACCCTTCTTTGCTCATTCCCGTGGTCCTGGGTGCCTGACACACCTCTGCTGTGGGGAACCAGCACAGCCCTCTCTGATCTGCATCCCTCGGTGCTCTGGGGGTGGAAGCTCATGGCATGAGCCAGGGCTCGGAGCTAGCCAGGAATTTTCTCTGGACTGCGTCTCACAATAAGGATGTATGACTTCTGTCAGTGAAGGCTCGGCTTAGGCCATTTTCCAGACTAGTCAGAGCATGAATTGGATAGCAAGAACAAAAAGCTAATACAGCCCCATTTGTTTGGGTTTTTTTAATTAACTAGAAAAGGACGGTGAAAGATGCACAACTGGCCTTCACAGGAAATCTGTAAAACAAGCATGGCTTGATCAAAAGGAGGAGCTATGAGAGGTTAACAAAATTAATCTTGCTGCAAGAAATATTATTTTGTCAATTCATCAAAATCATCCACTTAAGATATATGCTTTCTATTTCACTAAGCAACAGACATCATGCAGCCAGCAGGGTCAAGTCTGCCGCTCTGCTAATGGCATGGCAAGGGTAAGCATGTCAAAGCTGCCATTGATTTTTTCTAAATGCAGCCGAACTGAACTAAAATTACTTTCAGAATAACAGATACAAAATAACTAATGAAGGTATGCCCAAGCAATTTATACTGCTAAACATATTTTGGCAGTATACCTGTCTCAGTCATAACCTATTTTAATCATGGTCAGCATTGGCTGCTCTTAGATAACTCCTGAAAAAGAAGCTACAGTATTTTAAAAACCTTACTTGTGTAAATTTATTTGTATACAGGAAGTTGTCTCTTGACCACAATTTGTCCACAAATGGACAAATATGGTAAAACAGCTCTATCAGACCCTAAGTGGGTGAATATTTGTGATGTCTACTTTCAGCATGTAAACCCCTTCCACCCCATAACCAGTCCTATTTAAAACAACAGGAGTTAACTTGGACTTTTTAATGATGATAACTTAAGTTTAGGAAAGTCTGAGGAATAATAAATTCAATACCATAGTGTCACAATCAGATGCAAAATTTTTCGTTGGAGTCTAGATAACAGGACATACAACAGACCCATTCTCAGAGTTTTTGGACTACATAATAGGCTGCAGTGGAGGCCAGTGTGAGGGGTTCCTCCTCACATCATCAGCAGTTCAAAGACTATCAAGGGTTCAGCAAAGACCTAATGGGAGGCTTGACAGAAGGGAAAAATATTGTTTCATATACCCACAGAGCCAGTTCAAATCTCTCATTTCAAATCCCCATTGAGTCACTAAAGCCTGCAGCTGCAGTCCTTATTCCCACTGAGTAGACCCCACTCAGACAAGTAGCATTCAGTGAAATAAATGGGACTATCTGTGTGAAAGACAGATACTCCACAAGATGGGTTGGAGATTCAGGCTGGGAGACAACTGTGAATCATCATGGAAGCAAGAGCAGACTTCTCTTTAGAATATGACTGGCAAGGGCCTTACAAACCTTCTATTGCATGACCTGGTGGTGAGACATGGGCCTAGAGAAATTTGGCTTGGTTCTGATTTTAGCAGCCAACCTAGCTACAACAGGCAGAAAATCAGAGTATCATGTGCATCTTGCATATCTTCTTGAAAGCAACTTCTGAGAGACAGTCTCTCTTGCAATATTTCTTTTAGGAGCTTTCAATTTTGTCCCTTTCTGCGATGTAGCCATTAAGCATAACAGGCAGTAAATAAATGTTAAGCATGGTCTTCATACCTACAGACATCTCCATCTTACTCGGATTCAGCTTTATCTGTGGTATCTTCATGCTGTCTACGTGTTGCTGCCACTCCCAAGGCTGGGTCACATTACCTCTTAGTCTGGAATTGCATTTGGTTCAACACAGATGTTGAACCAATGAGAATGGTTTTTGTGGGACTAGGGTATAATGAAGATCATGGCTGAAGATACAGTTTCTCTCACAGGCTGGAATTCATGCATTAAGAATAAACCCTTAAAGTATTCAGAGTAAATTTCTCATGAGACTGATCAAAAACAGTGCTGTGAGCTTCCCCAGGAACTAAGGGCTATTTATATTTCTTGGTACAAGTTACACTAACAAATAAAACCAAGTAAACTGGGTTATAATATTTCTCCTATGTCTGGAACTTGCTGAATTCCAAGACAGATAGGAACCTGTGTCAGTGAAGCAAATAATTTTTTGTCTGTCACATGGAAATTCATGTCTTCCTTTAATACGGGAAAGGAAAGATCATTTCCAAATGGGTTTAGTGCCATAGAGGTTGTTCTTGCACAGAAGCATCTCTCTTATCTACAGAATATTAGTATGGACTTACTACATTACAGTTACATCCACCTACATAATATATTTTATGGTATTTATATTCTTTTGGAATTCAGTAGATTAGAGGAAGAAAGCAACAAAAACACCTACCCTGCGTACAGACTTAATCTCAGGATTAACTCTCTGTTTCCTTCCGAGACCCTGGAATTTTTTTCAGTATTGATTTGTAGCATTTCCTAAAATATTAGTTCTTTTCTAAAGGTTTTGCTGTCCTTTTGCTATTTTTTTGCAAGGAAAAATTTGTTTTTTTAATAATGAATGATTCATAGCTCCTGCAGATCATTCAGGGACACCATTCATAGTTAATGATTAAAAGGCAGTAATAAAACATGAAATGTTTGAAAGTCAACAGTGATGCCTCTGAAGGTAGATCTTTGACAGAAATTGCTGACAGCATCAGAAATTCTCTCTTTATAAATATATATCCAAACATAATAATTTTTCTCTTTATTTTTTACTCCTTTTTTCCTTGCAGGCACCTTTTGTATGTGCAGTTTCAGGTCAATATTCTAGCAAGATGGCAGTTTGTCTATAATTTAATTTAGTATTTTTCTCTCTTCATTTAAATTTTTACTAGTTTTTAGCCTGCAGTGATTATTTGCATGGAAAGAAATTGTCTTCAAAGTCTATATTTAGCCTGATGTATCGGATTAGAAATGTAAGCCAATCATCCAATGAGGTTAATTTTAAATCCTGTGGAAATTGTGCCGGTCTATTCAGTTTTCTCAGCACTGGCACCCGTCTTTTGTGAGGTCATATGACCTTTAACTCCAATGGCGAATGTAATTTCCCACCAAAAGGAGTACATGCAATATCCTTAAAGAAGTCATTTTAGAATTTATAAGGAGAAGAAGCCTGAGCAGCAGCCTTTTTCTAAATTGATGAACTGAAGGCTCTGATTGTGTTTTAAAATATGCAAAGAGTGAACAGAAATCTCAAGATAAAAAAATCAGAAACTTTTTTTAAAAGCTTTTAAAAAAAGCTCATTCTACTTTTCCTACTACAAGCAATATTCACCAATTCTTAGGTCAGGGTCACCCACCAGTGTTGGTAGACCTACATTTTAACCAGTGCTGTATTTATTATATTTAGTCAAAATTAATATCAGTTATTACTATTTTTAAGTTCTACATCTGCCTTAACTGCTGCTTTCCAGCTCTGTCCCCATTCTGCCCCTCCAAAAAAGCCAAACATTTTGGATTTTTTTTTTTTAATAATACTGCAGTTTTCTTGGCAATGATTGTCTAGGGATGACTATCACATTCATCATCTCCATCAAATCTATTTATATCTATTGGTTAAAATCCAGCTTGTGATCACTGAGCTGCAGATGGAGCTCCTTGAACAGCCAAGGAGTCCATGCATCCATGCCAGGAACACTTGGAGTCACTGTGGAGAAGGGACTGAGAGGATCTGTCATTACACAGTCTTTATCCCATCAACCTCAGAGAGATGGCAAAAAAAGGCAAGGACTGCTAACTTACCTGCATATTAGTGTCAGGACTTTCAGCAGGCTTCAGAGTTTTTTCCAAGGTGACACAAATTTTACAAGTAATTAAAGACAATATAGGGATGTGATGTCAAACTTCCAATGAACTTTAATGAACTATTAACAAAATATTAAACAGATGTACTTTTAAAGTATGGAAAATGCGGGGTAAGAGTTCTTCCTAAAACATATTTTTCCAGCAGAGCTTGTTAAACGAGATCAAGGCAGTTCTAACCTATAAACTTCTGGATGATCTGTGACAGGGATATTTTTGTTTTCTAGGGCATGGGCTCGCTTGAATATTTCATTCCTCAAAGTGCATGAACAGGAACTGAAGAAAGGGTTTTAGAAAAGAAGGAAGACAGTCAGAATATTCTCCTTCAAGGCCTTAAGCCATGGAAGGAGGGTCCCATCCCTGTGCAGAGCTGCACTGGTTTCAAAAGGGCTTCACTCCAGTTGGACATCAGGGTGTCTCCTCATGGAGCGCTGCAGAATTAGGCTAAACCAAACATATTTAATATGATCTCAGAGAGCTAAGCTGCTTATCGCTGTGTGACAGATAATACATTATACAGCTGAGTGGCTAATAGATTAAACAGAGAAAGGCTGATGCCAGGGCATTTTCACTTCCTTTGGCTTACATTCTCCCCACTGTGAACTTGGAAGGTGCAGGAAAGATTCTCGGCTTTCTCAGTTTCTCCAGAAAACCTCCTTAAAAATATGTATAAAGTAAATACTGTCTTCTGTATGTGAAAAACTGAGCAATCCCTAAAGTCATCATGTTTCATAAATCTTGATATGAATGGATCTTAAACAGGAATAAGGAATTAGTAATTAGCTAAATGTATTATTACAGGAAATCAGTCAAATGTTAGGAGCTTTCCAGTTCTAAAATTTCAGTTTCCTGAAAAGTGATTTCAATCTACAAAAGTAAAAAGGAAATATCTCTGCTCATGAAAAGATACCTGTATTTAGTTGTACTGGTGTGTACAAGACATGGATGATCCCTGTCCAGAAAAACAGCCTGAGAAGGATCAGGATTTCACATTTGTAACTATTGTCATAAATCAGATGAACAGAATGAATGAGCTAACAGCACTTGCATGAAAATAAAGAGGTGGTTTTATTTTCTGAATTTTTATTTTAAGAAACAGTGTTTGTTTACTGAAACTATTTCGGAATATTTCTGTCTACTGCTGTCTATTCTAACTATTTCTGTCTCCTTCCCTGTGAAAATGTGACCACAGCCAGTGGCATGGTGTTCATGGTTCAGCTAGCACTTTCAACAGTGATCCCTGTGCATGTTTTGGAAGGCAGCACAGGCCAGGGCACACTCTTGGCTTGGAAACAGCAACACAAGTTCAGAATCACTGCATTACAGACGAACATATTTTGAGGGGGCTTCTGGAGGCCATCAGTCAGACAAGCTGCTCAAAGTAGGGGCAGCTACCTTGAGTTGCCTGGGGCTGTGTCCGGTTAAGGTCTTAATATCTCCAAAGCTGAAGACTCCAAAACCTTTCTGGACATCGTTCAGTGTTTGACCACCCTTGTGGTGAACAATTTTTTGCTACCATCTGGTCAGAATTCTCCATGTTGCAATGTGCTCTCAGCTGCCTCTCACCCTTCCACTGGGCACCTCGGGAAGAGTGTGGGTAAATCCTTCCCCCCACCCTCCCAGCAGGTAACACCAAACAGCATTAAGTTCTCCCTGAAGCATCTCTTCTGTAGACTGAGCAAACCCAGGAGCTTCAGCTCGAATATCCTGTGTTCCAGCTCCTCACTGGCTTGGTGGTCCTTTACAGGATTCAATCCAGGTTTTAAATGTTTTTCTTGTACTGGAGATCCCAAGGTACATTGCTGAGTCATGTTCATCGCTAGAGCTGTTTCTGGAGAAACTGCATCCTGGCCCATACTTGCCTCATGAGTGTCACCCCGAGGGTGACAGTGGAGACTGCAGAGTCCCACTGGCTGAGGCCAGCGCTGCAGCGCCTGCAGAGCCAGCAGGGCCGGGCTGGGGCGGTGATGGGGTCAGCCCAGACCCCGCGGTCACCAGGCTGCTCCACAGCCACGGTGCTGCCTGTGCATGAACTGAGGTCCCATCCGCAGGGCAGTGCCCTTGGCACAAGACGCCCGGCTGAAAGCAGCTGCCGATGTCGAGGGCTGCCCCGGCTGCACCCCCTCCACCACGGCACTTTGGAAACCACTCTTGTCTGCACAGGCACAGAACGAGCCCCCAGTCCAAGAGCCAAACGTCAGGAGTGGGAATATAAACCCAAAGCCCCAACAAACTCCATGCCTTAGCCAGCTCAATAATAAAGGCATTAAACAATACTGGCTCCAGCTTCCATCCTTTAGGGATGCATCTATTTACTAGCAAAACCCTTGTAAAAAAAAGGCAATTTTTTAAAAAAAGGAAAGGAAGAAGGACAAATTTAAAGGCGGGACAACGCTGTTTCCAATCCCTCCATCGCCTTTTAGGGCCAGTTTTATTCGCTGCCTCCGCGGTGCTGAAGCCCCATCTAGAGCATCGCGGCGCTATTGCGCCCGCCGCCCCGCCGGGACCGAGCATCCGCAACTCCGGGGCGGGGAGCCAGGGCGAGCCACAAAAGCCTTCCGTCTCCTTTAAAGAAGTGGAGACCGAAGACAACATGGCCTGCTCTAGCAATTCTGTGCTTCTGCTGTCAGGGCCCTTGGCAGTGGCATCGCGGTAATTTGAATTTCAGACCTCGTATAGAAAAAGTTAATGTTGAACCAGACTTTTCAGGCAATAAATATAATCGCTTGGGTAACTACAGGCAGCTTTAGCTAGCAAGTGTCATCAAGCAAACGAATAGAAATGCTGATATGGGATACTAATGAAAGAATTAACGGATTATGGGTTTATTAACGTCAGTCGACACAATTTCCCAGGAACGCAGACTGTCAAACAAATTTGATACTGTTTTAATGAGATTAACCATTAGACTGATAATGAAGATTGTTGCTGAAATAGTGTCTTTGCCAAATATTTTACATAATCTTGCATTAAGAAACAGCTATAAACAAAATCAATGTGGCATGTTACATATTAATTTTTAAAGCTGGTTAACAACTAGTTCATAAACATACACTATAGCTGAAGTATTTTCATTTCAAGAGATTGCATATTTTTCAAACTTATGGAAGAATCTTTTGGGTAGAATTTTTTTAATACATTTATCAATGCCCTTGATGAGAACTGCATCACTGTACATAAAGTATGCAATATGTCACACAAATTGCTGCTAGTGTGAAAAACAATAAAGGTAACAGTTCTATTATACAGACTGGCTGATCAATTATTGAGATTAAAATATCATCCAGTTTTGTTAATTCAGATGTGATCATAAATGCAAGCTCATGTACCTGAAAACCAGAACCAAATATCTAGATCCAGGACTGAGTTCTAAATTGCAATAGATCATGCCAAAAGAAGCTCATGAGAAGTAAAGGGGTTAATCAACAGTGGTTGAGTGTTGATGCCACACTAAAGGTCCTAATGGAAACATACATACATGAGATATGCATACATGAGAATTTAAATGACACAGTGTCTTAGTGGGACCAGTGTCATCAGCTCCGGTATTCCTTGTCCATAATATGTGTTACGGTACTGCAGAATCACAGAATGTCTGAGGTCCCAGAGAGCTGTCAATATTGTCTGAGCCAGTACCCACCTGCTCAAGCAGGGTCAGCTGGGGTAGGTTGTTCAGGACCCTGTCCAATCACATTTTAGAGCATTTCCAAGGATGGAGATTCCTCAACCCCCCTGGGCAAACTTCTTGTCTTTGCCTGCACAATAACAAGTCTTCTCTTATGTTTAAATGGAATTTCCTGTATTTCAGAGTGTGTCCATTGCTTCTTGTCCTGCCACTGGGTATCACTGAGAAGAACCTGATTCCTTTGCCTTTACTCCCCTCATCAGGTATTTACAGTCTCTCATACATCAGATGCCTCAATCTCTTCATGGTCCTTCACTGGACTCACTCCAGTATATCCATGCCTCCCTTCTTCTGGGGTGTCCAGCACTGGTGCCAACGCTCCCAAGTGTCCCACCGGTGCTGAACAGAGGGGAGAGTCCCTTCCCTCACCAGCTGACAGCACTCCCTGTCACAGCCCCAGGTGGCACTGGTTGTAAGAGTGCACTGCTGGCTTGTGTTAATGCTCATACCTCACACATGATGTATCCCAGCACAACCTTACTTACATTCTGTGTTCAACCAATCTGTACCTAATTATCTCCCTGGCACAGGTGCCCCACTTTCCTTGTCAATGTTGATGCTGTTCCAGATTGGAAGTAACTTTGGAGCTGGGATCCAGTTAAAACCATGAGGTTAGCTAACTTCAACATCCTGCCTCTGAGAACCCCCCCAGCCTGCTTAATCACAATTATTTCTCCAAGTGACAGATAGCCAGTGTCAACCAGGTCTTACAGGTTGTACTTTCAGAGCATTGAGGACACAACCCATCACTTCTGGCAAACATTGTTAAGGTAATTTATTGTTATAAAATTCCCACTTCCCTGGAAGGGCGGCTACAGTCACTAATGAAGATGAGTTTGACTCAAAAAAACAGATTTACTCCAGAATACCTGAGATAAAGCCACTCACCTCCTTCCATAGGCTCTCATAGGAGCAGGCCTTAAAACTTAACTTAAACATGAGATAACTTAAAGCTCACACATCTCTCCCATTCAGTTCATCTGGGTAGATGCACTTCATTCCACTACTAAAAAGTGCGTTTTCTTGCTTGGAACCAGTTCCAGCTTCTCACCACTAAGGTTTATTACACTTTTTAACCTCTGGACTAAAAGTCTCTACCAAGAGAAACAATAGAGTTCACCATCAAACAATCTCTCAACCTTTATTTGTATTGGATCTTCTCTTGGGTGTCTCTCCCTGTAACGCTGAGTTTTATGGACCCCTGGTGATTCTTGAAATGTGTTTGTGAAGCTTTTTTAGTTTTTCAACACCTTTCTCCAAGTGTGGACACCACAACTGCCTACCTTATTTCAGCTGACAGGTTTTATTTGTGGCACAGAGAGATAGGATGCCACTTTTCTCTCCAAACTGTTATCTCTTGGCAGTATCCAGGGAATGAACTGGACTAAATCTCCAACAATCAATACTTCTTATCGGTTTTTTATTACTTTGACCACATGGTGACCAGAAAAAGATAAGGCAAGTGAAAGTAAAGCCTGTTTTACCCACTTTCTTTGGATGAACCTATCTCCTTTTTCATTGATGATGTAAGTTGTCAGAGGACTAGACCCTGAAACCCAGCATTAGATTTTGTAAACATCCCTAGTGCAGTCCTTCAATCAAAGCAGACCCAGGATTTTTCTTTAACTATATGAAACATCCCTCCCCTGCATTCCAGGTTAGTTCAGTCACTGTTCTTGCTTTTCAGACAACTACAAAATGACTGATCTCATTAGTTACAAGGTTTTAAAAGAGGATTGACAGTTTTGGTTATGAAACAGAAGGAGAGAAAAACATCCAGAAAGCAGTCTTCATCAATCTAAGCATCCTTGAAGCCCATTATGGAACAGTATGAAGGCACAACATGAACAGTATAATATTCTAGCTTTTGGGATGTGGAGGTTGGGGAGGAGCAGGAGAGAGAGTTAAAGAGTTAAACTACTTCAAATCCTGAGAAGACAAAAAGGATGATCATAGAATCATAGAATATCCTGAGTTGGAAGGGACCCACAAGGATGACTGAAGCCAGTATTATTTAATAGTAATAAGAAGAATTCCAGTAAGTTGATTAATATATTGCAGGAGTTTATGCACTACAAGATGTAAAGGCTCAAATGCACCCTACACAGGATTTTAACAAATCAAGGATATGAAGTCAAAAATGCTGTCACCAAGCTGCTGTCCTAGTCAGTGGTGCCCAAAGTGCTGGAGGCACATGTTCAGCTCAGATGCTTCTAAGCTTTCAGAGCAATGGGCAGCTCTGGACATATTTCATAGATAATTTCAGACTGCCTACACAAACAAGTTTGACTTGTGGGGCACATGCAAAAATCCAAGGACCCAAATTTCAACTCTCTCCTATGAATGGGTTCAAATCCCTACCTCCTATTTGCCCAAAGTCTGTGATACACAAGACTGTGGGCTGAGATGCTGGCACTTGTTCCTCATGGGAAGCATTCCATTTTGCATTAAAAAAGCCAAACAAAATTTCATTACATGATGAAGTGTCTAGAAGTAGTATGAGTTGTTCAGATCTCTTTCTGTGTTTAACACTACTAATCAAGGTGTGTCTATGTTCTGAATAAAGATTTTTTAAGGGGGCAATTTTCCTGTGTAACTGAAGCAATAAAACTTTTTTCAAAGCAGTTCACATTGAACGCTGAGCAAAATTTATTTTGATGTAGCATCCATTCTTTTTCCTGGTATCAAAGATGCATTTGACCTCATTCCTCTACAACATAATGGATATCCCAAAACTGTACAGAGACAGAGGAAAAATAATTTTCTATCCCAGCAATGAAAATTAATTTTAAAGCCAAAAGAAATGGATATTCAGAACCAACATACATTGCTTATGATTAAAGATTTTTTTTGTCAAATACTAATATACATATTGTGACTCTGAAAATGTGATTATGAAAAAGCAGCAGAAACAAGTCCACAGATGTCACATTTGTCCTTCAAAAAGTGGTTTTCTGGAAAAATGTTACTAAAACCTTCCAAGAACAAATCCAGCATTTAACATAAAACTGCCAGATCCTGAATAATATGTGTGAAATTTTCCTCCCAGTAGCACATGTCTTCCTGAGAAAGATGTCCTTAACTGAAATCTCTCCTTCAAATAATACTTTTCCTAATCAAACATTCAATACTTGTTTGCTCAGCATCTTCTCCACCTTCCCAGGCTTTACTGGGCTTTTTTGTAATTTAAATTGCTTATAAAACACTCATTGCTAAACCACTGGAAATAATTACCTTGTTTTAATTTGTGTCCCTGCTAAAACACACCTACATTCACAAAATGAGCAGTTAAAACTTTGCATTATAGTAATGGAGCACCTTATTTTACTATGTGGAAGTGTTAACTCATCACATTGTAAATTGTATCCCTGTGATTCGCCAGCAATTACTTTATCTTATTCACCTAGTATTTCTCCACAAGGCTGCTGTGAGCTCAAAATTCAAGCAGGTATACTAATACAATCTGATAAATTTGTAAAACCTCTGAAATGAACTACTGCTGTGAAGTATACACAAATGTTTCTTTCATTGCACTGTATCTGCTCTTTTAATATTTCAATATTTCACAGCCTTGGGAATTTGTATTGTTATAAACAAAACCCCATGAACAATGCCCAGTGTGCTTCTTTCATACATCCTCAAGTTCAGATGAGTTCACGTAAACCCTTTCTCCAGTGCCTGTCAGATACACAAAAGGGTGTCAGGAGTGCTGAAGCAGCTCCAATACCACCACGGTCAGAGAATGCTCAAGAAAATCCTTTTGAGTTGGTTGAAAGCAGTCATAATACGAGAAGTGACACCAAAAGACATTCTTTCCAAGAGTTGTAACACTAAGATGTCAAAGGTCAGGTGTCACTTCTCAGCTGATGACTCAGGAGCACTTGAGAAAAGAAAGAGTAGAGAGGTCTTGGGTCGCTACAGAGCCCAGGACATGGGAGGCAAGCTCTGAAGGTGATCATGGGCTTTTGATTACTAAAAGTAGGTGAGCATGCAGTAAGAAAAACAGCTGGCCTCCAACAAAACCAGAGCTTATTTTGACACATGCATTAAAAAGTATAAGGATACAATGAATAAGGAAAATGTTAAAATAGAGTGACATAAATTTGCATTAATACTTTAAAAATTTTGAATATATAATTGCACATAGCTCAGAGCATGGAAAATATGTACTCATACACAAGGTATGTTGTACTCAGGACAATATTCCAAAATATAATAAGGAAAAAGCCTTCATCTAGACTGTAGGTACATCAATATTCATGCTCTACTACGGATACCCTAATCACGTCATATACCAGCTTTATAGCAGGGGAAAGAGAGGGAGATTTCCAGTGGGCAACTCCCACTGCTGACAGAGCACAGTGT